>OX465295.1:170246142-170839142 GCA_949987735.1 Leucophora obtusa | reverse complement strand
CAAAAAAAGTTGTCCTATAAAGCATTCACTATTCAAGTACAAGATAAGTTGATTGGAATTTGGGAAAAACTTGGTATGGAAATAATGCTGAAAAAAAGTGTATGTAATAAATTGAATAGATTGCTTGACAAATATCAAGAGCAAATCAAGAGAAGAAACAAACCCCAACAATTTACAGAGTATGTAAAATCTCTGGAAACAATTTTTTTCATTGGAACATGTAAATGCGATTTGAAAGCAGCTCCATGTGCATGCGGTTTGGTTCTCGAACGCCTCAAAGAGTTTATGCACGATCAACATAATCAGAGAAGTCTAACAATGGATGGATTTGCGATGGAAATTGAAGAGCAAGGAGCAACGTCTATGTCATCAATGCCAACATACCAAGATCCCGATGATTCAACATACGCACCGCCACCGGTTCAAGAAGATTTGGATATAAGCACAAGTTCACAATGCACACAGAGATACGATTGTTTTAACTTTGCCTTGGTATGTGACAGATTTGGCGTGCCTGATAGAGCAGCATCAGCAATGGGAACAGCTCTTTTCCAAGATTTTAAAATGAAAGATATCCATGGCAAACCTCTCATCATGGATAAATCGAAAGTTCGCCGAGAAAAAGAGAAATGCAGACAAGAAGTGCTTCGCAAACGGTTAGATGATACCAATTTGTTAGCATTTTCATTCGATGGCAGAAAAGATGATACTTTAACGAGAGATACAATTGATGAGAAGTATCATACTAGAATGGTAAAAGAACCTCATCTTGTTATTTTGAGAGAACCGAATTCTGAATTGATTGGTTACGTAAGACTGGAACATGAAACCGCTGAATACAAAACAACCAAATTAAATGATTTTTTCAACGATAAAAATATATCACTGGATGCATTAATTGGCATATGCACTGACGGTGAGCTAACAAACACTGGCCCAAACGGTGGAATTATACGACGATTCGAATTGCTGTTAAAAAGACCATTGCATGGGTTCGTTTGCCTTCTACACTTCAACGAACTTCCGTTTCGGCATTTGTTTGAAGCTTTGGATAAATCAACCAGAACTGGACCAAGATCGGCAACCGGAAAATTGAGCCGTCAAATCGAAACTTGTGAAACTCTTCCGGTAAGTTATTGCTATCACTCATTTATTATAATTGTCAACCGTTTTTAATTGTTTTATTTTTATATATTTTCAGGTGGTGGACGGCTTTCAGAAAATTGAGTTGAAAAATATGCCCCCTGCTCCAGAAAAAATTGAATTTTCCACCGATTCCAAGTACTTATACGACATGGCCCATGCAATTTCTAGCGGCGTGGTTTCAGTGGATCTGGCAAACATCAAACCAGGGAAAATTGTACATTCTCGGTGGCTCACCAAGGCCGCTAGACTATTACGATTATATGTGACAACGGAAAATCCAGATGCAAATTTAAGAATACTGGTTGAATTTATAATTACATGTTATGTGCCAATGTACTTCAATATCAAGTATTACAGCTCTGTCGTGTACGGTAGTAGATTATTTTTCAAATTCATTAGTTGGTCAAGATTTCTAGAACCTCGTTTACGCAAAATTGTCAATAAAGTAATTACAGATAATTCATATTATGCGCATTCGGAAAATATCTTGTTATCAATGTTGTTTGATGATAGCAAAGAAAAGCGCGACTGTGCTAATCAAGATAATTCTACGCTATCGAACCGATGTTGACGACCCAACGGGACTTAGAGCTTATAAAAAACCAGATATAAACTTTTATTGCACAAGTTACACGGAAATGATCAATATGAATGACATAAATGACGTATTTGAACCACCATTCACGCGAAGCATTCCATACGATACTTTGAAAGAATATTTAAATCAAGATGATCCACCGTTTAATGATCCAAAAATTCCATCACACATACAAGAAACAGAACGACACGTTCAATTGCTAGCTAGCGTTTCCAAACGAGTTATACCGGAAAATGTAGAGGCTGTTATGGTGACGACATTAGAGAGCCGTGCGAAATTGCCCAGACTTGAAAGCAAAAAAGACTTCAAACAGTAATTTTTTATTTTTTCTTTTCTATTACTAAGTTAAATTAATTTTTTCATTTACATATGTTCTGACTAAATAAATTTCTAAGGAGAAAAAATAAATAAAATAATAAAAATAAATAAAATAAATAAAAAATAATAAAATAAAGTGCCAAAAATGGTGATTTTTTAAAATGTTTGTATGGGAAACCCCCCAAGGGAAGTTCCAGGGGGTGTGGTGGATCGGCCCTCCAAAGTTAGTGGGGGTCGGTCATACATTTGGACTCGATTGGGGCACTCTAAATGGGCCAAAGTCTGATTTTTCAAAACTTGACCCTACCGGACAAGAGTCAACAGTTGGGTAGTAGAATTCGTTTTAGAGGTATGGTTCCTTCGGCAAAGTTTCTTATTTTGATCCCTAGAATACGATTTTCCCTGAGCCATGGGCGATTTTTTTGCCTCCCCACAAATCGATCCGGCCTAATATACATATATATTCCATGGATTTTTTCGATGAAGGAGTTGAAAAAAAATATTTTTGACGGCACTTTTGTTTAGAAATATTGGGTCGGTTATCACGAATCCGCAAAAAAAATACAAATTTTCCAGCAGTTTATGTTCGGTCGTCAAAGGGTTAAACTTGTATCAGATCCTGGAACTGATATAGAATTCATATGTAACTAGTTCTCAATCACCAGTTCCCAAAACATGCTAAAGACATAGTTAAAATGTTAAATATGACTCCTGTGCATGGATTCTAGAACTAGTTGCACCATCACTAGTTCCAAAGTTGTTCGAGAATATGTTGTTACTCCCTGAGAAGTAGTTCTACTCTCAGATAAAAAAGTTTGTAAAAAAATTTGTAAACAGTTTCCAATCGCACTATACTATTTTTATACTGATTATTAGTACAATTTTTATTTTTAGTAATCATTTTTGCTATTCTCTTATTACAAATTACGGATTTTTTTTACTAATTGTCGCTGCTGATTTCAGAAAAACATTTTACTAATTTTTCAAAACCGAGTGCTAAATTTAGCAGAAAAATATACTAATTTAAAAATATATTTTTTTTTGATTTTTAACAATTCTTGTTTAGTTTATATTTGTTAATATTGATATATTCTTAGTTTAGAGATAACACCCATAAATTTTTATTGCATCTCCAATGCATAAAACGGCAATAACTGGAGAACAGTTTGCAATTTTGACTCCAAATTTCAAGTACGATGAAGTTTATACGCTTGTTACAATCGAAAGAAAAAAATTTTTTTTTTAGATTTTACAGTTTACAGCAATTTACTGAAATTTAGTAGCTGCAACTAATTATTTATACTAATTTCATTGTACTGAAATTATGATATTTAGTAAGTTTTTTAACTGATTTTAGCAAATTGATTTTGAATTGCATTTTACATAAATTTTACTAAAATTTAGTAGCGGCTACTAATTTGTTCTACTAATTTTATTGTACTACAGATCAGCAGACATGTGTTGCTAAAATTAGCAAAGAATACCGCTGGCCTCAAAACAGTTAAATTTCCCGTAATAACAGCAAAAGCTTCAGTAGCCATTACAGACTTTTTTGGTTGAGTGTAGAACTAGTAATTTCCAAAAATTTTCCTGGGTTATAACTCAAAACCTTTTATCATTGCTGACCATTTGTATACAAGAAAAAAATTTTATAAAAAATTTATTGAACTGTAACCCGTTATAATAATAACTATAATAAATCTTTATATCATTGGTGCGCATTTCATAGCACAATTGTGAATTTACTTATTCACCCATATTCTTATGCTCTTTAATTTAGTCATCATTGAGACAGCGACGAGTGCGCATGCTTAGCGGGTGATTTGATATTTTTTTCAAGTGCACTGAAAACAAATATTTATGACATTTAGAAAATATATGATGAAAAATGTTTTTGATATCATGCAATGCCTTTTACGTTATAAAACATTTAAGGAATCTAGGGAATATGTTATTAAAAGATATTATGATTATTTTCATAGTAATATCTTTCATAGTAGATCTTTAATAGAAATAAAAAAAAACAAAATATTATAAAATTGCCATAAAAGTATTAACATAGAATATTTTGTTTAAAATCTATAAAAATATGTTGCAGAAAATTTCATTAAGATTGTATAAACAATATGGAGATTGATAAATATGTAAAAAGACATATTATTTAATTCGCTCAATTTTTTTCCCAGTGCAGTTCTCTCTCTTGCTCCCTAATACAATTGCAAATCAATTTTGCGCATCACTGCTTATATGTATATATAGACGATATATCGTTATACTGCAGAAAAGTGATAATAACAATTTATTACAAATATGTGTGTAAGTGCCATTGTTGGTGCTGTTCTTTTGCTGTTGAGTAGATAAAAAAATATATAAATCCGTAAAAAACCGCTATACGTCCTTTTATAGAAGACTATCTCTGTATAGGAACAACAACAGCAAACTTCAATTTAAACTTCAATGAAATGGCAGCAACAGCATATCGTTAGCTGAAATGCAAAACCACGTAACTAACATTTTTACTATTTTACAGGAGAAACAAAAAATGTTATATATTGAAAAATAAATGGAGTTTTGGTAATCAAATATCGCAGATTTTCTAAATATAGACTGATTAATTCATTTCTGGAATAAAAGTAATAATTTATTAATGTTTCAAAGAGTTAAGTTAGTTATGCGCTTTTGAACTCGTATTTTCTTAAACAAAAACACGTAACTACAATGAATTTTTTTTAAGTTTCAAGAAAAATTTTGTTTTGCATTCATAAAATGTAGAATAAAAGAAGTTGTTCTCTTGTTATTTAATATATCGCTTTATATATTTATTATTTTTTTTTAAATATGAAAATAAAAAATGATTTACAAAAGCAAAAGATAATTAACAACAATAACTACAATAAAAATAAAGGAAAAAATTAAACCTTTACTTCTCAAATGGAATTTCATTGTAATAATAATGACAATCGGGTGGCAGAAATGGTTTAAGGTCCTGAAGATGTTGCCATTTTTTGCTTGAAATTTTTATTCTTTATAAATGCAACTTCAAAGTTTCAAACGCTTTTAATTTGTTTTCAATTCTTTGTGGAAATTCCTTAAACTCATCTGTTGCACTTAATTTAAAATAAATTACTCCAGAGGGATCATACGCTAATACACGAATCATATTGACTGTGGGATCTCCAAAAAAAAATTTATTATAATTAACAAAGTAAAAATTTCAAACTATAATCACTATAATTATGAGAAAATAGGACTACTAGGGGAGGGGAGCGTAGTAGCACTATCCACTAGTGAAATATAAAAATTCAAATCCTACTATGAATAAATAAAATTCAATAGAAATAAATATGTGTTAGTTACAATTTTCAAGCAACAAGTATGTAGTTACGTGCTTTCGATTTTCGCTAATAATATGTCTAATTTTTATTATATGACAGTAAAAATTGGAGAAGACGTGGACCTCGTTGATATGCATCATAATCGATCAAAAAACCGATTTTGAATTTTTTGTTAGTTACGTGGTTTTGCATTTCAGCTAACGATATTATATTGTTAAAAGAACAAACAAAAAATGAAAAATCAGTGGAAAATGCAAACAAGATAAAAAAAATGAAGGCAACCAAGAAAAAAACTGCATATAAAAAAAATTAACAATGACAGGTTAATAGCAAATAAATGAAGGAATATATGTATGTATATGGATAGATACTGAAGGCATGCATGAATGCATTTAAAATATTTTGTGAAACATTCGCTACACTTTTTGCAATTCAGAAATCATCAACTAAAATTCATAAAATATCAATTAGAATTCAGAAAATATATTTCTTAATTCATGATTTCTATATTTCAATTGATATTCCCTGAATTTTAATTAAAGATTTCTGACTTGAAAGTGCAGTGAAAGTTTCACAGTATATTTTAAATTCATTCATGCAGGCCTTTAATAGATACAAAGAGAGAGGAACGACTAACAAATGACAAGAAGGACACAAGGCAGCAATAGTGCAAGTAAACAACAACAAATAAATGGCGACAAATTCATAAATATACAGCATATACACACACACATGACATACACACGGACAACACATGACTGAAAACAAAATATCCTTATGGCCTAACAATTGATATATGGTTTCACTTAAAGCTCAAAGTAAAACACAAGACTGAATCGCAAAACATGTACTCAAACAATAAAAATAATGAAAAAAGAGCTTAAAGTCTCTGGTCTAAACTATGAACATACCAGTGTTGCCATTTCAGTGCTTTTCGGGTATTTTTTGGTGCTTTTTGCCTTCCCGTACCCGGTGATTTTTTACAAATACCCGTTTGTAAAAAGCGGGTATTTACAGTGCTTTTTCAGATTTCTGGCAGTGCTTTTAGTGCTTTTTGTACAGTTTATATTTTTGGTATTTGTTCTCCTTTTTTTAAATTTTTCTTGAATTTTCTGTCAAAGTTGAAAAAATAATACGAAATATACAAAAAATACATTTTTTGACAATGTTTGTAGTACAATTTTAAATAGCACTTCATTATATTTAAACTTCAAAATTTTGCAATATTAGTTTGGTGCTTTTTTACCCCTTTTCTGGTTATTTTTTGAACCTTTTTTACACGATTTTATAAAGCTAAAATGTGTTTTTAAAATCTTGACTTAAATTTTTCAAAAAATTATTCTCATGCTTTTTTACCCCATTTTTGGTAAATTTTTACCCTTTTTACCCGTTTTCACAATGCTCACGGTGCTTTCCTGCCTTCAAGAGTTGGCAACACTGGAACATACACACATAGCCATGAACAAAAACAGAAATGGAAAATGGAACACTAAAACGGACAATAGCAAAAATTATAGTGTACGCTGCAATCATCTGTAAAAACAAACATTGAACATTTTTTGCTACCAACAGCAATAAAAACAAGAGAAACTTTATAAAATTCTTTATAATAAGACATGACGGTACAAGCCAAGGCCCAAAAGAAAAAACAATGTAATATTGCGTTTAAATCTTAAGCGGGCCATACATTTGCAATATTATGGTACAACTTTCCAAGTTGTGCAAGCATATTGACCGTGTATGTATTAAATTGAAGGTTGAGCAATATTATGTAGTGAATCAAAACAATTTTGATTTTTGTTGAACAACTTGAAATATTGCATAATCTATTGGCAACATTGTGCAATTTTAATTTTGAGCTGTTTATTTTGAGGTTATGTTGAATTCATATATTGCATAAATTATTGTGGCGATATTTTGTTATATATATGTTGCAATTTATTGTATGGTGTGTGACAAAACGAGAAAAATACTGTGCCATTATACTGGGCATAATATTGCAAATGTATGGGGGGCTTTAATGAAAGTCTAAAGTCTTGAAAAAAACAATCTAATTATTATGTATACGGAATGCAAAATCCCGCACTTTTTGATTTCCCGGGAAAGCGGGAAATTTATATTGAATTCGCGGGATCCCGGGATCCCGCAAGGGAAATAAATTAAAAAATATTTTATAATAATTTAAAAATTTTTATAAATAAAATATCTTAAAGATCTCAAATTTTCATGATCGTGAAAAAGCTCAGGTGGTTTTTCTTGGAATTTTCGTAGTGAGAAAGAATTAATTTTATATTATAAATTATATAAGTCTAATTATATAGTTTTAAAAATTGAATAAACTAAAACTAATTTTTAGACTAAAAAGCTTGCCCGTCAAAAAAAATAAATACAGAAAATAATTTTAGAGAATTGGAAAAAATTTTAAAAATGATGGGAATAAATTTTAACTTACTTGAAAATTTTTAAAAATCAATGGACAAATTTGTCTTTAATTCTGTACAGAATAAGTGCGATTCAAAATTTTTTATACAAACGCAATTTGAGTGGTTTTAAGAGGCACTGAAAGGAACTTAAAAAGTTTGATCAAGTACACAAATTAATCACTGTGTTCGTTAACTCGAAAATCTTACTACTTTTACTCAATCATTGTTTTGGTTACTCTTTAACTTTTTCCAGTTGTGGTAAAAGTAACAAATTGTAGTAAGTAAACAAGCAAGCCTAATGTAAAACCTTTTCAAAAGGTTGGAAAATTTTGCATAAGAAAATTTAAAATAATTAAGTTTATTATTTTAAATTGCATTTTTTGAAATCCCGGGATACCCGGTCCAAATGCGGGAACTGAAAAATGCTTAATTTCCCGGGCATCCTGGGACGGGAAATCCCGGGATGCATTCCCTAATTATGTACCAAAAATATTTAACTTGTATGGATCAATATATGTAGATTTTTAGCTGGGTACACAAAGTTTTTATTTCCTGTAAAGTTTCAAAATTATTTTCATTATTTTTGTTTATATTCACTTTATTTATTAGAAGCTGATTTTTTATATTCCAAAAGACTGACTGGAATAAGTTCAATACGATCCTTTGGAAAAACCTAAAAAAGAACTCCGCCATGTCTTTCCGATTGAAATTTGGAGAATTTCAAGTGAAATTAATTGTGAATTCTATTTGCAATTTGTCATATTTGATCTTAAAACTTAACAAAAATAACGGTAATTAATTTCTTTTTCTTACAAAAAGAAACGAGAAAATTCTCAAAGATGTTAGTATTTTCCATTTCAAATTAAGAAAATCCCATTAGAAATTCAGTTCTGCAATTTAAATGAAAAAATTCAAAATAAAATTTAGTATTTTTTCCCCTAAAGCACCGCAAATTGTTTTTCACGTGGAGAAATTTTGTTCGAACTTTAAAGCCCTCAAATTCTAATTTAAGTTATAAAAATTAACAATTTTTCTATTTTGTATCAAATTCTAGCATTTGTATATTTAACAAAAATATTTCAAACTTGAATTTTTGTTTCCCTTTTGCTGGAGTGTGCTATTGAAATAAAATGTAATTAAAGTTGTATTCAAGCCTTGAAACTGGAAAATAGGGCTGGAATTGAACTTGTATTCAACTTGAATTCCAGTGAAATTGTTTATAGGGTGTAATTTTCCCCAAGTAAAATAATTAAAAAAATATTAAATAAGCATGAAAACAATCTCTACTCAGTTTTCATGTGAAATTTATAGTCGTGGAAAATTATTACTTTTTTTTATATGTATAACTTTACTAAGTTTGGACTGATTCGGATCTACCATGTGGAAATACGAGTCCGGTACCGAAGATTTTTTTAAAGAAAATTATTAATTTTTTCCGGTACCGGACCAAAAATATCCACATAGTTGAACCAAATGAATTGAAATTTGGCACGAAAAATCCTGACTGTTTATGTAATAACCCAGGTAGAAAAATACAAACGGCACAATGTTGGCCCGGTATTGGAGACGGTAGTACATGTACTGGCAATGCGTCGGATTTTTAACTTTCACTGTACTTCCATGTTGTCGAAATGATAACACCAATAAACGCTTGGCCGTAGTTATTTCCCAACGTTGGCGCAGGCTTGGGATTTTATTTTTTTGGTATTATTCCAGTACATTTAATAACAAATTTAGTAGTTTGCTGGAACTTTACTGTCCTCTTAGTGTACATCACAGATTTCTTTTATTTTTATTTTTTTTTGGCAATGTCTTGAGGCTTGATGAATTTCTTCAAATGTATTCTTTCGAAACTTCATAAGAAAAGAATGGCGATGTCTCTCTCTCTCTCTCTAAATAATTGTGTAATAGATATAAAAATACGTAAAATTTATAAATTGTTAATTTTAATAAATTAAAAAAAGCTCGTTAATTTTCAGAAAACAGTACTGGCAAAGCACGTTTTAAGTAGTACCGGCATTTCGTAAAAAACAGTGCTCTCCCAGTACAACTTTTGTTGTAACGTCGGCAATTTCTACTTGGGAACTTTACTGAGTTTGGACTCATTCGGATCTACCATGTGGAAATACGAGTCCGGTACCGAAGTTTTTTTTAAATAAAATTATTAATTTTTTCCGGTACCGGACCAAAAATATCCACACAGTTGAACCAAATGAACTGAAATTTGGCACGAATAATCACGCAGAGAAAAGATATGGTTGCAATATGATCACGGCTACAAAACTAGGATCCCTACTGAAATACATGGTTGTTGCAATCATATTATTAATGTATTAATCATACTTTACAAGTTATATAGTCGTCTGTAATCATTTTATAGTTTAAATCTCTCCTTTTTTCGCTTATCATATTTTTCTCTCGGCTACAATCATATATTATCTGGACAACCATATTCCTCTCTTCGAATTACAATCATATTATTATTTGTACTGAGAGATATCATGTTCATAATCATTGGTATGGTTTCGACAACTATAAGATGGTCAGTATACCTTTTTATGAGCGTCATTTATCAGTTAGCGTCATTCTTGTTTCAGATTTTGTGAAAAGAAGTTATAAGACGCAAACAAACAAAATAATACATAATAAACAAAAAAAAAACAAAAAATAGAAAACAACTTACTGATATTTATTTTAATAGTGACACTGTTTGTAGAAGAAAGAATTCGGTCTAACGAGGAACCTTCAAATTAGATTTTACTTTAAAGTACTGTGTTATAAAATAAGTAAAAAGTGATTAAAAAAAAGTATTTTTAATTTTTGTACTCACGTAGAAAAATTACTGTTGAAGGGCGTCCATAATAAGGAGTGTTGCAGCTTTTAGTTTTGTACGAAAATCGAATTGAAGAAATGTACAAAATTGAAGAAAATGTAAAGAGTGCACAAAATAATCATAATATGATCCTAGTAATCATAATATGATTCTAAGTGATCACAAAATTTTCAACAGGACAATAATATGATCACTGGGAATATATTATGATCATCAAAAAAATATTATGATCATAGGGAAAATATTATGATGATTTTTGGATGTATCGTGAAATTTTAATCCAGCTTCAGCAAAATACTGGTAGAATACTATAGGAATTATAGGACAAAAATATGATAATATGCAGGACTATAATATGATAATATTGGGAGACTTACAATCATAGTGTGATAATTTATTCACCATATTATGATAAAAATGAGGTAAGAGTATGATTGTGCCAACTATGTAATAACATGATTGTCGCAATCATAAACCCAAAAATATATGATGCTCTTAGAATATGATTATCCCAACTATGTTTTTTCTTTGCGTGATCTTGGCTATATATGTAATAACTTCAAAAAGTTTGGACCCATTCGGATCTACCATGTGGAAATACGAGTCCGGTACCCAATTTTTTTAGTTAAATAAAACTATTAATTTTTTCCGGTACCGGACCAAAAATATCCACATTATTGAACCAAATGAACTGAAATTTGGCACGAATAATCTTGGCTATATATGTAATAACTTTACTAAGTTTGGACTGACTCGGATGTACCATGTGGAGACTCGTATTTACCGAATTTTTATAGTTAAATAAAACTATTAATTTTTTCCGGTACCGGACCAAAAATATCCACATAGTTGAACCAAATGAACTGAAATTTGGCGCTAATAATCTTCGCTGTATGTGTAATAACTCTACTAAGTTTGGACTCATTCAGATCTACCATCTGGAAATGCGAGTCCGGTACCGAAGTTTTTTTAAATAAAATTATTAATTTTTTCCGGTTCCGGACCAAAAATATCCACATAGTTAAACCAAATGAACTGAAATTTGGCACCGATAATCTTGGCTATATATGTAATAACTTTGCTAAGTTTGGACTGATTCGGATCTACCATTTGGAAATAAGAGTCCGGTACCGAAGTTTTTTTTAAATAAAATTATTAATTTTTTCCGGTACTGGACCAAAAATATCCACTAGTTCAACCAAATGAACTGAAATTTGGCACGAATAATCTTGGCTACATATGTAATAACTTTGCTAAGTTTGGACCGATTCGGATATACCATGTGGAAATACGAGTCCGGTACCGAAGTTTTTTTTAAATAAAATTATTAATTTTTTCCGGTACTGGACCAAAAATATCCACTAGTTCAACCAAATGAACTGAAATTTGGATAGAATAATCTTGGCTATATATGTAATAACTTCACTAAGTTTGGACCCATTCGGATCTACCATGTGGAAATACGAGTCCGGTACCCAATTTTTTTAGTTAAATAAAACTATTAATTTTTTCCGGTACCGGACCAAAAATAACCACATTATTGAACCAAATGAACTGAAATTTGGCACGAATAATCTTGGCTATATATGTAATAACTTTACTAAGTTTGGACTGACTCGGATCTACCATGCGGAAGTTTTTTAGTTAAATAAAACTATTAATTTTTTCCGGTACCGGACCAAAAATACCCACATAGTTGAACCAAATAAACTGAAATTTGGCGCTAATAATCTTCGCTCTATGTGTAATAACCCTACTAAGTTTGGACTCATTCAGATCTACCATGTGGAAATGCGAGTCCGTTACCAAAGTTTTTTTAAATAAAATCATTAATTTTTGCCGGTTCCGGACTAAAAAGATCCACATAGTTAAACCAAATGAACTGAAATTTGGCACCGATAATCTTGGCTGTATATGTAATAACTTTGCTAAGTTTGGACTGATTCGGATCTACCATGTGGAAATAAGAGTCCGGTACCCAAGTTTTGTTTAAATACAATTATTAATTTTTTCCGGTACCGGACCAAAAATATCCACACAGTTGAACCAAATGAACTGAAATTTGGCACGAATAATCTTGGCTATATATGTAATAACT
Organism: Leucophora obtusa; assembly: GCA_949987735.1. Taxonomy (NCBI): domain Eukaryota; kingdom Metazoa; phylum Arthropoda; class Insecta; order Diptera; family Anthomyiidae; genus Leucophora; species Leucophora obtusa. The sequence goes on along the minus strand of OX465295.1, from coordinate 170,826,391 downwards.
TTACTAAGTTTGGACCGATTCGGATATACCATGTGGAAATACGAGTCCGGTACCGAATTTTTTTTTGAATGAAATTATTAATTTTTGCCGGTACCGGACCAAAAAAAACCACACAGTTGAACCAAATGAACTCAAATTTGGCACGAATAATCTTGGCTGTATGTGTAATAACTTTACTAAGTTTGGACTACGATGTGGAGCTACGATGTGGAAATACGAGTTCGGTACCAAAGTTTTTTTTAAATAAAATTATTAATTTTTTCCGGTACCGGACCAGAGATATCCACATAGTTAAGCCAAATTAACTGAAATTTGGCACGAATAGTCTTGGCTGTATATGTAATAACTTTACGAAGTTTGGACTCTTTCGGATCTACCATGTGGAAATACGAGTCCGGCACCGAAGTTTTTTTTTAATTAAATTAATAATTTATTCCGGTACCGGACCACCAATTCTACATCGTTCCACCAAGGCAACTGAAATATTTTCACACGCATTAGTAATAACCCAGGTAGAAATTGCCGACGTTGCAACAAAAATTGTACTGGGAGAGCACTGTTTTTTACGAATTGGCGGTACTACTTAAAACTTACTTTGCCAGTACTGTTTTCTGAAAATTAACGAGCTTTTTTAATTTATTAAAATTAACAATTTTATAAATTTTATGTATTTTTGCATCTTTTACACAATTATTTATGTAAGAGAGACATAACCATTCTTTTCTTGTAAAGTTTCGACAAAATGTATGATGTACACTAAAAGGAGAGTAAAGTACTAGCAAACTACTAAAATTGTTATTAAATGTAATGGGATAATACCAAAAAAATAAAATTCCAAGCCTGCGCCAACGTTGGGAAATAACTACGGCCAAGCGTTTATTGGTGTTATCATTTCGACAACATGCCAGTACAGTGAAAGTTGAAAATCCGACGCATTGCCAGTACATGTACTACCGTCTCCAATACCGGGCCGACATTGTGCCGTTTGTATTTTTCTACCTGGGAAGTGTACGAAATATTGACTAATTTGGAGCTGAGTTATGAAAATGGCGGCCCGGTATCTGTGTAAAAGTTATGCTTATATGTATAAAAACATCAAATAAATTTTAAAAAAATTATATGCATTACATATTTACATATATCTTAACAAGAAACATTTTTACGGACTCTCCGGCATGTACAGAATCATCAATCCGGCTTTTACGGAATATTATCGGTCCGTAAAACAGGTATCCGTCAAAGCTTGTACGTATACGGAACAATAACAGACCGTACTTTCGGATTTTCGAATATAATACGTTTTGAATCCGTTTTGGTATATCCGTTTCTGCACCGTTAAATACGGACTTCACCAATTTTCATCAGTTTGAACTCCGGAGCTAACGGTGTCGTCTTTCTTCAGTTTATTCATGAATTTTTGTCGTCAAAATAGAATTATTTAAATAATTTAATACGGGTCGCGCGGTAAAGGCGGTTAAAAGTTTCTGGATGTCGCAAAAACGAGCATCTTATCTTGGCCGTTGCCGCAGTAGCCAAATTACTTCAATTCACACACAATTATTAAATAGTAAGAGTTTATGAAATTTTATGTTTTTTTGACGATAGTTTGTGTAACCGAATGCAATTAGGCAAATATAATTATTTTATGCTACTCGAATCCTAAAGCTGGGTTTACATTAACTGATTTATTTTTCTGATTTTACGTCTGATGTGATTGTCAAAAAAATCTTGTATATGTGTGAATAAATCGTGAATAAATTTAATTAAACCTCAATTAATAACTTGTTTCTTTTGCTTGTAGATATACATTGGATCTAGTTATTGGTAAATTTTGCGAATTTTGATTTTGCTGTTTTGAATTTTGCCTATTAATGAAGTTAATTGCACCGGCTGTAAACATAGTTTTTAATAAAATTAATAATTTAATAAATCTATTAAAAATCATACAATATTAAAGTTAGTAATGTGTCAATTTAGGTAGCTATAAAAGTCCGAAATGGATTATAAAAACGGAGTCACTCCGTTATTTACACGACATAACGGTCCGGAAACGGCCCGGCATTGACGGACTTTCAGCGGACTAGTCCGTTTTTTACATGAGATAACGGTCCGTAAACGGTCCGTCATTGACGGACTTTAAACGGACTTGTCAGTTTTTAACACGACATAATGGTCCGTAAACGGTCAGTCATTGTCGGATTTTCAACGGATTCGAATCATTGCTGATAGTTACCACTACCAAATAAAGCCATACGTTTTTGTTCAAATTGGTTGGGAGGACAGATTTTTGTAGCTGTTATGACCTATTAATAGTAAAGTTTAAAATATTTGATTACACTATGCGACAGTCAAAATCGGGATGGGATGAAACCAACGGGAAATGTTGTATCGGTCAAAAACAAGTTATACGTGTCCCGGCGTTTCGCTGGGTCAACCCTAGGAATCGAGCTATATCTTTTTTTGACATAACTCGAGAACCACTAGTCCGATTTTGCTCAATCAATTTTAAAAAAATTAAAAATTACAATTCCTTTAATCTGCTCATATAACGTTTTTCTATATACTCAACAGTTTTAGTTTTGCCGGTAAAAATAAATGTTTGTTAGCGCTACCATAAAAATCAATAACCTTTTGTTTATTACTTTTTTTTAATATTTTAGGTAAAAAATATTTTTTCTTCATACATTTATTTTTACCGGCAAAACTGTTGAGTATACAGAAAAACGTTATATGAACAGATTAAAGGAATTGTAATTTGTAATTTTTTTAAAATTGTTTGAGTAAAATCGGACTAGTGGTTCTCGAGTTATGTCAAAAAAAAAGACCACCAAAGGTCAAATCGATGTATCTCGATTCCTAGACGTGACCCAGCGAAACGCCGGGATAACTTCGTATAACGTATAACTTCTTTTTTACCGATATAACTTTCCCCGGTAGTTTGAACCCTTCCAGATCACTGACCCCTACCATTTGTCTCACAGTGTTATTAAAGCCAATATTTTTCTAATACAACTGTTTTTCTGGATTTATAATTAAAATGCTGTTGCAAAAGTAAAACAATGGCCGTTGTAGTGGATTTCCAACTAATTATTTTTGTGTGTGTATCTATTTTATTTTTTATGACACTAATAAATAAAAATATTGGAAATATTGTTTTATTTAAATCGAAGAAATGTCTACCAAAATTCGGTTGGGTCTATTGAATAGGTATAACAGAAAATATCGATAGCTGCAACCGAATAATGTGAATGTAATTACCAACATTCGGTTGGCGACAAATTCGGTTGTGAAAACGAATCTCTTCTTTGTGTGCAATAGAGTGCTCCAAGCTTGTATGGAGGAAAATAAATTTTGAGTTTTTTACTGGGCTACCCCCTGGAAATAATTATTTGGTTGTAAAACGACGTATCCCAAAAAATTATGATAAACGGACATCGGGAAGACGTGCCGCATCGACCCTGAAGTTGGGAACACGGATTACAAGGGGGAAAATATGACTTTTTGTATATTTTTCAAAAACATTGATATTTTAAAATTAATTAAAAACACTAAAGAATCGTAATTTAGCGTGAATTCTCATTGTAATAAAGCAATAAAAACTTAAATCGGTTAAAAATCAGCCGAGTTATAACAATTTCCTCAGGCAACTGATGTGTCGCAGGCCACTTAGTCAAGAAATTCGGGTCGAAATTTTAAAATTTATTAAAATAATCTACTACAGAAACATTTTTTTATTTTATAAGTTCCAAGAACTCAGATAAGAATCAATCAAATATACTATTTTAAAATTTTTTTAAAGAAATTTTAAAAAATCAACGATTGTACTATTAAGAAGACATTAGAGATTAAAAATTAAAAAAATTTTAAGAATTCCTTTTTTCATTTGGCTGCGGCAGAGATCTTCTTTTAGCGGATTTCGAGAAAACAGCGATTTTTGCCATTTATTTAGCTTTTAGGCACGTTCTTCTTTTTTGTTCTTTTAATTCCACATGGTTTAGGTCAAAATATAAGAACACAAGACTAAATACTTCAATCCTGAAAATGAGGGTGAAATATAAATACATTAAATTGCCCTGTGTAAGGTCAGAAGTCAAATTTTAGGAGATTTAAATTTTTTTTGAACAATTTTTTATAGAAACTGCACAAAGAGTCATATTTTCCCCTTGTAATCCGTGTTCCAAACTTCAGGGCCAATGCGGCACGTCTTTCCGATGTCATTACACGCAAGTAAATATATGCAGGGGATAGCCCGGTTAAAAACTGAAAAAAAATTTTTTTTGGAACCCCTAATACACAATTAGTGTCCAGCTCTAATGGAAGAAAATATACATACAAGCAAATAACAACTTTAACCCTATTAACAGTATTCCTTTTTACTTGTGAAATATTTTCATTTTTATTCAGTTTAGTTTTTTCGACTTTTATTGGAAGCTTTTATTTTTAATTATAATACAGTACAACACTAAAAATGCATAGTGCATGCGACATATCAATTTTGATAGATTTTAGGATCAATATCACGAATGTGAACACCAACTTTTAAAATTAGCTCTAGTTTTTGAAATATTTTCAAATTTAACTTTTAGCAAAGAGACAGTTTTTTGTTGTTAAAATTTTTTATTTATTCATATATCTGATTATACCACGGATAATTTTTAATGTGGTTTAAAAATATAGACTTAGGGCTTTTAGAAACATATCAACTTATTTTGATTAGGTAAAGGATCTAGAATATAATTGCAATTGAAATGAAAATTTCACTTATTTTCCTATTACGCAAATCTAGTAAAATATGACGTAAATTCATATTCCGATAAATTCTTTTTATCAAAAGAATCACAACTTTTGCAGAAAATTCAATCTGAAGTACACATTTACATCTTTTTTATTTCAAATACTTTTTATATGAATTTACTATCCCAGTGTAGAAAATCATTACCAGATATATGGTTATGTAACTACATACTTGGTTACTTTTGTTATTACATTTCTTATTACCTTTATATGGCGATGTCGCAAAAAATAATGAGTTATGGTTACACGAAAATACGAAAAATATATCGAAAATACGAAATACGAAAAATCAATAAATATATATCGTTACCAGTACTGACAAAAATAATGAGTCTAAAAAGAGATTTTCAAAAAAATAAATTATATTAAAAAAAATATTTTTTATTGTATTTTTTTTTTTTAAATAAAATTTGCTGGTGCAGGAATCGAACCTGGGTCTACAGATTGCCAGTCAATAGCTCTACCATCTGAGCTATATATTTAATAGATAGATTTAATAGATAAAAACCAAGGTTCGTAATGCACGGATATGTGCGCACATGCACATGTGCAAAAATTGATGTGCAGACAAAAGGTGCACATGTGCATGTGCAAATTTTTGTTTATACTTTGCACTTCGCACATCAAGATGTGCAAGTGCAGATACTATTCGCACATGCACATCTCCATGTACGAATGCAAATTCGCACATACACATGTGCGAGTGCAAGTGCAAGAGCATATGCACGTGCATTAAAAAAACAGCTAACATTAGAAAAAAATCGCTAATATTGTCGAAAATCGCCAATATATAAAAAAAATCGATAATAATTAAAAAAAAAAGCTAAAATGGATACAAAATCGCCAAAATTGAAAAAAAATCGCCGAAATAAAAAAAGAAGTTTGAAAAAATTTCCAAAATTTGAAAAAAAACACTAAAATTGGCAAAAAGTCAAAATTTTAAAAATTGTGAAAAATTTGACAAAATCTTCAAAAATTAAAAAAAATCGCCAAAATTGAAAAATAGTCAAAATCTAAAAAATTTACAAAATTGGAAGAAGTCCCAAAAATTGGAAAAAAAATCGTCAAAATTTTAAAAATTCGCGAATATTTGAAAAAATCGTCAATAATTTCCAAAATTGGAAAAAATCCCCAAAATTTAAAAAAATCGCCAAAAATTCAAAAAAATCGCCAAAATTGAAAAATCGACATAATTTGAAAAATTCGCGAATATTTGAAAAAACTGCAAAAATTAAAAAAGTAAAATTTAGAAGAAATCGTTAGAATTAAAAAAAAATCTAAAATTGAAAAAAGTGGCAAAACAGTCAGAAAATCGAAATCTTGAAAATCGTCAGAATTAGAAATGATGGAAAATTAGATGGTGAACATCGTCAAAAATTAGAAAAAATCGCAAAATTCATTTCTCGCATTTATTTTTCTCTACGAGGCTTAGTGGTGGTGGATTTTCACCTTTGGTGCAGTAATTTTTCCTCTAGCTCTTCTAGTTTTCGAGATAAGGACGATTGAAATTTTATTTAAGCGATTTTCGCACTTATTTTCCACAGATGACTTCCGTGTTCCAAAACCGTTGTCCGTTTTCATCTAACTCATTTAGTTTTCGAGATACGGGAGATATTCCAAACAAAAGCCCTTTTCTCTCTACGAGGCTTAGTTTTCGAGAAAAACGCGATTTTAAAATCTAGTAATGCAAGTCAAAATCTAGTTTCGCTATCGGGGTATTGGTGGTGAGTTTTGAACTTTGGTGCAGTCAGTTTTCCTCTAGCTCTTCTAGTTTCCGAGATATGGACGATTAAAATTTTATTTAAGCGATTTTCGCCTTTATTTTTTCACAGATGACTCACTATGACTTCCCTGTTCGAAAACCGTGGTACGTTTTCACGCGATTTTAAAATCTAGTAATGCAAGTCAAAATCTAGTTTCGCTATCGGGGTATTGGTGGTGAGTTTTGAACTTTGGTGCAGTAATTTTTCCTCTAGATCTTCTAGTTTTCGAGATATGGACGATTAAAATTTTATGTAAGAGATTTTCGCCTTTATTTTTTCACAGATGACTCACTATGACTTCCCTGTTCGAAAACCGTTGTACGTTTTCATCTAACTCATTTAGTTTTTGAGATACGGGGGATATTCCAAATAAAAGCCCTTTTCTTTCTACGAGGCTTAGTTTTCGAAAAAAACGCGATTTTAAAATCTAGCAATGCAAGTCAAAATCTAGTTTCGCTATCGGGGTATTGGTGGTGAGTTTTGCACTTTGGTGCAGTCAGTTTTCCTCTAGCTCTTCTAGTTTTTGAGATATGCACGATTAAAATTTTATTCAAGCGATTTTCGCACTTATTTTTCCACACTACTGTGTTCCAAAACCGTTGTCCGTTTTCGTGTAACTCATTTAGTTTTCGAGATACGGGGGATATTCCAAATAAAATCCCTTTTCTCTCTACGAGGCTTAGTTTTCGAGAAAAATGCGATTTTAAAATCTAGCAATGCAAGTCAAAATCTAGTTTCGCTATCGGGGTATTGGTGGGGAGTTTTGCACTTTGGTGCAGTCAGTTTTCCTCTAGCTCTTCTAGTTTTTGAGATATGCACGATTAAAATTTTATTCAAGCGATTTTCGCACTTATTTTTCCACACTACTGTGTTCCAAAACCGTTGTCCGTTTCTTCTAACTCATTTAGTTTTCGAGATACGGGAGATATTCCAAATAAAAGCCCTTTTCTCTCTATGAGGCTTAGTTTTCGAGAAAAACCCGATTTTAAAATCTAGCAATGCCAGTCAAAATCTAGTTTCGCTATCGGGGTATTGGTGGTGAGTTTTGCACTTTGGTGCAGTCAGTTTTCCTCTAGCTCTTCTAGTTTTTGAGATATGCACGATTAAAATTTTATTCAAGCGATTTTCGCACTTATTTTTCCACACTACTGTGTTCCAAAACCGTTGTCCGTTTTCGTATAACTCATTTAGTTTTCGAGATACGGGGGATATTCCAAATAAAATCCCTTTTCTCTCTACGAGGCTTAGTTTTCGAGAAAAATGCGATTTTAAAATCTAGCAATGCAAGTCAAAATCTAGTTTCGCTATCGGGGTATTGGTGGGGAGTTTTGCACTTTGGTGCAGTCAGTTTTCCTCTAGCTCTTCTAGTTTTTGAGATATGCACGATTAAAATTTTATTCAAGCGATTTTCGCACTTATTTTTCCACACTACTGTGTTCCAAAACCGTTGTCCGTTTCTTCTAACTCATTTAGTTTTCGAGATACGGGAGATATTCCAAATAAAAGCCCTTTTCTCTCTATGAGGCTTAGTTTTCGAGAAAAACCCGATTTTAAAATCTAGCAATGCCAGTCAAAATCTAGTTTCGCTATCTGGGTATTGGTGGTGAGTTTTGCACTTTGGTGCAGTCAGTTTTCCTCTAGCTCTTCTAGTTTTTAAGATATGCAAGATTAAAATTTTATTCAAGCGATTTTCGCACTTATTTTTCCACACTATGACTTCTGTGTTCCAAAACCGTTGTCCGTTTTCGTGTAACTCATTTAGTTTTCGAGATACGGGGGATATTCCAAATAAAATCCCTTTTCTCTTTACGAGGCTTAGTTTCCGAGAAAAATGCGATTTTAAAATCTAGCAATGCAAGGCAAAATCTAGTTTCGCTATCGGGGTATTGGTGGTGAGTTTAGAACTTTGGTGCAGTCAGCTTTCCTCTAGCTCTTCTAGTTTTCGAGATATGGACGATTAAAATTTTATTTAAGCGATTTTCGCACTTAATTTTCCACAGATGACTCACTATGACTTCTGTGTTCCAAAACCGTTGTCCGTTTTCATCTCTACGAGGCTTAGTTTTCGAGAAAAACTCGATTTTAAAATCTAGTAATGCAAGTCAAAATTTAGTTTCATTGCGAGTCATCTGTTGAAAAATATGTGCGAAAATCGCTTCGATAAAATTTTAATCGTCCATATCTCGAAAACTAGAAGAGCTAGAGGAAAACTGACTGCACCAAAGTTCAGAACTCACCATCAATACCCCGACAGCGAAACTAGATTTTGACTTGCATTGCTAGATTTTAAAATCGCGTATTTTAAAAATAAATTCGAGAAGCGAATTTTGGAAATTTCGTTTTTTAATACCTGGACGATTTTTTCAATTTTGTCGATTTTCACAAATTTTTACGAGTTTTTCAATTCTGGCAATTTTTGCAATTTTTTCCAATTTTTGGCGACTTTTTGACAGCTGGTATTTTTCAAAATTTTTACGATATTTCGCAATTTTGGCAATTTTGTCTAATTTTTGACGATTTTTTTTTTAAATTTTGACTATGTGGGCAATTTTTTCAAATATTGACGATTTTTTTAAGTTATGACGATTTTTTAAAAATTTTTTTAAAATTTTTACGATATTTCGCAAATTTGGCGATTTTGTATAATTTTTGAGGATTTTTTTTTTAAATTTTGACCATTTGGGCAATTTTTTCAAATATTGACGATTTTTTCAAGTTATGACGATTTTTTCAAAATTTTTCAATTTTGGCAATTTTTAAAAATTTTCCGATTTTTTCCAATTTTTGACGACTTTTTGAAATTTTGGTAATTTTTTCAAATTTTGAAAATATTTTCAAAATTTTTACGATATTTCGCAATTTTGGCGATTTTGTCTAATTTTTGAAGATTTTTTTTTTTTTTTAAATTTTGACTATTTTGGCAATTTTTTCAAATATTGACGATATTTTCAAGTTATGACGATTTTTTCAAAATTTTTACAAAATTTTCCGATTTTTTTAAATTTTTGACGACTTTTTGAAATTTTGGCGATTTTGGTAATTTTTTCAAATGTTGTCGATTTTTTCAAAATTTTTACGATATTTTGAAATTTGGCGATTTTGTCTAATTTTTGACGAATTTTTTTTAATTTTGGGAAATTTTTTCAAATATTGACGATTTTTTCAAGTTATAACGATTTTTTCAAAATTATTTAATTTTGGCAATTTTTAAAATTTTTGGTGTTTTTTTTCAATTTTGACGATTTTTTAAAATTTTTTCATTTTTTTCTTGTTTTGGCGTTTTTTTCTGATATTGAAACTTTTTTCAATTTCCGCGATTTTTTGCATCCATGTGCGCGCACATGTGTGCATATTTTGCACATACACATCGTGATGTGTAATGTGCAAGTACTAGTCTGCACTTGCACATGTGCGAAGTGCAAAATATTTTCGCACATGCACATGTGCGAAGTGCAAAATATTTTCGCACATGCACATGTGCAAGTGCAAAGTCAAATGCGCACATGTGCAAGTGGGAAGTATAAACAAAAATTTGCACATGCACATGTGCAAGATGTGCGAAAATGTGCGCAGATGTGCGTGCAAATACGAACCCTGATAAAAACATAATTGACCTGCTGCACACAAGTAAGCTTACTCGCCAACATAGAAAAAATCAAAAAATATGTGGTTACATATATCCACACCAGTGTTTAAAAAATATTGAGTCTAAAAATAGATTTTAAAAAATTTTCAAAAAAATCTAGAAAATTATTTTCTATTTGAAATAATGATAAAAATAAGTCATTATCAGTAACTCATTATTATATGTTTTAAAATAATGCAGCAGGTAAGTGGGTATCATTACTGGTAGTCCAAAAAATAATGATATGTCATTACCGTTTCTACACGGGGATGGCAAAAGGAAATAAAATAAATTTTTAAACATGTATATTTTAAAATCGTTATTTTTTTGAAATTTCAACCTCAATTACTTAAAACTTTGTTGAAATTGATTAGAAAATATATGTTTTATATTTCTGAATGGTTTTATCTGGGTTTTATATTTTCAGATTTGTCACAGACTAATTAATTTTTAGATTTGAAAAAAGTCAGTCTTTTTCAGGTTTAGCCAAAATTACCCTAAGGGGAATGAGGAGTCAATTGCCCTCCAAGGACCTATTCCGTGACCGGTCAACCGAAGGCATATTACTAAATTAGTACAAATCTGAACCAAAGAGAATGAATTAATTTTATAAGTATTTTCTGATTTGTTACTTTCACTGTTGCTTTTAAAAAACTTGACAAATACCGAAATAAAAAATAAAATTCACGGCATATCTTTTAAAATATTTTTTTATTTGTTTTGCTCTTTTATTTATTTTGAACTTTATTTTTTTACGATTTGTTTGTTTTAGCTCTTATTTTAAATTTTTATAATTTTTTGCTAAAAAATTTTAAGTTTTGTATTTTTAATGTTAAAGCTGTTTTAGTTTTAACAATTGGTATTTCATTTAATTTTCCTTTTAACTTAAGGGCAATTTTTTAAATTTTTATTTATATTATCAGAGTTTTTGAAGTAATTTTCTAATTTTTAATTGATTTTTTTAATTTAATTATAGCCAACGCAAAAAACGAGTCAACTTCCATTAAAGGACCTATCCCGTGACTTGTCAATCGGGGGCATACTGAAGGCACTTCCACTATATTTGTGTGTGTGTTAGTGTTGTTTTCTTTTCTATTTTTTTCTTTTAAATTTTTTTTATTTGCTTGTATATTATAGTGTTTGTTCTCTTCTATTTGAAGAGAAACGAAATATATATAACTTTACCATTAGCCAGCCGTCACGCATAAGCAACATTAGCTCAGACGGTTGAGCGTTTGCCTTACAAGCAGGAGGTTGTGTTATCGAGCCCTACTTCGACGCCAAGTAGATTATTTTTAATTCTTAATTTTTTATTAGTTTATTTGAAAAGCTATTTTTAGACACACCACCTTACTGTCACAAGGTGTCTAAACTGTGGCAACTGGTCATTTCCAATGACAACGCCATGTTCAAGTGATATGTCTCTTTCAAACAAAAAGACCGATCAACGACCGGTCTCCGCCCCTTTGGGACCTATCCTGCGTGTCATCTGGGACCGGTCTCTTTCACCGTAGGGTAACTTAACTTTGAAACAGAAAATACGAAATTTTTTTGATAAATTAAGTAACATGAGATGTTTACTAAAGGTACAAATTCAAATATTAGATACTCCTTTCATCGAAGATTATTTATTAACGAAATCGTGAAAAAAGAGAAATTTAGATTTTAAATGCATACATAGGGAATATTATCGCAGCTGTCAAAACGAGCAATATATCAAATTAAAGGGCATATTTCATCTTTTTAGAACGTTGCAAAAAATAGAGTTATTACTTTCAATTTTATATTTTTTTTTCCAAAAAGTTTATTAAAAAATTTAATTATCCCATAAAAACGTTTTTGCAAATATTTCTTAAACTAAAGCTAACTTTAAAATACTAGGGCCATATTCGTGATCTCCATCCCAAAGTCTACTATAAATGATGTGTCGCAATTCTGATGCATCAAATTTTTCTTATTTTGTTGTACTGTGTAATTAAAGCTAACAATTCTATAAGTTATTACAACATTTTTATATTTTCAATTGAGGTATAGGCCCATAATTTTAAATTTCTTTTGGAATATTTGCAGTGAAGCCCTAAAATTTCTTTCTAACCACTCCACAACCTATACTTAGAAATTTAATTATCCGGAAACAAAAGGATTTTCCGGATAATGAAGAGTTTAAACCAAGGAATACGGATATGCAAATTTAACGACACAAAATAAAAAAAAATTTGGATCCATAAGCAAAAGTGGAAGTTAGAAAGCTAAAACCAAAACCGAATTCCAAATATGTCCTTCAAAGGCAATTTAATATTTTGCTGATTTTTAAATTATCATCAACACCCGGATTTCAGGACAATAAATCACAAATGGCAAAAAAATTACCGCTAAAATCTAAAATTAACCATATATTTTTGCCAATTTGTAAGAAAACATACATTGGAAATGGAGGTTATTTACAAAAATTTATTTACAAAATAATTATTTACACATATAGAAGGATTTTCTTTTGAAAATATCAACTGCTCGAGTAAAAACGTTTGTATATAATAATATGTAATTTCATATACCCATATATCGTCAGCTTGCCTGCAAGTAGTGTTATGTGTTTTTAACAAGTTTTGAGGACAGTGAAAAAACTGTTAAAAAATAGCCTTTTAAGATATTTTATTGGCATCTTGTGCCTTAATGATTCACGACCTCATTTACTAAAATCATCGTTAAGGCATATGATGTCAATAAAATATCTTAAAATGCCATTTTTAACAGTTTTTTCGCTCTCCTGAAAATCTATTAAAAAACACATAGCACTACTTGCATGCAAGCCGACGATATGCTTTTGTACGCCAGTGTATATAACCGGACATAATTATATGAATCCGTATATCATTTTTTCCTTATCAAAAAAGTTTAATATGATGTAATATTTATTTGCATCTTATTACATATCGATCAGAGAAGGGTTTAAGTGCCTTATTTTATGCTTTTGAATGCAATCAGAAAAATGTGCATATTGTTGTCAATACACATCATTTCAGTAAAGCAATACAGACACAATTGAAAAAAAGTGAGTATGACGAAAGCCATGCATTGCACCGCATGTCTTCTGTTAATCTTACCTGACACTCACAAAAGCAACGAATATAAAATGATTGGTATGAATACAAACCGATTGTTACGAGTGGTCTCAATTTTGGTTGTATAAAAATTGAAAATTTTTGGTGTTTATTTTTTTCACTTAAACATTAACAAAATGAGAAAATATATACATATTTCATATTTAAATAAAAAAAATGGAAATTTCTTCACACTTCATTTTTCAAAATACTGCAACAGGTCAACGAATACTAAATGAATGTTGTGATTGATTTTATTTTTTTAATGCGTCATCTCTTCATTTCGTTGCTTGACATGTAGTGGCATTATAAAAATAATGCGTAAAAACCACTCATCAAAAACAATGAATGTATATAATAGCAATAGCTTTAGTTATTGTTGTTGCATGAATACATGTGCAAAAGTAATGAGTCGTATGACTGCACAATAAAAACGAATGTACTCAAACCGTTCTATGATATCGATCAATATGTAATTGTATATTACATTTACAATTAGATATGGTTAATGCATTTATATATGATGTTATATATATATATTTAGTACATAATACAAAATAATATATATTTTTATATGATGTCATATTTAAAAAAACACAATTTTGTTTTGGATAAAGATTTTTATACATTAGGCTTTCCAGTACCAATTTTGGTAATACCAAAATTGTCGAAATTCGAGCCATTTTAGCAAATTCGAAATACCGATTTTAGAACGATGCCGATTTCGGTATTGCATACAATTTTTTTGTTTATTATTTTAATATTTTATGTCTTTTTTAAGAGAAATTTTAACAAATTTGACAATAATTCTGTTTTTGTGTTTGCAATTTTTTACAAGTTTTATATTTTAAAGATGCAAACATTAATATGAGTAAATTGCATTTTTACTCTACTAGAACTTTGGACAACGAAAAAAAAGTTTGACCTTGCTAGGGTTATATCCACGAGTTGTAATTAATTCAAACATAGAAAGAATTTTTTTTTCCTAAAAATTTTCTTGAGAGAAAGTCAAAAGCCCAAGTAAAAAGTTTTGATATAGACTTATATGACTTTATAAAATTGCTTGTGGTAATATATTGCAAAATATGTATTCATTCAAAATTATATTAATTTGTATAACATTGTACAACGTTGTATATTAAATATATAAATACTAGCGGGCGCAGCCCGCTACGTTGTTAGCGTGCCTTAAAGGATAGAATTAAATTTCTTTTATATAAAATAAAACAAAATATTTGTTGCTAAGGTAAAATAATTGTTAAGGTAAATTTATTATAGATAAGTCGTATTCGGGCTGCGCCCCCCCCCCTGATTTTCTTAAAATTTAAATACAGTTTTTTATAATAAAAACCTTAACTCATCCAGCCACCACAAATAAATAATTCTGACACAACAATAATTCTTGATGGACCCGTAAATTGTTTTGTTCATTTGTGTTTTGAATGAAAATAAAAAAAAAACATTTAAAGCAGCCCGCTACGTTGTTAGCGTGCCTTAAAGTTTAGAATTAAATTTCTTTTAGATAAAATAAAACACAATATTTGTTATTAAGATAAAATAATTGTTAAGGTAAATTTATTGTAATGTTTAAGTACAAATACTATTTTTTGCCTCTTCATTTTTATATAAATAAATCATTTAGTATACCAACACGTGAGCATGTAACAACTAATTGTCTGTTGTTCAAGCCATCGGCGTAGATGGGTCGTATTCGTGGTTGGGTGGGTAAATTCGCTTTGTTTATTTAAAGTACAGTTTTTATAATAAAAGCCTTCACCCAGCTACCACAAATAAATAAAGGTAGCGGGCAAAGCTACGTATCTACGTTGTTAGCGTGCATTGAAGTTTTTTTTAATTCCAGTTTATATAAAGGTGGACCTGGCAATTCAAGTAAATTCACAAATCCAGTTGGAAAATTTACTGCGTCGGTTTCTTCCACCGGTGCTTCGTTACCTGCAGTTTAAATATCAGAATATATAAGTTCCATTCGTTTTCTAAGGTTTCTTCTCTTTTAGAAAATTTGTTTAACTTTTTGGAGAGTATGTTTCAATGCTACATAAGTTTCATATTCCGTGGATAGTGTTTGAATAGGTAATTAAAAGGGGTTCTTCACCCTTTTTGTTCCTCCCAGTAAAAATCCCAAATATATATAATCTGCCTCAATCGCATGCGAAATTTCAAGTACCAAACTCCGGCAGTTTGAGTCATTCAAATTCCATTTCATTTTGTTTAACAATTTCAGTATTCCAATGCAACTCCTTCCAAGATTCCATTTCGTTCGCCATTCCATTGCATTTCGTTCCCATTATCTGTTATTCCAATTCCACTCGTTCCCCGTTTCATTTTCGTTCCTACTGTCTTGTGTATCGATATTGATATCAGTCGCTTCTTTTTCCATTCTATTTCTTTGCACTTGCTCCGTTCCATTCCTCTTTTAACTGCAGTGTTTCAATTCCACTGGTACCCCATTCTATGCCATCTCGCTCCTCATTCCATTTTGTTCTATAGTCCATTCCTTTTCGTTCCCTCTTCCAATCCATTTCCATTGTCTATAATTTCAATTCCACTCGTTCAACGTTTATATCCATTTCGTTCCACTTGTGTAGTGTTTCAATTTCACTCGTTTCCTATTTAGTTTCTTAATTTTAGTGTTCCATATACACTTGTTCTTTAAGGTTTAGGTTTCTAGCTAAAGACCCAGACGTTAAGGGGGGGGCAATTTTCCCTTTTTGAACCACCATTTTTACCACGTTTCTGTCCAAAGTCCTAAAAATGCCTTGTCGATAAGTTAGCCCATACTCCAAGGAAAACATATTATAGATAACGGGTTTCTAGCCTAAGGGTTCAGTTAGGCCATCAAAGGGGAGAATTATTCCATTTTTACCCCTCCCGGTTGGAATTTCAAAAAATTCCGAGAACGTCTGCGTTTGAGGAGGAACCTACTACATACATAATTTTAAGTCTCTATATCCAGCAGTTTGCCCAACTCGGCAAGGGGGAAGTTTTTTCACTTTTTACCCCTCTCGGTATGAGTTTCCAAAAATACCGCCTTAGGGGACGTCTACGTTGGAGAAGGAACCCAAATACCGAATTTAAGCTCCCTAGTTCCAGCAGTTTGGCCAGGCCGTTAAGGGGGAGACTTTTCCTGTTTTCGTCCCTACCTGTGGAAATTTCCAAAAATCTCATCTTAGCGGATGTCTACAATAGAGGAGGAACTTTAGTACCAAATTTCAACTTCCTACCTCCAGCAGTTTGGGCAGGCCTTTAAGCGGCACTTTTCGTTTCATTAATCCCCATTTTTGCAATGTCCCTGTCCAAAATTCCACAAAGCACCTTCCCGATAAGTGAGCCCATACTCCAAGGAACATATGTTTTACATTTCAGGTTTCTAGCCAACTTTTACTAGTTGTGCCCCTCTGGGTAGAAATTTCCGAAAACCCATCGACAGGGAATTTCAGCTTCCTAGTTCCAGCAGTTTGAGCAGGCTGTCAAGTGGGACACTTTTTCCTTTTTTGTCCCTCCCGGTTGGAATTAGGCTGGAGGAGGAACCTAAGTACTGAATTTCAGCTTCCTAGTTCCAGCAGTTTGGACAGGTCGTTAAGGGGCCACTTTCCCTTTTTAAGACCCTATTTTATAACGACCCTGTCCAAAATTCAAAATAGTATCTTTCTAATAAGTTAGCCCTTACTACAGGGACCCACATTTTAAATTTCAGGTTTCTAGCCGAAGCACTGTGGGAAAAATGACCAATCTAGCTTATAAAAAATATTTTTTTTTTTTTTTACAAATTTATAAACCTATATCATATAATAATTCAATGATAGTTGATACTTAAAACTGAATTCAACATTTTTCGATTTATATGTTAGTTATGAAAATACAGGGCTGTAAATGTATGCACGTTCATGAGTGATTTTGGTTTCACGTTTCCCCCAATGTATTATGAAAAGTTTTATTGCGCTATTGAACCTATATGTTTTTTTTGATAAAACAAGTCCTAAAGAGTACGTGGACACGATGTATTGTATAGAAAATGATTTTAGTAATACCCCTTGCGAGTAAGTACATAAAAGTATATTTTTGTCAAAATTCCTTAATGTGTAAAGAGATTAGGAAAAAGGACGGCTAAGTACCGCCAAACTAATTTTTTAATTTGAAACTAGACCTCATGAGGTAAGTCTGGAGAAAAATTTGGTTGCCACAAACCGCCACAAAGTAGAGTTTTAAGGGCTTGTTTAAACAAATATTACTTGTGGGCGATATTCAAGTGCTTTCACATAAATGCATTTTTCCTTTTTATACAATTGCAATATACGGCAAAGGAAATATCGGATATTTAATTAATATTTCTTTATAAGTTGCGTTTCACTAAGCTTAAAGCTACAGTTTTTTTGAAAATGCAAATTACTTATAAAGAATGTTTTGAAGTTTGGCGAAATACCAATTCAAGTTCACAAAAGATGATTTTTGTGATTAGTCACGTTTTTTCGAAGCTTGGACTAGTCAATGATAAAGGAAGTGAAAAGTGTAAAAAACTTGGAAAAACCTTAAAATTGTTGTGTAGCAGATTCATCGAAAAATGGAGCGAATGCAAACGAACAACACAAGTTTTTGAACGAAATCACAAGGAATGGTTAAACACAAACATTGATTTGTCTTGTCTTGAAAATGACGATATACCGGGTCCTTCACAATACCGAGGACGTCCATCTAAATCCTTCACAGAATCAAGCGACGTATCTTAAAAACTGAAGGTGGCTGATCTTGTAAAAACTACAAGTAAAGAGGAATTGATTTTCGCTACCAGTGTAAGTCTTTACAAATCTGGTAAACGGGATGCCGCAGGTTTAATAAAAGATATACAAAAATCTCCAGGAAGGGCATCCAAAATTAAAAGAGTCCTCTCCATTCCTGATAAAATTTGCATACCATATACACCTGACGAAGTCTTAGCGCTATATATAGACGGAGACTATACTAAAAGTTCGTATATGCTAACGCAATCAGGAGCTAAAAGTCGTAATGCAAACATTTATCCACCATATAATGTAATTCGTGAGGTAAAAAAAAATGTTATCCCAAAGACTCCTCAATATATGTTACACACTTTTCTGCAGAAGTCAGTCTTCAAGCTCTAGTGGACCACACAGCTAGCAGAATCGTAGAATACCAAAAAGACGTAATTATGAAATCGAGAAATATGTCATCGTCAAAAAATATTACAATGATATACAAATGGGGTTGTGATGGAAGTAGTGGATACTCCACATATAAGCAAAAATATCCAGAAGGTAAGTCTGATGGGAATTTATTCGCAATTTGCTTAGTCCCATTGCAACTTAAAGATAAAGATAATATTTTGTGGCAAAATCCTCGACCGTCATCAACCCGATTCTGTCGGCCGATTAAAGTAACATTTGAAAAAGAAACAATTGGCCTTATAAAAAATGAAGTAAATAAAATAAAACATTACATTGAAAGTATAATAGAAACAAAAGTTACAGACTTAGATCTGAACGTGGATCATAAATTCTGTCTTACCATGATTGATGGTAAGGCATTTAGTGCAATCGCAGAAACATCAACACAATCATGTGGAATATGCGGAGCTACTCCAAAAATCATGAATGATTTAAATAAGATTAAAGATTTAAAGCCAAATGAATCCTTGTATGCCTATGGACTTTCCACACTGCATGCATGGATAAGGTGTTTTGAGTGTATTTTGCACATAGCCTATAGGCTTGACACAAAAAAATGGCAAATAAGAGGCGATGACGATAAATTAGCCATTGCACAAAGAAAAAAAAATTATTGATGATTTAAAAAAAATATATGAACCTACTTGTAGATATACCAAAGCCAGGGTTTGGAACAACCAATGACGGCAATACGGCTAGGATGTTCTTCAAAAACCCTGGCTTGGCATCATCAATTACAGGAGTCGACGAAAAATTAATAAGTAATTTGGGTGTTATATTAAAAACAATGGCATGTGGTTACGCAATAAATACAGATTCCTTTAAAAAAATGACTGAAAGTACATCCAAATTGTACGTGGATTTATACCCCTGGTATAACATGCCATCCAGCGTACATAAAATTTTAATGCATGGGGCTGATGTTATCAAATACGCGTGTTTGCCAATTGGAATGCTTTCGGAAGAAGCAATGGAATGCAGAAATAAATATTTCCGTAATTACCGGGAATTCCACACTCGAAAAATGACGCGTGAGAAAACTATGCAAGATTTACTCAATACACTGCTTTATTTATCGGATCCTTATATTTCATCAATATCAAAAAAGTCATCCATCAACTATCGAGCCTTGGAGCCTCTTTCCAGCGAAGTTCGTGAGCTGCTTTGTGACCCAATGATTCCCGATCAATGCGAAGAAGCCCAGGACTCAGGCTCTGAAAGCGAATAATTTGCAATATTTTTTTTTCATGGAACAATTATTTTAAATATTATTTTTTTAAGTTTTATTTATTGTTGAATGTAATTTATTTAGTTTAAAAAATAAAAATTAAATAAATATAAGCAATGGCCTTGCAACTCTCTCAATATTTTTTATTTGAAAAAATATTATGCGGCTTGGAACAGGAACGAACTCCGACTGGTTAATCAGGGATGGAAAAGGCTCACTTAATCGGGCTCTTATACCAAAAAATGTTAGATCGCTCTTACATATTTAAAAATGTAAGTAACTAAAAACTAGCTTCTTATTTTGCTCGTTAAAAAACATAAAAATTAAATATTTAGATATTAGCAAATATGAGCACAAATTGCGAAAAAAAAAACATTTGCAAAAAACGAAATTTTTGCAACAATATATTCGTTTGCAGAATGTCGATCGCTGATTACCTCTTTTAATTCATTTTCTGTACCATAAAGCCTTTTTCGAATTCCGCCGTTATTTTGCAACTTTTTAAGTGCAGTTTTTTAAATATATAACCTAGGAATTAAATGTTTGTACCATAAAATCTTTTTTCCAATTCCGCTATTATTTGCAATTCTTTACGTGCGTTTTTTTAAATTTATAATCTAGGGGCTATAACACACATTTCATACAACAAAGTTTGGTGGCTAGTTGCAGAAAAAAACGCGAAAAATAAAATTTGCAAAAAGGAAAATTTTTTTCATCAATATATTTGTTTGCAGAATGTAAATCGCTGATTAAGTTTTTTAATAAAATTTTTGTACCATAAAGCCTTTTTTCGCTTTCCGCGATTATTTTGCAATTTTTTAAGTGTGGTTTTTTTAAATTTAAAATCTAGGGCCTATAGTACCAATTTTATACACAAAAGTTTGGTGCTTAGTTTGCAAAAAAAAATAGAAAATAAATCGCGAAAAAAATATTTGCAAAAAGGAAAATTTTTGCGTTTTGTATTTATTTGCAGATTTTTAATCGCTGATTGAGTTTTTTAATTATTTTTTTCTACCACAAAGTCTTTTTTCGCGTTCCTCTATTATTTTGCAATTTTCTAAGTGCGGTTTTTTAAATTTATAATCTACGGAGTATAATACCCATTTCATAAAACAAAGTTTGGTGGTTAGTTGCAAAAAAAGAAAATTTTGGCATCGTTTGCAGAATGTAAATCTTTTAATTAATTTTTTGAACCCCAAAGACTTTTTTCGCATTTTTAAAATTCATAATCTAGGGCTATAATACTTTTGGAATAGTATAATTCCATAGTATAGTTCCATTCTTGATTTTTATAACTAAATTATTATTTTCCATCCCTGGTTACAATCAATGTTTTGAGTCATACAAAGAGCGCACATAATGACCCTGCAAACATTTAAAAGATACCTTCCAAGAAGATATTAAAGCGATATCTTCTATTTGTCATTTGAATGGAAATAATCAAGTAGGATTTACTTTGAAATGGTCTTCCTTTTATCACTTGGAAGATAATTCGGCGATATTTGGAAAAAGTAATTCAAACATTTTATCTTTTTATGACAATATTGCGGCAATATCACCTTTGTATCATTTGGAAGATAAAGCAAATTTGTTCGAAATCTTTTATCAATTTGGAAAAAATTAAAACTAAATTTGTACAAAAACAATCAAAAGATATATAGGAAATAAACTCGTGAAAAGTTAAGATTAATTGCGCGGGAAAAATCGGCTAAGATGAATTCAAGATAATTTATAAGTTGGTCAATGGATTATGTATGCAGATATTGTTTTTCAGGCTTAAATTTAATAATGAAAAAATTAAATCGTTTTTTTATTGTACCGGGAGTTTATTTAGCGATATCCCTTTTATTTTCCATATGAGTCATTGCTTTCATATTGCCTGGAAGTATTGTTTTAGTGTAACAGTTGTTTCCGACGGAGGAAACTTCCGGAATACGAAATTGATATTGCCGGCAATAAATGTTTTCTTCCTGGCGATATGTTCGGAGAATCTTCTTCGTATTGCCATGTTTGCTGGGTGATATTGGTTTGAGTATGTTCCTGTTCCAAGGCACATAATAGAACAAATGCTTTCTCAGTGATAGAGAGTCCCCCAATCTCTTTAGTATGTATACTCTTTGATATAAGTTTGAATTTGGTTTTATGCAATATTGTTTTTTTTTTCTTAATTTGTATTATATGTATATATTTTGATAATATTAGCCAATTTTTTGTTGATCTTTAAATACATAAAAATAATAATGAATGAATTAAAACTTAGTATATTAGTTTCATTTATAATGTCAACTTAAATGTTGTTTTCTCTAATTTAAAAAAAGAAGGTTTGATCCTTTTTTTGTTACGAATAAATAAAATTGTATATATTTATTTATTAAAAATACGAAAAGTTTATTTTTTAAAGTTTAACTCATATCCATATTTGATGACAGTAATTTTTGATATAAATATATATTGCAAAATACTACTTCTGTGATTTAATGTACATATAAAAAGGTTTTTAATTGTGTTTTGTTTAACAAAAAATTTTAATTTATTTTGTATAACTAAATACATTGCTCTTCGGAGCTACATCGTATTTGAAATGTTACTAAATATATTAACAGCAACCCCTATCGGTGAATGATTAAATCTATCAAATTACATAAATGCAACATAGGGCAATACTTTCGGAAAATTTTCATACCAATTTTAAAGAGATACTAAATTTCAGTGTAATTTCCACTAAAACCTTCCTTTTGGTGCACCCTGTAATTAAACAGGGTGTCTACAAATACAATATATTTAAAGAAGACTCTATTCGCTACAATCGCTCCATACATTTCTAACTTCTCAGATCAATAGTTTAAGAGATACGATTTTTTATAAGCTAGATTGGTGATTTTTCCCACTGTGCGAAGGGGTTTTTACAGGCCACCAAGGGGAGGCTTTCTTCTTTGTGCCCCTCCCTTTAGGAATTTACAAAAATTACATCTTCGCGGCTGTCTGCGATGAATGAGGAACATTCATACAAAATTTCAACTTCATTGCCTCAGCGGTTTGGGCAGGCCGTTATTGGGGACATTTTTCCCTTTCAACCCACATTTTTACTATGTTTCTGTTCCAAAATAGAAAAATTACGTTGCCGGTGAGTTAGTCTTACCACAGCGAATACATATTTAAAATTTTAGGTTGGCCAGAAGGGATTGGGCAGGCCGTCAAGGAGAATACTTTTCCCCTTATCACCCTCCCGATAGGAATTTCTAAAATTCCGTCTAAGCGGATGCCTACACAGAAGAAGGAACTCACATACCGAATTTCGGCTACATAGTTTCAGCAGTTTGGGAGGCCGTCAAAGGGGAAACATCCCCCTTTTGGGATATCCTGTAGGGAATTCCAAAAATACAAACTTAGTCGATGTCTACTATAGTGGAGGAACCTTTATGCCAAATTTCAACTTCTTATCTCCAGTGGCTTGGGCAGGCTGTTAAGGGGGACACTTTTCCAATTTGTGAGACCGTCTTAGCGGACGTCTGTGCCGATTATCAAGAAACCTTGTTTTAATGGAGATATCCGTGGGGGGAGGAAAAAAAGTACTTTTTGTGAAATTATATTTTTTTAAATGGAATTTTTTGGAAAAAGCGAAATTTTTTGGAAAAAGATACTTTATTTTTACAAAGTACTTTATTGTAAGAAGGTACTTTTTTTGAAAAAGTTATTTTTAGGAAAAATTTATTTTTTTTGGAAAAAGGTCCTTTTTTGGGAAAAGGTCGTTTTTTGGAAAAATATCCTTGTTTGGAAAAGTTATTTTTTTGGAAAAAGGTATTTTTTTGGAAAAATGTATTTTTTTGGAAAAATGTATTTTTTTAGAAAAAGGTACTTTTTTTGGATAAGGTACTTTTTTTGGAAAAAGGTAAATTTTTTTAGAAAAAGGTACTTTTTTTGTAAAAAGGTACTTTTTTGGAAAAAGGTACTTTTTTTTTGGAAAAAGGTGTTTTTTTAGAAAAAGGTACTTTTTTTGGAAAAAGGTACTTTTTGTTGAAAAAGGTACTTTTTTTTGGAAAAATGTACTTTTTTGGAAAAAGGCATTTTTTTTTCGGAAAAAGGTACTCTTTTTGGAAAAAGGTACTTTTTTTGGAAAAAGGTACTTTTTTTGGAAAAAGGTACTTTTTTTGGAAAAAGGTACTTTTCTTTGGAAAAAGGTACTTTTTTTTGGAAAAAAAGTACTTTTTTTTGGAAAAAGGTACTTTTTTTGGAAAAAGGTACTTTTTTTGGAAAATGTTACTTTTTTTGGAAAAAGGTACTTTTTTTGGGAAAAGGTACTTTTTTTAGAAAAAGGTACTTTTTTTTCGAAAATGTACTTTTTTTGGAAAATGGTACTTTTTGTGGAAAAAGGTACTTTTTTTTGGAAAAATTAACTTTTTTAAAAAAGGTACTTTTTTGGAAAAAGGCACTTTTTTTTGGAAAAAGGTAATTTTTTTTGAAAAAGGTACTTTTTTTGGAAAAAGTTACTTTTTTGGAAAAAGATACTTTTTGGAAAAAGGTACTTTTTTTGTCCCCTTTGTGTTCCATCTTGGTGGATGTCTACGATAGTGGAGGAACCTTTATACCAAATTTCAACTTCCTACCTGCAGCGGTTTGGGCAGGCCGTCAAGGGGGGCTCTTTTCCCCTTTTTAACCCCCATTTTTACAACATCCCTGTCCAAAATTCTTGAAAGTACTTTCTAGAAAAGTTAGCCCCTACTCCAAGGAACACATATCTAAAATTTCAGCTTTCTAGCCAAAGGGGTTTTGGCAGGCCGTCAAGGGGGAGACTTTCCCCCTTTTTGCCCGTTCGGGTAGGAATTTCCAAAAATCCCGTCTCAGCGGACGTCTACGCCGAAAGAGGAACCTACATACCAAATTTCAACTTCCTAGCTTCAGCGGTTTGGGCTGGGCGATGTTGAGTCAGTCAGTCACGTTATTCCTTTATATATGTGACGCGCAAAATAGAAAGGGACCTAAGGGTAAAAAAAGGGTTTTGTTCAGGAGAGCCATTTTAGAGATTAAATACGTGTATCTTTGGTGTACCAAAAAAAAAAATTGATTTTTTTACCCTTAGGTCCCTTTCTCTATGCGCTGTCACATATAGAGATATCTTTCTTCATATTACACTTCATATAGTGCAATCTCTATATATAAAAGAATAACGTGATTGACTGACTGACTGACTGACTCAACATCGCCCAGCCCAAACCGCTCAAACTAGGAAGTTGAAATTTGGTATGTAGGTTCCTCTTTCGGCGTAGACGTCCGCTAAGACGGGATTTTTGGAAATTCCTACCGGAACGGGCAAAAAGGGGAAAAGTCTCCCCCTTGGCGGCCTGCCAAAACCCCTTTGGCTAGAAAGCTGAAATTTAAGATATGTGTTCCTTGGAGTATGGGCTAACTTTTCTGGAAAGTATTTTCTGGAATTTTGGACAGGGACGTTGTAAAAATGGGGGTTAAAAAGGGGAAAAAGGCCCCCCTTGACGGCCTGCCCAAACCGCTGGAGGTAGGAAGTTGAAATTTGGTATAAAGGTTCCTCCACTATCGTAGACATCCACCAAGACGGGAGTTTTGGAAATTTTTACAGGGACGGGCAAAAAGGGGAAAAAGTCTCCCCCTTGACGGCCTGCTCAAACTGCTGTAGCTATGAAGTTGAAATTTGGTATGTAGGTTCCTCGACCAGTGTAGACGTCCGTTGAGATGGAATTTTTGGAAATTCTTATCGGGAGGGGCAAAAAGGAGACAAAAAAAGTACCTTTTTCCAAAAAACTACCTTTTCCCAAAAAAAGTACCTTTTTCCAAAAAAAAGTACCTTTTTCTAAAAAAAGTACCTTTTTCTAAAAAAAGTACCTTTTTCCAAAAAAAGTACCTTTTTGCAAAAAAAGTACCTTTTTCCAAAAAAAGTACCTTTTTCCAAAAAAAGTACCTTTTTCCAAAAAAAGTACCTTTTTCCAAAAAAAGTACCTTTTTCCAAAAAAAGTACCTTTTCCCAAAAAAAGTACCTTTTTCCAAAAAAAGTACCTTTTCCAAAAAAAGTACATTTTTCAAAAAAAGTACCTTTTTCCAAAAAAAGTACCTTTTTCCAAAATAAGTACCTTTTTCCAAAAAAAGTACCTTTTTCCAAAAAAAGTACCTTTTTCCAAAAAAAGTACCTTTTCCCAAAAAAATACCTTTTTCCAAAAAAAGTACCTTTTCCCAAAAAAAATACCTTTTTCCAATAAAAAGTACCTTTTTCAGCGGCAAAGCCCGCTACCTTGTTAGCGTGTCTTAAAGTTTTTTTTTTTAATTCCAGTTTATGTAAAGGCAGACCTGGCAATTCAAGTAAATTCACAAATTCAGTTGGAAAATTTACTGCGTCGGTTTCTTCCACAGGTGCTTCGTTACATGAAGTTTAAATATCGGAATATATAAGCTCCATTCCTTCTCTAAGGTTTTTTCTCTTTTAGAAAATTTGTTTAACTTTTTGGAGAGTATGTTTCAATGCTACATAAGTTTCATATTCCGTGGATAGTGTTTGAACAGGTAATTCCCTCTTCCAATCAATTTGCATTGTCTATAATTTCAATTCCACTCGTTCAACGTTTATATCCATTTCATTCCACTTGTGTAGTGTTTCAATTCCACTCAATTTTAGTGTTTCATATACACTTGTTCTTTAGGTTTTAGGTTTCTAGCTAAAGACGCAGACGTTAAAGGGGGGGGGGCAATTTTCCCCTTTTGAACCACCATTTTTACCACGTTCCTGTCCAAAGTCCTAGAAATGCCTTGTCGATAAGTTAGCCCATACTCCAAGGAAAACATATTATATATTACAGGTTTCTAGCCGAAGGGTTCAGTTAGGCCATCAAGGGGGAGAATTATTCCGTTTTTACCCCTCCCGGTAGGGATTTCCAAAAATTCCGTCTTAGAGGACGTCTGCGTTGGAGGAGGAACCTACTACATACATAATTTTAGGTCTCTATATCCAACAGTTTTGCAAGGCCGTCAAGGGGGAAGTTTTTTCCCTTTTTACCCCTCCCGGTATGAATTTCCAAAAATACCATCTTAGGGGACGTCAACGTTGGAGAAGGAACCCAAATACCGAATTTAAGACCCCTTGTTCCAGCAGTTTGGCTAGGCCGTTAAGGGGGAGACTTTTCCTGTTTTTGACCCTACCTGTAGAAATTTCCAAAAATCTCATCTTAGCGGATGTCTACAACAGAGAACGGTTTGAGTGCCTTATTTTATGCTTTTGAATGCAATCACAAAAAATGTGCATATTGTTGTCAATACACATCATTTCAGTAAAGCAATACAGACACAATTGAAAAAAAAATGAGTATGACGAAAGCCATGCATTGCACTGCATGTCTTCTGTTAATCTTACCTAACACTCACAAAAGCAACGAATATAAAATGATTGGTATGAATACAAACCGATTGTTACGAATGGTCTCAATCTTGGTTGTATAAAAATTGAAAATTTTTTCTGTCAAATATTTTAGTATATTTTTGGTGTTTATTTTTTTCACTTAAACATTAACAAAATGCGAAAATATATGCATATTTCATATTTAAATAAAAAAAATGGAAATTTCTTCACACTGCATTTTTCAAAATACTGCAACAGGTCAACGAATACTAAATGA
This sequence comes from Leucophora obtusa, assembly GCA_949987735.1. NCBI lineage: Eukaryota > Metazoa > Arthropoda > Insecta > Diptera > Anthomyiidae > Leucophora > Leucophora obtusa. The sequence continues at coordinate 170,799,048 of OX465295.1, read as the reverse complement.
ATGTTGTGATTGATTTAATTTTTTTAATGTGTCATCTCTTCATTTCGTTGCTTGACATGTAGTGGCAATATAAAAATAATGCGCAAAAACCACTCATCAAAAACAATGAATGTATATAATATCCATAGCATTAGTTATTGTTGTTGCATGAATACATGGCAAAAGCAATGAATGGTATGACTGCACAATAAAAACGAATGTACTCAAACCGTTCTCTGGTCTACAATAGAGGAGGAACTTTAATACCAAATTTCAACTTCCTACCTCCAGCGGTTTGGGCAGGCCTTTAAGCGGCACTTTTCGCTTCATTAATCGCCATTTTTGCAATGTCCCTGTCCAAAAAGCACCTTCCCGGTAAGTGAGCCCATACTCCAAGTAACATATGTTTTACATTTCAGGTTTCTAACCAACTTTTACTATTTGTGCCCCTCTCGGTAGGAATTTCCGAAAATCCATCGACAGGGAATTTCAGCTTCCTAGTTCCAGCAGTTTGGACAGGTCGATAAGGGGCAACTTTCCGTTTTTGAGCCCCCCTTTTATAACGACCCTGTCCAAAATTCAAAAAAGTATCTTTCTAATAAGTTAGCCCTTACACCAGGGACCCACATTTTAAGCTTCAGGTTTCTAGCCGAAGGGGTTTTTACCGGCCCCCAAGGTGAGGATTTCTTCTTTTTGCCCCTCCCTTTAGGAATTTACAAAAATTCCATCTTCGCGGCTATCTGCGATTGATGAGGAACATTCATACCAAATTTCAACTGCATTACCTAAGCGGTTTGGGCAGGCCGTTAGTGGGGACATTTTTCCCTTTCAACCACCATTTTTACTATGTTCCTGTTCCAAAATAGAAAAATTACGTTGCCGGTGAGTTAGTCCTACTCCAAGGAATACATATTTAAAATTTTAGGTTGGCCAAAAGGGATTGGGCAAGCCGTCAGGAGGAGACTTTTACCTTATTTCCCCTCCCGATAGGAATTTCAAAAATTCCGTCTATGCGGACGCCTACACAGAAGGAGGAACTCACATACCGAATTTTCTTTTGGGATATCCTGTAGGGAATTCCAAAAATACAAACTTAGTCGATGTCTACTACAGTGGAGGAACCTTTATACCAAATTTCAACTCCTTACCTGCAGTGGTTTGGGCAGGCACTTTTCCAATTTGTGAGACTGTTTATGGGGAGACTTTTCCCCTTTTTGCCCGTTCCGGTAGGAATTTCCAAAAATCCCGTCTTAGCGCACGTCTATGCCGAATATCAAGAAACCTTGTTTTAGTGGTGATATCCGTGGGGGGAGGAAAAAAAGTAGTTTTTTTGAAATTATATATTATTTTAAATGGTACTTTTTGGAAAAACGAAATTTTTTGCAAAAAGATACTTTGTTTTTACAAAGTACTTTATTTGTTCTTTTTTTGGAAAAGGTATTTTTTTTTAAAAGGTGTTTTTTTTTTTAAATTTATGTTTTTTGGAAAAATGTACTTTTTTTGGAAAAGGTACTTCTTTTGGAAAAGGAAAATTTTTTTAGAAAAAGGTAATTTTTTTTGGAAAAGGTACTTTTTTTGAAAAAGGTATTTTTTTGAAAAAATGTATGTTTTTTGGGAAAAGGAAAATTTTTTTAGAAAAACGTACTTTTTTGGAAAAGGTACTTTTTTTTTGAAAAAGTACTTTTTTTGAAAAAGGTATTTTTTTTGTAAATATGTATGTTTTTTTGGGAAAAGGTACTTTTTTTCGGGAAAAGGTACTTTTTTTGGAAAAAGGTACTTTTTTTGAAAACATTTTCCAAAAAAAATACCTTTTAAAAAAAAAATACCTTTTCCAAAAAAAGTACAAATAAAGTACTTTGTAAAAACAAAGTATCTTCTTCCAAAAATTTAGTTTTTCCAAAAAAGTACCATTAAAATAATATATAATTTAAAAAAAACTACTTTTTTTCCTCCCCTCACGGATATCTCCAATAAAACAAGGTTTCTTGATATTCGGCATAGACGTGCGCTAAGACGGGTTTTTGGAAAATCCTACCGGAACGGGCAAAAAGGGGAAAAGTCTCCCCATAAACAGTCTTACAAATTGGAAAAGTGCCTGCCCAAAACCACTGGAGGTAAGAAGTTGAAATTTGGTATAAAAGTTTCCTCCACTGTAGTAGACGTCGACTAAGTTTGTATTTTTGGAATTCCCTACAGGATATCCCAAAAAAAAATTCGGTATGTGAGTTCCTCCTTCTGTGTTGGCGTCCGCTTAGACGGAATTTTTGAAATTCCTATCGGGAGGGGAAATAAGGTAAAAGTCTCCTCCTGACGGCTTGCCCAATCCCTTTTGGCCAACCTAAAATTTTAAATATGTATTCCTTGGAGTAGGACTAACTCACCGGCAACGTAATTTTTCTATTTTGGAACAGGAACATAGTAAAAATGGTGGTTGAAAGGGAAAAACCCCTTCGGCTAGAAACCTGAAGCTTAAAATGTGGGTCCCTGGAGTAAGGGCTAACTTATTAGAAAGATACTTTTTTGAATTTTGGACAGGATCGTTATAAAATGGGGGCTCAAAAAGGGAAAGTTGCCCCTTATCGACCTGTCCAAACTGCTGGAACTAGGAAGCTGAAATTCCCTGTCGATGGATTTTCGGAAATTCCTACCGAGAGGGGCACAAATAGTAAAAGTTGGTTAGAAACCTGAAATGTAAAACATATGTTACTTGGAGTATGGGCTCACTTACCGGGAAGGTGCTTTTTGGACAGGGACATTGCAAAAATGGCGATTAATGAAGCGAAAAGTGCCGCTTAAAGGCCTGCCCAAACCGCTGGAGGTAGGAAGTTGAAATTTTGTATTAAAGTTCCTCCTCTAATGTAGACATCCGCTAAGATGAGATTTTTGGAAATTTCTACAGGTAGGGTCAAAAACAAGAAAAGTTTCCCCCTTAACGGCCTAGCCAAACTGCTGGAACAAGGGGTCTTAAATTCGGTATTTGGGTTCATTCTCCAACGTTGACGTCCCCTAAGATGGTATTTTTGGAAATTCATACCGGGAGGGGTAAAAAGGGAAAAAACTTCCCCCTTGACGGCCTTGCAAAACTGTTGGATATAGAGACCTAAAATTATGTATGTAGTAGGTTCCTCCTCCAACGCAGACGTCCTCTAAGACGGAATTTTTGGAAATTCCTACCGGGAGGGGTAAAAACGGAATAATTCTCCCCCTTGATGGCCTAACTGAACCCTTCGGCTAGAAACCTGTAATATATAATATGTTTTCCTTGGAGTATGGGCTAACTTATCGACAAGGCATTTCTAGGACTTTGGACAGGAACGTGGTAAAAATGGTAGTTCAAAAGGGGAAAATTGCCCCCCCCCCTTTAACGTCTGCGTCTTTAGCTAGAAACCTAAAACCTAAAGAACAAGTGTATATGAAACACTAAAATTAAGAAACTAAATAGGAAACGAGTGGAATTGAAACACTACACAAGTGGAATGAAATGGATATAAACGTTGAACGAGTGGAATTGAAATTATAGACAATGCAAATGGATTGGAAGAGGGAATTACCTGTTCAAACACTATCCACGGAATATGAAAGTTATGTAGCATTGAAACATACTCTCCAAAAAGTTAAACAAATTTTCTAAAAGAGAAAAAACCTTAGAGAAGGAATGGAGCTTATATATTCCGATATTTAAACTTCATGTAAAGAAGCACCTGTGGAAGAAACCGACGCAGTAAATTTTTCAACTGAATTTGTGAATTTACTTGAATTGCCAAGTCTACCTTTACATAAACTGGAATTAAAAAAAAAAAAAACTTTAAGACACGCTAACAACGTAGCGGGCTTTGCCCGCTATTTTTAATATTATAAAATGCTTTCCAACCCTGCTTTACGATATTTATTTTCATTCAAAACACAAATGAACAAAACTACTTACGGGTCTATCTACCTAAGTTCGCACTTTACCAAATTATCTTAACATACACACGCAATTTATTATGGATTCATTACTAACAATCCACTTTCATGAGAAAAAGTGATCAAATATTTATTTTAAACCCATTGTTGTGCAGAATTATTTATTTGTGGTGGCTGGGTGAAGGCTTTTATGATAAAAACTGTACTTTAAATAAAAAGAGAATTTAAAAAAAATTACGCCCCCCCTAAACTTTAAGGCACGCTAACAACGTAGCGGGCTGCGCCCGCTAGTATATAATAATATCAATTACATATCTATATACAGTAGTGGACTAAAGTGGATACATATTTGAATATTTTTAAATCTGTATTAATAACTTTTGTTCAATTTGTGATATCCAAGTGTAGTTTTTCTAGTTTTTGAAGTGGCCAGGTCAGAGCCCCGATTTAAATCCCATCGATAATTGGTGGGCAATTGTCAAAAGAAGACTCTCCCAATGCGAACGACCACCGACCAACTTAGATGATCTTTGGTCAGGAGTTTCAGCGGAATGGGCTAATATTCCACCTCAAAATATTAAAAATCTCGTGGAAAGCATTCCTTCGCGCATAAAATCTGTTTTAAAGAACAAAGGACTTGCGACAAAATATTAAAGAAAGAGGTTGCCGAAAATTTCAAATATGAACAATACTGGATAAAAGCGGTCACAATTTGCAATTATTTTTTTCATTAACTTCTTAATGATATAGTCTACTCTAACTAGGTTTTTATTGAAGAAGAATGTTTTAATTTTATGCTTTAAAAAAAATCATTTAAGTTTCTATAATAAAATAAAAATTATAAAAAATTTCGAAAAATGTTGAATTAATGTATCCACTTTAGTCCACTACTGTATATGTCACTACATATGCCACATATAATTACATATGTATGCATAGCGCATGGTACGGGGACAGTTTTTCGATCAAGCGTTTAGTATGGAGACATTTGGTTAGTTTGGGGACTGTCCTCGAAGTCTTCCTAGGTCTAGCGAATAGTATCAAGACATTTGTGACTCATATACAGCATAGTTTGGGCACATTTTTGGCCATGTCTCCGAACTATGCCCACCACATTTGTATTACATTATATATAATTTGATATATTTAAGTGAGGACAAAATTCGGATCAAATTGTATAAAACTATGTCTTAATCAATCTAATTATATCTAATTGTATCAAATAATTATCTAGTTGTACCAATTAAATCTTATTAAACCAATTTAGATATAATATGATACAGTAATCTTATTGTTCTCATTTTTCTGATAAAATCATGTATAATACGATAAGTCGCAAAATACTTTTTTGACATGGGAGATTAAAAAATTAGTCTAATAAATATTTGTTCACTTTTGTGTCTACGATTTTCCAGTATTAGTGATGGGAATTTTCAAATTTGTTAAAATTTTCTTTCTACATTTTCTAAAAAAGCATAAAAAATTAGAAATTTATTAAATCAGTTCGAGGCGAATTTCCTTATTATGAATTAACATAATAAGTACTTTTTTTAAAACTGCTATTTTGCTATTTTTCTTCATCATTCTCCTAACAAATACTTCACAGAGTTTTTGCTTTCAAAAAACCTCTACACTTTCAGGAATGAAAAGACGATCGTTTCGGAGATTTTCCAGGTCCCCTAAAAAAAATAAAATACAAATTTTATTTTTACCCACACACAGGAAAAAAAATTGCCAACCGAATTGCTAAGCATATTTTGGTTGCTACAACCAAGAAATTCGGTTGATGAAACCATATTGGAATGTGATTCCTTAATATTTAGGGTAGCGCAACTAAAATTCAGTTATGTAAACCGAATTTTGTTGTGATAACCAATATTCAGTTGTACCAACCCTTTTTAGTAGATGTAACCGAATTTCAGTTGGAAAATTGCATATTTTCTTCTCTGTGTGCACTTCTTTGTCTATACAAGAAGAGGCAAAAACATTTCTCCATACTGTGAGTGTTGTCAAAATGTTGGTTTTTAATTTTTATTCAAAAAATAAAAATTGTTTTTTTGACCTTTTTATTGATTAATTAGAAATTTATTAATTCAGTTCGAGGCCAATTTCCTTATTATGAATTAACATACTAAGTACTTTTTTTAAAAACTGCTATTTTTCTTCATCAGGATATTCTTCTAACAAATACTTCACAGAGTTTTTGCTTTCAAAAAACCTCTACACTTTCAGGAATGAAAAGACGATCGTTTCGGGGATTTCCAGGTCCCCTAAAAAAAACTATTTTTGATTACCCAAGTAAAGAAATTAATATGGGGCAATATCAAATTGTATTAAATTCTATATAAATTAGATATACGACGAGATGCAATTTGATCCGAAAAATGAGAACATATAATTGTATCTAAAATACATCAAATTGTGTCGAATTCGATACAGGTGTATCGAAAATAAATCGATGCGAATGGAAACAATGTTGTACAATTTGATGTATATTAGATACAATTTCATCCGAATTTTGTCTCCATACAAAATTGTGTGTATTATTTATAATTATATTGAATTAGTTATAATTCGATGTTATTGGATAAAAGTTCATACAACAAGTTCCCATTTTTCACAAAAATGTTTATAAAATTATACGCAATTTCATAAAATTATGAAAAGGATTTTATGGAGGCCTTACATTCAATAGGGCCCATATGCGGTTTTCAATAAAATTAATTTTTAATTTCAAACTTTCAATTGTACAGCCTTAATATAAGGTATTAATTTAGTGCTGGACAAATCATTCTAAAGCCTCAAGAAAAAGATATTTCAGAGACCTTTCATTTGGTGTTCATGTTTTACTTATCGGATATGTACTTCCGAACTAATTTGAGGTTTAAATTTCAGCCTCAGAGACCCACTCGAAAGATGTGGCCTACATTAAAGATCATACTTTTTAAATCAGCTCAAAAAGTACTACATTCTTCAAAAAAAAAATCTGGGGGGTAACCGCGTAACACGATTCGAAAAATATTTTTCGAATTCGTAAATCTTGCAAATATTGTTAAAAATATAATTCTGTTTAAAAATTCTACTTTTTAATTTATTTTTATCCTAAACCTTGTACACTACACAAAAAAAAAATCAAAAAGTAAGATTTTTGCTAAAACTTTTCTTTTAACGAAAGGTACAAAATTTACAAATTCAAAAAAATTTTTTTTTCGAATCGTGTTACGCGGTAACACGATAGCCCCCCTGGGCTATGCCGGTAAACTACTCTTGTTCCATAAAATTGTGCTAATGAATTAAATCAAAAATCCCGTGATTTTTTTGCCAACTAAAAATTGTTTAATTGAAGGGTTAAGTTTAAAATAAATATTAAAAGAAAATGTTAATATTGTATATACAAGACAATAACAAATTTTATAGTACTGCATGACAAAATCCTGACTTTTAAAAATTAATAGAGCTCTCACCATCAATTCTATATAAATTGGTTCTTGAATACCTCGCCAACGGTCCAATAGAAAATTATAAATTTTCGAGTTTATAAACACAATTTGATCGGAAATTTAGAAATACAGATACTTCCTTTTTTATCTAAACTTGAAGAAAAAACATTGGCAGTAAGGATATGTAAGCTCCAAGCGAGTGGCTCAAAATTATAGCGCACTTACAGAGAATATTAAAAAAGGCTTTATGTATTGCGAAATATTTTAGTATTTTGATTTAAATTAATTACTAAGCTTGTTTTTTAAGACATTAGTTATTTTTACTGAAAATTTCACAAATTTGAGTTTCAATTTTGGGAAAATACCAAACTGTTCGCAATTTTCGAATAGAAAAATATGCTTTTTGCTAAACTGATTTAGATTTATTTTTAAATTTCATAAAAATATCGTGTTGTATCAGGCTTAAAATATGGGATTTTCATTTTCATTTAATTTAATTCAAAATCATCATCTAAAATAGTACAAAAATATTGGGAATTTGGTTCAAATTATCTCTGCTATTAAAACTTTATAAAAAACACAAATACAATTGTAACATCATCTGAAATTCATTTTCAAGCCCTATGTTCAGCCACTCTATTCTACAATGCCTTTACCTCCAATGTCTATATCCTTGTTACAATTTTAAAAACACTTCACTTATCTTTTATGCAAAAAATACTTTTATAAGTGATTTTTGTCAAAAAATAATGTAAAACAAGTAATTTTTCACTAAAATACTCACTTGTATAAATTTATTTGCCTTATTTTTTAATAGTTTCTTAAAGCACTTTCGTCCCATACCTTAATTGTATATGATTAGAATTTTTGGTATTGGCTTATATGAATAAAACTTAGCAATTACTTCGAAGTAATTACTTTGGGCTTATGAATGGCTTTTAACTCCAAATTTACCAATTGGCTGGTAGAATAGCATGAAATGTATACGAAAATTAAAAAATGAAATTTCTAGTCTACTCGCAGACTAGATTTGTGAAGTAATTGCTTAACCCTGGAACACTAATCTTATTTTTTATACGTTAACGCTAATCAATACTCGAATCGACTAACATATATATATTACCGATTTTTTAAATATCTATATTTGAACCTCCAAAAAATCTTTACAAGTTTGACAGTTGGTTTTATTTCAAATGTAAATCAATTTACAAATTTAATTTTTGGTAAAACAATTAGTTTAAAATTTATATTAATAATAAATACTCTTGAGACCAACTGTTGAAAATAATAAATAAATAAGAACTAATAACACTAGCCATTAGTCGAATCGACTTACATTTTGCTAAATAACTCAAAAATAGCAATACTTACTGCAACAATGTGACCATTCAGAACAAGAGGACACCTTTGACTGATAATACAAGAGAATTTAGACCGATCGGTAAAACGAGAAAAAAGCTGTGCATAAAAATGTAAGTGGTGTTAGTCGAATCGACTAACATTAGTGTTCTAGGGTTAAAAAACCCTGTTTTTCCCCCTATTAGTAATATCTATTTTTTTATTCATATGACCCATTGTTTCATAAAGCTATAAATCTTATTCCCAGAGATTGGTAATGATATTGTTTTTGAAAAGTGGTTCCAAGTACCAGAGATTCATTTAAACTCATTTCTCAATACTGTTGTAATATTTTTGATGATGATTTTTAATAAAATATGACTATAGTCATAAAATATGACTATAGTAATATCTATAAAAAATAGATATTACTAATAGAGGGAAATACAGGGTTTTTTAAGCAATTACTTCACAAATCTAGTCTTCTTGGGACTAGACTAGAAATTTATTTTTTTAATTTTCGTTTACATGCTATTCTACCAGCAATTGCTAAATTTGGAGTTTAAAGCCATTCCTAAGCCCAAAGTAATTACTTCGAAGTAATTGATAAGTTTTATTCATATGACCCATTATATCGAAACCGTGAAATACCATATTTTACGCCAGATACGTCACGATATTTTACATGAAATTTAATAACAAATCTAGTAGTATATGAACCCTGAAGATGATCTGATATCAAATTAATAAAAATCAGTTTACAAAACTTTTCCAAAATTTTAGTTTTGCAAATTATTTTTCTATTTGGAACTTAAGAACAGATTGGTATTTTCACAAAATTTGAAAACAAATTTTTGAAATTTTTGGTAAAAAGTAGCTAACATCTTAAAAAACAAGCTTAGTAATTAATTTAAATCAAAATACTAAACCATTTCGCAATATGTAGCCTTTTTTAATATTCTCTGTAAGTGCTCTATAATTTTGAACCGCTCGTTTGGAGCTTAGATATTATTAATTTTTTATTATAATTTTAGTTTGTTCTATACGTTTATTCTTGCCCAAAATCCTCTGTAAATTTACGCAGTTTTATTAAATCATCATCGTTAACTGCAGGCTTTGTACGCAACAATAATTTTAACATCCCAGTGTAGAAAATCATTACCAGATATGTGGTTAACTAAGTAACTAGTTACTTGGTAATGGTGACTAGTTACTTTTGTTATTAAATTTCTTATTACCTTTATATGGCGATGTCGCGAAAAATAATGAGTTGTCGTTACACACCAGCATACGGAAAATCAAAAAATATATCTTAACCTATGTGCTTACCAGTACTGACAAAAATAATGAGTCTAAAAATAGATTTTCTAAAAAATAAATTATATAAAAAAAAATTTTTTTTATTGTATTTTGTTTTTTTAAATAAAATTTGCTGGTGCTGGAATCGAACCTGGGTCTACAGATTGCCAGTCAAAAGCTCTACCATCTGAGCTATATCGACATGTAATATTTAATAGATAAAAACACAATTGACCTGCTGCACACAAGTAAGCTTACTCGCCAACATACAAAAAATCAAAAAATATGTGGTTACATATATCCTTACCAGTGTTTAAAAAATATTGAGTCTAAAAATAGATTTCAAAAAATTTAAAAAAAAATCTAAAAAATTATTTTCTATTTGAAATAATGATAAAATAATTAATTATCAGTAACTCATTATTATATGTTTTAAAATAATACAGAAGGTAAGTAGGTGTCATTACTGGTAGTCCAAAAAATAATGATATGTCATTACCGTTTCTACACTGGGATATCACGTATTGTAACAGGTTGTTCGAATAGTTTGTCACCTGGCACATCCATCCACTTCATTTCTGTACTTCCATCATCATCACGAGAACATGGTACTAATAAATCATCGCATATCACATCTTTATAAAGTGGCGATAGATCTGTCACTTTTTTAAAATGTGTAGCAGTTTGTAGTTCACGTACTAGTTCCATAAGAGCATCTCGGACAACAATTGATATATCGGCACCAGAGTAACCCTCTGTTTTACCAGCCAATTCCTTTAAATTTTTTTCCGTCAATATATACGTTGTATTGTTCAAATGTATCTTAAACATAATAAAACGAGCATGTGCTTCTGGGAGAGTATATAAATACGCTTTTCAAAACGACGACGAATAGCCGAATCCAAAACCCAATTTACTTACATTCGTAGCACCCAATAATAAAATCCCATCGGTATCATTGAACAATTTCGTCAATGAAAATATCCGATGGTTTTTGTTGGCGAGCCAATTCAAAAAGATACTTTACTAATTTCTCAGATTCACCCAACCTTTAGACATGAGAACTGAACTGGAAACTGAGAAGAAAGTGGAATTGTTGGCTTCGGTGGCCACAGCTTTGGCTAAATATGATTTACCGGTACCAGGAGGACCGAAAAGTAAAATTCCATTCCTTGGCAGCATCTAAACCAGCAACATCTGACCTTTTTACTTTTGGTTTTTCAATAACAATGGCCCCCTCAAGTTTACTTCGTATTTTTTTCTTTTGCGGATCTTCACCATCTGAGTCACTACCACTTTTTTATCTTTGTCGTCTTTGGAACTAGATTCACCTTCCCTGACTGGCTTCTTGCCCTTTTTAAAATATTCCTTAAGTTTTTCGGTACAATATAAATACTGCAAGCACTTGGTTCTTATTGAATCTTGAGCTTTTTCTCCTTGAGCCTCATATTTAATGACATGTAAAAAATACCCACCACCATGTTCTTACAAACGTAAAGCCTCAGCATAATTTTTATTGCGATCCTCTTCTGTGGCTTTGGTTACTAAATCAATGGCTTTTTGAAGGGTAATACCTGAAGCCATTGCAAATACAAACTTGCTATTTATTTGTTAATGTAAAATTATTAAGTTGCTTTTCTTCTTCTTCTTCACTTGACACCAGCTGTGTCAAATCCACCAAAAGTGGTTGTTTAAAAAGGTGACCCGAGATACCAGATCTATATTGTCACCTTTGTGGGGATTCATTTTGGGATTCTCAATTATAAATTGCGGCATTTAAAAAACGTTGACTTCAAACCATAAATTTGGCATCATTATAAAATTTGTGTAGTGCTTTGTAGATTTTATAGTTGTCAATCTTGAGCAATTCATCAATGCTCAGATTTCGTATATTCAGATTGTATATTTTTGTTACAAGTTGGTTACGAAGTTCATTATCAATATTCGGATAGGCAAATGTGACATGGTCAATGGTCTAAATCATTCCACAATCACATTGATTTGAGTGAACGATGTTAACGTTAAAAAGATGTTGTCTGGTTTTTGTATGCCCAAACCTTAGCCGACACACCATTGATATTATGTGTCGCGGTAGATGTTGGTTTTTAAACCATGGAATTGTGTTTACAGAGGACGTAAATGCGTAGAGACGACGGCCATTTGGACTATTGTCCCATTTAGCTTGCCATAAAGTTATTGCATTTTTCTTATCAGTAGACTTCAAATCGGGAAAATATACATTTGGGTATTCACCACAATCATTATGGTTCACTGCTACAGTATTTACATAATCATTCCCACACTCAACCAAAAAAGTCTGTAATGGCTACTGAAAATTTTGCTGTTATTACGGGAAATTTAACTGTTTTGAGGCCAGCGGTATTTTGTGCTAATTTAAGCAACACATGTCTGCTGATCTGTAGTACAATAAAATTAGTAGAAAAAATTAGTAACCGCTACTAAATTTTAGTAAAATTTATGTAAACTGCAATTCAAAATCGATTTGCTAAAATCAGTTAAAAAACTTACTAAATATCATAATTTTAGTACAATGAAATTAGTATAAATAACACTATGGAACATTTTTGGGATTATTGTCTGGGGGGTGAGAAATTCCAAGTCAGGGTGATGGTACTAGGTCAGTATAGTAAAACCCTTAAAGGGTTTGGCGTTCGTATGTGTCATTTTTTTTTTATGACCTTTTAAATTTTTTCCTTATCTTGATGTTTTTTCGCTTAGTTGTAACTCGAGAACCACTTGTCCGATTTTGATCAACAGTTTTGCCGGTAAAAATAAATTTGTGGAGAAAAAAAAATATTTTTTTGCCTAAAAATTAAAATTTTTTATGAATTTAAAAAAAAAAATTTTAATTTTTAGGCAAAAAAATATTTTTTTTTCTCCACAAATTTATTTTTACCGGCAAAACTGTTGCTTATAAAGAAAAATGTTATATGAACGGATTAAAGAAATTGTAATTCTAAATTTTTCTAAATTTGTTTCATCAAAATCGGACAAGTGGTTCTCGAGTTACAACTAAGCGAAAAAACATCAAGATAAGGAAAAAATTTAAAAGGTCATAAAAAAAAATGACACATACGAACGCCAAACACTTTGAGGATTTTACTATACTGACCTAGTACCATCACCCTGACTTGGAATTTCTCACCTCCCAGATTGGCTGTTGTACTGTGTAATTAGTTGCAGCTACTAAATTTCAGTAAATTGTTGTAAACTGTAATTTAAAATCAATATGCTGAAATTAGAAAAAAAGTGTACTAAAAAATAAAAAAAACTGCTAAATCTTAAAAAAAAATAATATTTTTTTTCTTCCGATTGTACCAAGCGTATAATTACTTCATCGTACTTGAAATTTGGAGTCTAAATTGCAAACGGTTATCCAGTTATTAGCTTTTTATGTATTGGAGATACAATAAAATTTTCTGAGTGTTATTTCCAAACGAATGTGCTAATTCATAAACAAAATTTATTAGGTATTTGAAGCTTGCTATAGTTAAAGTACATATTTCGCTTAATAAAGGGTTATTAGAAATCTTGATTCATAATCGTATTTTAACTATAAATTAATTTTTCGATTTGATACTGGCAACACTATTGTTTATTTTCTCTCTTCTCCCAAATAAGTCGTAAGTGATGTACAAATTTAGTAAACGATTGAATCGGTAATCGGAAGTGAAAATGTATTTTCTTAAATTAGAGAACTAATGATAAGCTAAAATAAATTTAAAAGCCATTAAAAATATTTTTTTTTATTTATAAAGCAAATCAATGATATGTAAAAAAGTAATTTTTTAGAACATATTATTCGAAGCATACAAAACTAATCAAATTTCGAATAATGTTTTGATAATCTGTACATCACTACTGTTTTGTTTTTCTTTTTAATTTATTTTTACATTTTTTTTGTTGACATTTTTTCGAAAAAGGTCATTGACTACGCAATTGTTGTAGCTATTTTCAGTTTGATGGATGCAAGTTGTTGGAAGCCACACATTCTAGGGATGGGATGGCTTTAATAAATCATTTCATGCCTGAAAATTAAATAATTAACAATTAAATGGTAGCTTCCTCACTCCAAAATTTACAAAAGGTTTAAAGTTAATGAGTATTGACTATAAACCTATATTATTTTTTTCGTTATTAAGCAAATATGAATACTGTTTTTCACAAATTAGCTTAAAATCCTGCAATAAGACTGTTGTAAAAGTTTATGAATTAGACCATAAAAATATATCAATAGTAACAAATATAAACTAAACAAGAATTGTAAAAAATCAAAAAAAAAATTGTTTACATTAGTATATTTTTCTGTTGAATTTAGCAATCGGTTTTGAAAAATTAATAAAATGTTTTGCTGAAATCAGCAGCGAGAATTAGTAAAAAAAACCGTAATTTGTAATGAGAGAATAGCAAAAATGATTACTAAAAAAAGAAATTGTACTAAAAATCAGTATAAAAATAGTAAAGTGCGATTGGAAACTGTTTACAAATTTTTTTACTAACTTTTTTATCTGAGTGCATCAATGCCCGAATGACTCGGTATCCAGAGAAAATGAATAATGTAACCGGCTTGTAAGTTGCCTTTAATTCCCACTAGACCAGTGTTTCCATCCAATTTGCGCCGGTTAGTCGATCAGCCGCCGATCACTTCCCTCATCCGCGCCGCTGCCAGTTATTATCGGCTGCAAATGGCTAACCGGCTGAAGCTGGTGCGAATATGGGAATTTTTTTATGAGTTTAAAATTTGGCGTTTTGTGCACAGAAATACTTTAATTTCATATTTCTTAAACACAAATAATGCATAGATAGATACTTATTTAATTGAAGTTTGGAAGTTAGTGAATTTCGAATCACTGATTCTTAATACGGTTTCAAAACTATTCTACCATAATTTGAAGAATCTCATGATTGAAACCCATGTTAAGCATTTAATTCTGAAGTACTCGCAAGGAAGCTATACCGATTTGTTCCCAAGTTGTCAAATTTACGATAAATGCTAATTTACTACTTAAAGTAGTACGAACTGTGAATTCCATAATTTTATGTAAATTTGAATTCAATACAACAACAATTTCATACACAAATGTGCTATTCGCCAACATTTTTTTTTCAAAACAGATAGTATTGGACATGCTTGGACATTCGTCTTCAAAAAGCCGTTAATTTGATACCCTATTTGTCTAAGTTTTGTTTTTTTTTTAAATATAAGAAACAAACTCTTAAGGCAAACATACACGTTCAATATTATTGATCAATGTTTGTAAAATCAACCAATCAGAACAAAGTATTTAAAAATAAAATGTTCTGATTGGTTGATTTTTGAAAAATTTATCAATAATAGCTATGTTTGTGCGGCAAGCTATCAACGTTGGCTTATGTCATTCCCATACAGATTTGACATTAGTAACGTTAAGAGTTAACATTAAACGTTGGCTAATGTCAAATTTAAATGGGAATGACACAAGCCAACGGACAATATTGAACGTGTATGGCCCACTTTAAAATCGAAAAAATGTGTGTGGTTTCACATATCGTTGCCAGATTTAACAAAAATTATCCCTGATGAAGCTGGAAAATACCAGAGAAACGTTGGATAAAATAATGAAATAAATTAATCCTTTATTTACATTTAGAAAAACAAAAAGACCTTAAAAGCCCAGTTTAGAAAAATCTAAAACAATTAAATTAAAAAATTTATATTTGGCTACACTTCTTAACCCCTAAACGTGGGATTGGGCTGCTAAAAACAATACCTTTCTTTAATTTTTTCTCCTCTATGACAAATCCAAATTTCATTAAAATCGGGAACCCACCGCAAAGTAGTATTTTTTATATATTTTCTAATGAGGAGTTTCTTTTTTCCATATATGTTCCACTTATTGGAGCAAAACTAATGTGCATAAAAAAATTATATTGCCAGAAAGGCCCTATATTTCTATAAAAATACATAGATGGGGAAGTGTACGACCTTGAGTCATTCTTGTGTACAAAATTTAAAATTTGTTATGTTAATTCCGAAATCTTAACTCCGGATCTTATATAATTATATATAAAATCACTTAGAAAATATTGTTGATGGCACCACACATAATTATATGTGTCTTTTTAAGGGACCAGATATAATGATATCTGAATTTAATTTAAAAATATTCAGGAAATGGGACCTCATATATTTGTATATAGTTTTATATGGAGCAAGTTGTCACTTTATCAAAAATTATAAAAAAAATATTTTCAATATTGGCTCACATATAGTTATATATAGTTATATGTTAATTTATGTTGAATTATAAATGAACTCATATATTATTCTATATTGTTCATACAGTTATATCCAATTAGGTATATTAAGTACAATTATATGTAGGAAGATATGAAATAATATATTACTACATATGCCTCCATATCAAATCTTTTGAACCAACGCAAAACTATATCTTCTATATATAAAAGAATAATGTGACTGACTGACTTAACATCGCCCAGCCCAAACCGCTGAAGCTAGGAAGTTGAAATTTGGTATGTACCTTCCTCTTTCGGCGTAGACGTCCACTAAGACGGGATTTTTGGAAATTCCTACCGAAACGGGCAAAAAAGGGGAAAGTCTCCCCCTTGACGACCTGCCTAAACCCCTTTGGCTAGAAAGCTAAAATTTAAGATATGTGTTCCTTGGAGTAGGGGCTAACTTTTCTGGAAAGTACTTTCGAGAATTTTGGACATGGACGTTGTAAAAATCGGGGTTAAAAAGCGGAAAAAAGCCCCCCTTGACGGCCTGCTCAAACCGCTGGAGGTAGGAAGTTGAAATTTGGTATAAAGGTTCCTCCACTATCGTAGACATCTACCAAGACGGGATTTTTGTAAATTTTTACAGGGAGGGGCAAAAAGGGGAAAAAGTCTCCCCCTTGACGGCCTGCTCAAACTGCTGGAGCTATGAAGTTGAAATTTGGTATGTAGGTTCCTCGACCGGTGTAGACGTCCGTTGAGACGGAATTTTTGGAAATTCTTATCGGGAGGGGCAAAAAGGGGATAAAAAAGTACCTTTTTCCAAAAAAGTACCTTTTTCCAAAAAAGTACCTTTTTCCAAAAAACTACCTTTTTCCAAAAAACTACCTTTTTCCAAAAAAGTACCTTTTTCCAAAAAAGTACCTTTTCCAAAAAAAGTACCTTTTTCCAAAACAAAAAAATACATACCTTTTTCAAAAAAAGTACAAATAAAGTACTTTGTAAAATAAAGTATCTTTTTCCAAAAAATTTCGTTTTTTCCAAAAAGTACCATCTAAAAATATATAATTTCAAAAAAAGTACTTTTTTTCCTCCCCCCACGGATATCTCCACTAAAACAAGGTTTCTTGATATTCGGCAAAAACGTACGCTAAGACGGGATTTTTGGAAATTCCTACCGGAACGGACGAAAAGGGGAAAAGTCTCCCCATAAAGAGTCTCACAAATTGGAAAAGTGCCTGCCGAAACCGCTGGAGGTAAGAAGTTGAAATTAAAGGTTCCTCCACTGTTGTAGACATCGACTAAGTTTGTATTTTTGGAATTCCCTACAGGATATCCCAAAAGGAAATTCGGTATGTGAGTTCCTCGTTCTGTGTAGGCGTCCGCTTAGACGGAATTTTTGAAATTCCTATCGGGAGGGGAAATAAGGGGAAAAGTCTTCTCCTTGACGGCCTGCCTAATCCCTTTTGGCCAACCTAAAATTTTAAATATGTATTCCTTGGAGTAGGACTAACTCACCGGCAACGTAATTTTTCTATTTTGGAACAGGAACATAGTAAAAATGGTGGTCGAAAGGGGAAAATGTCCCCAATAACGGGCTGCCCAAACCCCTGAGGCAATGAAGTTGAAATTTGGTATGAATGTTCCTCATCCATCGCAGATAGCCGCGAAGATGGAATTTTTGTAAATTCTTAAAGGGAGGGGCAAGTCGAAGAAAAGCCTCCCCTTGGTGGCCTGTAAAAACCCCTTCGGCTAGAAACCTGAAATTTAAAATGTGGGTCCCTGGAGTAAGGACTAACTTATTAGAAAGATACTTTTTTGAATTTTGGACAGGGCCGTTATAAAAAGGGGGCTCAAAAAGGAAAAGTGGCCCCTTAACGACATGCCCAAACTGCTGGAACTAGAAGCTGAAATTCGGTACGTAGGTCCCTCTTCCAGCCTAATTCCAACCTGGAGCGACAAAAAAAGTAAAAGTGTCCCCCTTGACAGCCTGCTCAAACTGCTGGAACTAACAAGCTGAAATTCCCTGTCGATGGATTTTCGGAAATTCCTACCGAGAGGGGCACAAATAGTAAAAGTTGGCTAGAATCCTGAAATGTAAAACGTATGTTCCTTGGAGTATGGGCTCACTTATCGGGAAAGTGCTTTTTGGAATTTTGGACAGGGACACTGCAAAAATGGGGATTAATGAAGTGAAAAGTGCTGCTTAAAGGCCTGCCCAAACCGCTGGAGGTAGGAAGTTGAAATTTGGTATTAAAGTTCCTCCTCTATTGTAGACATCCGCCAAGATGAGATTTTTGGAAATTTCCACAGGTAGGGTCAAAAACAGGAAAAGTCTCCCCCTTAACGGCCTGGCCAAACTGCTGGAACTAGGGAGCTTAAATTCGGTATTTGGGTTCCTTCTCCAACGTAGATGTCCCCTAAGACGGAATTTTTGTAAATTCATATCGGGAAGGGTAACGACCTAACGACCTAAATTTATGTATGTAGTAGGTTCCTCCTCCAACGCAGACGTCCTCTAAGATGGAATTTTTGGAAATTCCTACCGGGAGGGGTAAAAACGGAATAATTCTCCCCCTTAATGGCCTAACCGAACGCTTCGGCTAGAAACCTGTAATCTATAATATGTTTTCCTTGGAGTATGTGCCAACTTATCGACAAGGCATTTTTAGGACTTTCGACAGGAACTTGGTAAAAATGGTGGTTAAAAAGGGGAAAATTGCGCCCCCCCACCCCCTTATCGTCTTCGTCTTTTGCTAGAAATCTAAAACTCAAAGAACAATTGTATATGGAACACTAAAATTAAGAAACTAAAGAGGAAACGAGTGGAATTGTAATACTACACAAGTGGAACGAAATGGATATAAACGTAATGGAAATAGAAGCGACTGATATCAATATCGATACACAAGACAGTAGGAACGAAATAGAATGAAACGGGGAACGAGTGGAATTGGATTAACAGATAATGGGAACGAAATGCAATGGAATGGTGAACGAAATGGAATCTTGGAAGGAGTTGCATTGGAACACTAAAAATGTTAAGCAAAATGGAATGGAATTTGAATGACTCAAACTGCCGGAGTTTGGTACTTGAAATTTCGCATGCGATTGAAGCAAGATTATATATACATATTTGGAAGTTTTACTGGTGGAACAAAAAGGGGTGAAGAACCCCTTTTAATTACCTGTTCAAACACTGTCCACGGAATATCAAACTTATGTAGCATTGAAACATACTCTCCAAAAAGTTAAATAAATTTTCTAAAAGAGAAAAAACTTTAGAAAAGGAATGGAACTTATATATTCTGATATTTAAACTGCAGGTAACGAAGCACCGGTGGAAGAAAACGACACAGTAAATTATCCAACTGAATTTGCGAATTTACTTGAATTGCCAGGTCTACCTTTACATAAACTTGAATTAAAAAAACTTTAAGTCACGCCAACAACGTAGCGGGCTTTGCCCGCTATCTTGAATATTATAAAATGCTTTCCAACCCTGCTTTACGTTATTTATTTTCATTCAAAACACAAATGAACAAAACTACTGACGGGTCTATCTACCTAAGTTCGCACTTTACCAAATTATCTTGACATACACACGTATATTGCAAGTTATAATGATTCATTACTAACAATACACTTTGATGAGAAAAAGTAATCAAATATTTATTTATTTAAACCCATTGTTGTGTCAGAATTATTTATTTGTGGTGGCTGGATGAAGGCTTTTATTATAAAAACTGTACTGTAAATAAAAAAGTGAATTTAAAAAAATTGTCTTATTCCAATTTGATGGAATAAGATATGGTTTGATATAATTTTATCCGGATTATGCCCTCATCCAAATGTATCAATTATAAAATAATCATATCCAACTAGATATAATGGTATGTAATTCGATACAATTATACATATATTTATATTTATGTATATGAGACATATGTATGCACAGCGCATGCTACGGGGACAGTTTTTCGATCAAGTTTTTAGTATGGAGATATTTTGTTAGTTTGGGGACTGTCCTCAAACTCTTCCTTGGTCTAGCGTATAGTATCAAGACATTTGTGACTCATATACAGCATAGTTTGGGCACATTTTTGGCCATGTCTTCGAAATTTTAAACGTTAACGTCAATACGCGTTTCATATAAACAATTGAATAAGTGAAATTAGAAGGATTAAGTGAATTTAATTGTAAACAAAAAAAATTTATGAACCCCTCCTATATATAGTGGTCATCTTATTAGGATTGTTTTATGAGTGATTATTGTATATAATTATGTTTATAAAGAACAGGAACACAACGACAATACGATGGATTTTGAAAAGTTAAATCTTGATAAAAAAAAAACTTGAGAATCATGATGACTTAACTGGTTGTTTCTTTTATTTAATGTTTGATAGAAGATTTGGAAAGGAACGAATATAATCATAGAGGAATAAATTTCCTATTAGTCCCCAACATTTTATAAGAGGGGCAACTACCGAAATCCAAGGTAATATCCCCTTTCTTTCGTATCTTGAAACATGAAAACTGGCATAAAGTTTTCATGTTAATGTACAGTGGTAACCACTATATTCAAAGCAATACAATTTCTCCTACTCTGAAATAAACTACCTAATTTCGTAAAACACTTGGGTGAAGTGAAGGGAACTTTCAATGTAAATTGTTTTTGTAACAAAAACAATTTCTATAGAAATAACGCAACACTTCACCGAAGTGTTTTAGAAAATTACCCCCAAAATTTCGGTGGTTATCGGGACAAATTTTGACCAATTTAAATGTAAATTCTTACCCACAACTGCTACAATCAATTCCACAATATTCCAAATAATGTACTGGAGTCTCAATCTCAATTTAAATTAAATTGTTATCCACTACAATTCCGATCTATGCTTTTTATTAATAAATTTCCTGTAAATTTTTCTTTTCTTCTTTTATTTCCAAAATTTTTCTTTAAAATCAATTTATTATTCTAATAAAATTAACAAAAATATTTCCCCATAGCAACGTAGAAAAAAAATATTAGCCAAATTAATAATTAAACTCGTTTAATGAATTTAGCAATGAAACCTTAAGGTTCCCATAGAAAATCGTCTTCATGGAAAATCGCCCTCACAATATGATTACCGAAAATTCGGTACTGGAAACTTTTCAATACCGAAACACTGATTTCTCAATACCGATTCGGTATTGGACATGCTTAAAATTATTTTAAAATATTCCTGGTTCATAAAATCAATAAATTTTTATTCATATTGATTCAAAAAGAATTATCGTTTTCAAGCTCTGAATGAAACACAAGAGAGAAGATTAGGCCTCCTTGGAATCAATAATTTCCGTAAACAATTTTGAAGTTTTGAGATGTGATATTACTAAGTTTACGCACTAAATTAGAATACCGAAAATTCGGTACTGTAAAATTTTCAATACCCAAATACCGATTTCTCAATACCGATTCGGTATTGGAAGCCCTAATATACATATTATCCAATTCAGAATCACACCAGAAAATTTGTCAGTCATCTGTTGAATATAATTATATATTAGATAAAACAATAGACAAATTTCTACCTCATTTTGTATATAATCATATCTTGGGACTTTTGACAAAACAATTTAAGTCGACTTAAGAAAATTTTCCAAGATTTTTGTCGACAACATAACTTAGGAATTCGCATATTTCTATACGTTCCTCACATTTACAACATCTTATGAATATTCAAAAAAATATGCAAACCCTCTAAAATCAAATTTTTTAAATCTTATTAATTTCCGTTTGACAAAAGCACTTATTTCATTTGCAACATTACACAGAGGGAATTTTGCTGGACGAGTTTTAATGACATTTTTTAGTAAACTAATGGAGTTTTCTTCACAAAAGTAATGAAAAATTTCCTAAATTTGATCAAAAAGCTTCATGTGTTTTACGAATCTAGTTTTAATGAAACTTTTTCATTGAGTGTTTGAAACTTTTAATAAATAAAATGAAGTTTTTCACAATATTTTATGAAAATTCCATTAATTCAATGAAAAGTTTCAATGGACGAATTCCAGTGAAACTTTATTAGTTTTATGCAAAAATTCATTAATATCATGCAGATAATTCTCTCATTGTAGAAGTTTTCACTATAGGGGTACTTTCCATACACAATTTTGAAAAGAAAGTAATAAATTCAGGCATGTGATGAATATCGAAAACTAAATCAATCTGACTTTCAAAGGTTAATATTTTACGATCTGTACAATACCAATTGTTTTTTATTTGCTAATTTAGATGTTCTGAGTCAAATAAACCGATAAATAATCATTTGAAGCCAATTTTATTTTTGCGAAACTAATTATTCTAGATTGAAAAACTGTTCGTTTTCATTTTTCATCACACTCCTGATTTTAACATTTATTTTCTGTATTTGTTCAATCAGTTTTGCAAGGGTAAGGGAATACTAAATCATTTTGCCGAAACAAATTATTTCTACACACAGAAAATAAATTGGTTGGAATTCTATCAGAACCAACGAAATATTTTCATCATTCAATAATTTTAATTGCAGTTATTTAAAATTCATCATCAGGAAAGTTATATTTATTTGTGAACAAAAAATATATATGATGAACCAAAACACTGTCACATTATCCAAAATATTGGCTAACCAATATTGAAAAATTACTAACTTCCACATTACCTTCAATACCAACAATCACCAATTTATCGAAGATTTATACCCTAATTTTTAAATCCCCTGCGTTCAACGCTTCACAATCACTTCACTTCACAACGCCAACACGACATAAAAAAAATATAATTTTATAATTCACTACGTTATTGCGTTGGTTTTTTACGTTATCACTTGTGTTGTCAAAAAATAAATAAACAATAAAAAAATAAATGCAAATGTTTGGGAAAATAATTCAACAGTTTTAATATTTTTTGTTTTTCTTTTGTTAATAATATAAATTGTTGCAAAAGTTAATAAATATTGGATATACTTATCTTCAATACACTGTGTTAGGTAAGTATTTGCAGCCAATTTGTATATATGGAACCAAGTATACTCCATTTACTTTAGGTTCCTAACCAGCGAGAACCAATATCACAGAAAAGTATCCGACCCTTTCCTTCAGAACCGATAAAGTAACAGAACAAGTTCTGGAACCGCAATATGGGAAATATTATGCACTAGGACGTAACCAGCGACTTGCAACATGTGACTGTTGTAATCCATTTTAAAGAAAATATAAAAAAGATCCGTTTGCTTTTGGTAGATTTTGAAATACAAATTACCAATTGTAAAAAGGGATTAAAAAAATCTACAATCGGTTCTGAGCTGATAAATTAGCTTTCATATTGATGCCAAATTCAACAAATGTATTGCCATCTTTTGCAATCGGATCTGAAACTGATTCCCGGGTATATGTATATACATATATACCCAAAAAAAAAATCGGGAATATAATATTTCTTTATTGACGTCAAAGGATGGGTTCCGAAACTTTTCTATAAAATCGGTTACTCAATCCAGTTATATCGAGCCATGACCGCCAAAATATCTTTTTACAGGAGAAAGATTTTTATAATTGATCTTGTTTTTAGTTTTTTAGATGATCGATTGCGATGAAATTTGGATATGTTATAAAGGAAAAAATATTAAATAATTTTTTAGTTTTTAGCTGCCCAATCGCACTTTTAGACATTAAAAGGGCGAGGTCAAAAATTATCCAATTTTGTTCTTTCCGTTTAAGATACTTTTGCTTAAATTCGTAACGGTACTTCCTAGAGTTATAAAACTTTGGGAGATGATTTTTTACCAAAAAACCAAAATCGTGTCGGTTAAGACTTGGCTCGAAATAAAAGCTGATATCCGTTCCTAAAAAAGTTTTCTGGAATAATGAAAATTCTATTTGAATGTAGAAATGTGTGCGTTACTGCTTGATTCCTCCTCTTCTTCTGATGATGAAGATTCCAACCAGATGCGTATTACAAAACGTCAATTACGATACAATATTGATGTAATGGATTTAACAAACAACGAGTAAGTCTTATTTTTAAATATTTGTACAACGCATTAAAAATGTACAACATATTAAAAATTAATTGGACATACGATGAATTAGTTCAGAAAGATGTAGATCACGGATGCGAACAGCAATAATGTTTTTGAAAATATGTTCAAATTTTTAAAATTCTGAAGCCATATTCGTGATTTACGTTCCAAAGTCGATTAGAAAGAATTGATCAAGCCCCTGATGCATCAAACTTTCTTATTTTGTTGTACTGTAGAATTATTTTTTTTTTATAAATTTTTTAATAATTAGTTGTAATTGTTAAGTTTAAAAATAATTTCAGAATGAATAAGGAAACCTTTTCTTACATTCTTAATGAGATTTCCCCTTTTCTGAAGCAAACTCGTCGTGGGTCTGCTATTTCGAAATCAACAAAACTGGCAACAACTCTACGTTTCCTCGCCACCGGAGGCTACCAAAAAGGTGTTGGCAATGAGTTTGTGGCGTCACTGTCACAATCAAAGGTCTGTGAAGTGATTGACGAGTGCTTGGCGGCGATGCAACTAACTTTGTGTAAAATGTGGATTAAGTTAAATCTTTCACCAGAAGAAGAGAGAGAGATTAAAAGACAATTTTTACAAAAATTTAATATGCCTGGCGTGATTGGTTGTGTAGATGGCACACATATAAAAATAATGGCACCGAATGAAGATGAAAGGCACCTTTACTATAATAGAAAGGGTTATTATAGTTTAAATGCGATGATGGTGAATTGATACTTTACAACTGCGCTTCTGGCAGATTATAGCTATTTTGTTTTAGATTTGTGATTCCAACCTCATCATAAGGTATGTTGATGCCCGCACCCTGGCTCAAACAATGACGCTTTTGTATGGTCATCCAGTTTAGCAGAGGAGCATTTAAAAACTGCTTATTTAAATGGAAAAATAAACACGTGGGTCTTAGGTAAGAATGAATAAAAACCAAGACTGACAGCCGAAAATTATTAAATACCCTTACCGATTTAAATCCTTCCCAACTGATTGCTACTACCGATACCAACAAAACACTCATTAAAAATAATTTATATCACATATGTAGCTATTTTGGTATGAGCAGCTACGATATATTCTTTTTTGTTAAAAGTGACCGATCGATTTGTAAAAACACAAATTTTTGTACATTTATTATAGGTGATGGTGGCTACCAGTGTTTGCCGTATTTACTTACACCTTATAGAATACCTACCACTGAAAGTCAAAATTTTAACACCATACTGACGAAAGCAAGAAACACTGTCGAACGATGCTTTGGAGTATTGAAAAACCGGTTTCGATGCTTACTGGGAGAAAGAGGTCTACACTATACACCAGAAAAAGCTAAGAGGATTGTTAATGTGTGTTGTGCTTTGCACAATATCTGTATATTCTTTAACAATGAATGGCCTGAGTTGGAACAAATGGAAGAAGAGCAAGAAAGTTATAACGTATCTCCCGGACATAATACTGCAATTTCCACCATTGGGCGAAATATAAGAGATATGGTTGCAAATAGTTCGTCGTGATATTACCAATATACAGCTGAATTTATATTTTTCCAGTTCTTTGAAAATTTTACGATTTTTTTAATTGAATTTGTTCTGTAAAAGTACACATGTATATATTTCACGGTCAAATTTACCATATATATCGAATTGTACCACATAATAAATAGTTGATATTAAATAAAAAAAAAAAATGGAAAAATGATAATTCGAGTTTGTGTTTCTAATTAAAAGCTTTATTTATCATGCATTTATTGTTTTCCATTTGGAAAGACGTTATTATGGAAATTTCCAAGTGGGTATTTTTCCCCGTAAAGTGAAATCATTAACCCTATATGGATCAAGTTACACAAAATAATAATTTTTATGAAGTGGAAAAAAGATTTTTTTGATCCATTTAAAGTGATATTTTTCCGAAAATTATGTAAATTTCCTAGTGGGTCGTTTTTAGCCAAAAGTGTAAAAATTCAACCTATATGGATCATGTTACATAAAATAATTATTTTTATCAAGTGGAAATTTGTTTTTATCAGTTCACTATAGACTATAATTATCTCAATTTTATTTAAAAAATCTTAAATCCTTAGTGGCATGGGGAGAAAAAAGACCCCTGAAACTTAATATTAGTTATGATTTTGAATTGATAAAAAAAAATCCATTTGATAAAAATAATTATTTTATGCAACATGATCCATATAGGGTTAATTTTTACACTTTTGGCTAAAAACGACTAACTAGGAAATTAACATAATTTTCAGAAAAATATAACTTCAAATGGATAAAAAAATCTTTTAGTGCTCTCTTCTATTTTAGATTATTAATACTTAAATTAGCAATTGTCATGTTAGGGAATTTAACTGACACATTTCGTGTTGTTTCCCATACATTATTTGAATTTAACTATTGGTGGTGGTAACTGTCAAACTTTTTTGAGTGTAGGCATTATG
This sequence comes from Leucophora obtusa, assembly GCA_949987735.1. NCBI lineage: Eukaryota > Metazoa > Arthropoda > Insecta > Diptera > Anthomyiidae > Leucophora > Leucophora obtusa. The sequence continues at coordinate 170,772,346 of OX465295.1, read as the reverse complement.
TTTTTCAAAATTAATATTTTTAAGAATATGCAAAATAATTTCAAAAAATTTGAATTTTTTAAATAACAAGTTTTCCATGTTACCAAACGTGGAAAATATGGATATCAAACTCCATATTTTTCAAAGTACATCAAAGCTGGTTAAAAATATTTAAAAAATTGTAAAAGCTCAGACATCTTTCTCTACAAATATATTAAATAAACATTAATTTGAGGTTCACTCAGTTAAACGAATTGATCTAGATAAAAGTAGAAACACGAGGATTTTATTTTTAGCTCTTCTTTCAGAATATTTAGGAATTGTTCATGGGTGAAAACTTTAGTCTCACGGTATTATTTCTGGAATTATGAATACATTACTTTTTTAAATTTATCTTTATTATATATTAATAATCGCTTAAAATTGTATATTTAAATATGAATTGCACTACATAATGAATAAATATTTAAATTACTTAAAACCAGTTTGTAGCTTCAATTGTACTTGAAAGATAGTTGACTGCTGAGGTTAAGCTCTCTATAGATTTCATCAATTTTTCAACGGCTGCTGTATTTTCTTCCACTAATTTTTCTCTCTTGTTTTTTACAAAGCTTTCATCAGCGCGACGTTTTTTCGTATATTTGGTTTTTTTATTTAAAGCAGATGGAGTTACCTTTCCTAGAGTGTTGGACGGCACTTCTTTCTCATTTGAAACAGGAGAAACTTCATTCTGTGGAGGCGATGGCATTTCCAAACCAAAAATCATACCTGTTGGATCAGCAGCCACTGAAATATTTGTTATATTGTCAACGCTTTGTTCAAGGGGTGTCAGGTCCATTTCCAGATATGGTCCTCCTCCGGTTTGACGTATGCTGTTTTTATTGGTTGAAATTTTTAACTTTGTTCTTCTTCTTAGATCTGTCCATACCTGTAAATACAATTTTTAGATATTCAAAATTATATCGTTCACCTAAATTTGAAGAAAGTTCAGAATCTGGAAATCCTGAGGATCTTTTGTTATGAAAAACCATCGGATTGTAAAAGCTAAGGATTTTCCTAATCCTAAACAATAAGATTTCTGTCAAAATCCCCTAACAACGTTTTCCTTCAGAATGATTTTCTTCGAGATTTTAAACTTTTACAAACCTTTCTCCACTCCGACGGTGTTCGCAATGGTGGTCCAATTCCATTAAGCTTTTGTCCTATGACTTCCCAACGACTATTGACCGAAGCTTTATTTGCACCAAACGTTGGAGTCCCTCTGGCTAGATCAGTATCATCACTCATTTCTTTTGCTAGCATTTCTAATTGCTCACTGTTTGTAGCTTTTTTTCTGTAAAAATGCAATAAAATTAAAATTGAAGGTATGTATGTTGTTTTAAATTAATGTAATAAACTTACACGTTCATTTTGTATTTTTAAATAAAATATTGTAATAATTGCGTTTTTATATTTTGTTATTTATATTTTGAATAAATATTCAAACCAACGCCTCAATAATTCAAGTGATGATTATGACGTTTGAAGTGAATAATTTTTCAGTGCAGTGTTTTATGAAATTCCACTTTTCATATACTAATTTTCAAATAACGTAAGAATCAGCTGTTCCCATCACCGGGTTCATCACCGTGTTTTAAAAAATACAAAATTGTAAAAAATTAGGTGAAGTGAGGCGTTGTATTTTAAGAAATTAGGCTATTAGGCTATTAGGCATTTGAATAAAATATCGGCAGCAACAATTTAGTATCAGTTGTCTTTCAATAAAATCGATCACTCTATCCAAAGTATTATTTTTCACATCAATTTAAAATTTTTTTTTTAACTTTAGTAGCTTTAACCATTAATTTCCATTATTTTGGTAATTGTAATAATATATTGAGACAAGGAACAGAAATTTTATTTATCATAATAAAATTTTGGAATCTATATTTTTTCGTGTCATACATATGCGTGTTTAAATTCTATGTTAGATAACATCAAAAGTAAGTATCTGTGGCGCAGGAGGTAGAGACACAGCCTTATAGCCTTAGAGATTTGAGTTCAAACCCCAACCAAGGCATTACTTTTTTTTTTTTTAATAATTTTTTTATTGATTCAAATTAAGAGACACAATTGATTTTCTGTTGTGAATATAATTTTATTCAAAAACAAAATATTCAAATTTTCAACCTGAAGAAATTCAAATTTGAAATTTGACAAAAAAAATTTATGTCGAGGTTAGCCTAGAGGAAAAGAAATGGGCTGACAAACGGAAGGTCGCCGGTTCAATCCCAGTTCGCGATATAAATTTTTTTAAAATTTTTTTTTATTCAAATTAAAAGACACAACTGATTTTCTGTTGTTGATATAATTTTATTTATAGACAAAATATTCAAACCAGAAGAAATTCAAATTTGAAATTTGACTGAAAGATTTTAAATAGAGCTTAGCTTAGAGGGAAAGCAATGTGCTGACAAGCGGAGGGTCGGGGGTTCGATCCCAGTTAGCGACAAAAAACAATTTTAATTTTTAAATCAATTTTGTGGAACGTGTTTTTCTATTTATAGAATTTATAATCCACAAACATTAAAGTAATCTATTAACACATCAAAAATTCAAAAATTGTAAATAAATTTCGGTAGTTACAATGGTATTAAAAATAAATAAAAGTGATTGTACCTGGAACTACAAAAATTCGGTTGGCGAAAAATTCGGTTGGAACTACGAATCTGTTTTCTGTGTGTACTTAATCTCTTACATTTCTTTAAAATTTAAAACTCCCTTTTCTTAAACAACTTTCGTCGAAATGAGTTATAATATTCCAAACAATTGTTTCAAAGTTTTTTTTGTAGCTATGAAGTTGAAATTTGGTATGTAGGTTCCTCGACCAGTGTAGACGTCCGTTGAGATGGAATTTTTGGAAATTCTTATCGGGAGGGGCAAAAAGGAGACAAAAAAAGTACCTTTTTCCAAAAAACTACCTTTTCCCAAAAAAAGTACCTTTTTCCAAAAAAAAGTACCTTTTTCTAAAAAAAGTACCTTTTTCTAAAAAAAGTACCTTTTTCCAAAAAAAGTACCTTTTTGCAAAAAAAGTACCTTTTTCCAAAAAAAGTACCTTTTTCCAAAAAAAGTACCTTTTTCCAAAAAAAGTACCTTTTTCCAAAAAAAGTACCTTTTTCCAAAAAAAGTACCTTTTCCCAAAAAAAGTACCTTTTTCCAAAAAAAGTACCTTTTCCAAAAAAAGTACATTTTTCAAAAAAAGTACCTTTTTCCAAAAAAAGTACCTTTTTCCAAAATAAGTACCTTTTTCCAAAAAAAGTACCTTTTTCCAAAAAAAGTACCTTTTTCCAAAAAAAGTACCTTTTCCCAAAAAAATACCTTTTTCCAAAAAAAGTACCTTTTCCCAAAAAAAATACCTTTTTCCAATAAAAAGTACCTTTTTCAGCGGCAAAGCCCGCTACCTTGTTAGCGTGTCTTAAAGTTTTTTTTTTTAATTCCAGTTTATGTAAAGGCAGACCTGGCAATTCAAGTAAATTCACAAATTCAGTTGGAAAATTTACTGCGTCGGTTTCTTCCACAGGTGCTTCGTTACATGAAGTTTAAATATCGGAATATATAAGCTCCATTCCTTCTCTAAGGTTTTTTCTCTTTTAGAAAATTTGTTTAACTTTTTGGAGAGTATGTTTCAATGCTACATAAGTTTCATATTCCGTGGATAGTGTTTGAACAGGTAATTCCCTCTTCCAATCAATTTGCATTGTCTATAATTTCAATTCCACTCGTTCAACGTTTATATCCATTTCATTCCACTTGTGTAGTGTTTCAATTCCACTCGTTTCCTATTTAGTTTCTTAATTTTAGTGTTTCATATACACTTGTTCTTTAGGTTTTAGGTTTCTAGCTAAAGACGCAGACGTTAAAGGGGGGGGGGCAATTTTCCCCTTTTGAACCACCATTTTTACCACGTTCCTGTCCAAAGTCCTAGAAATGCCTTGTCGATAAGTTAGCCCATACTCCAAGGAAAACATATTATATATTACAGGTTTCTAGCCGAAGGGTTCAGTTAGGCCATCAAGGGGGAGAATTATTCCGTTTTTACCCCTCCCGGTAGGGATTTCCAAAAATTCCGTCTTAGAGGACGTCTGCGTTGGAGGAGGAACCTACTACATACATAATTTTAGGTCTCTATATCCAACAGTTTTGCAAGGCCGTCAAGGGGGAAGTTTTTTCCCTTTTTACCCCTCCCGGTATGAATTTCCAAAAATACCATCTTAGGGGACGTCAACGTTGGAGAAGGAACCCAAATACCGAATTTAAGACCCCTTGTTCCAGCAGTTTGGCTAGGCCGTTAAGGGGGAGACTTTTCCTGTTTTTGACCCTACCTGTAGAAATTTCCAAAAATCTCATCTTAGCGGATGTCTACAACAGAGAACGGTTTGAGTGCCTTATTTTATGCTTTTGAATGCAATCACAAAAAATGTGCATATTGTTGTCAATACACATCATTTCAGTAAAGCAATACAGACACAATTGAAAAAAAAATGAGTATGACGAAAGCCATGCATTGCACTGCATGTCTTCTGTTAATCTTACCTAACACTCACAAAAGCAACGAATATAAAATGATTGGTATGAATACAAACCGATTGTTACGAATGGTCTCAATCTTGGTTGTATAAAAATTGAAAATTTTTTCTGTCAAATATTTTAGTATATTTTTGGTGTTTATTTTTTTCACTTAAACATTAACAAAATGCGAAAATATATGCATATTTCATATTTAAATAAAAAAAATGGAAATTTCTTCACACTGCATTTTTCAAAATACTGCAACAGGTCAACGAATACTAAATGAATGTTGTGATTGATTTAATTTTTTTAATGTGTCATCTCTTCATTTCGTTGCTTGACATGTAGTGGCAATATAAAAATAATGCGCAAAAACCACTCATCAAAAACAATGAATGTATATAATATCCATAGCATTAGTTATTGTTGTTGCATGAATACATGGCAAAAGCAATGAATGGTATGACTGCACAATAAAAACGAATGTACTCAAACCGTTCTCTGGTCTACAATAGAGGAGGAACTTTAATACCAAATTTCAACTTCCTACCTCCAGCGGTTTGGGCAGGCCTTTAAGCGGCACTTTTCGCTTCATTAATCGCCATTTTTGCAATGTCCCTGTCCAAAAAGCACCTTCCCGGTAAGTGAGCCCATACTCCAAGTAACATATGTTTTACATTTCAGGTTTCTAACCAACTTTTACTATTTGTGCCCCTCTCGGTAGGAATTTCCGAAAATCCATCGACAGGGAATTTCAGCTTCCTAGTTCCAGCAGTTTGGACAGGTCGATAAGGGGCAACTTTCCGTTTTTGAGCCCCCCTTTTATAACGACCCTGTCCAAAATTCAAAAAAGTATCTTTCTAATAAGTTAGCCCTTACACCAGGGACCCACATTTTAAGCTTCAGGTTTCTAGCCGAAGGGGTTTTTACCGGCCCCCAAGGTGAGGATTTCTTCTTTTTGCCCCTCCCTTTAGGAATTTACAAAAATTCCATCTTCGCGGCTATCTGCGATTGATGAGGAACATTCATACCAAATTTCAACTGCATTACCTAAGCGGTTTGGGCAGGCCGTTAGTGGGGACATTTTTCCCTTTCAACCACCATTTTTACTATGTTCCTGTTCCAAAATAGAAAAATTACGTTGCCGGTGAGTTAGTCCTACTCCAAGGAATACATATTTAAAATTTTAGGTTGGCCAAAAGGGATTGGGCAAGCCGTCAGGAGGAGACTTTTACCTTATTTCCCCTCCCGATAGGAATTTCAAAAATTCCGTCTATGCGGACGCCTACACAGAAGGAGGAACTCACATACCGAATTTTCTTTTGGGATATCCTGTAGGGAATTCCAAAAATACAAACTTAGTCGATGTCTACTACAGTGGAGGAACCTTTATACCAAATTTCAACTCCTTACCTGCAGTGGTTTGGGCAGGCACTTTTCCAATTTGTGAGACTGTTTATGGGGAGACTTTTCCCCTTTTTGCCCGTTCCGGTAGGAATTTCCAAAAATCCCGTCTTAGCGCACGTCTATGCCGAATATCAAGAAACCTTGTTTTAGTGGTGATATCCGTGGGGGGAGGAAAAAAAGTAGTTTTTTTGAAATTATATATTATTTTAAATGGTACTTTTTGGAAAAACGAAATTTTTTGCAAAAAGATACTTTGTTTTTACAAAGTACTTTATTTGTTCTTTTTTTGGAAAAGGTATTTTTTTTTAAAAGGTGTTTTTTTTTTTAAATTTATGTTTTTTGGAAAAATGTACTTTTTTTGGAAAAGGTACTTCTTTTGGAAAAGGAAAATTTTTTTAGAAAAAGGTAATTTTTTTTGGAAAAGGTACTTTTTTTGAAAAAGGTATTTTTTTGAAAAAATGTATGTTTTTTGGGAAAAGGAAAATTTTTTTAGAAAAACGTACTTTTTTGGGAAAAGGTACTTTTTTTTTGAAAAAGGTACTTTTTTTGAAAAAGGTATTTTTTTGTAAATATGTATGTTTTTTGGAAAAGGTACTTTTTTCGGGAAAAGGTACTTTTTTTGGAAAAAGGTACTTTTTTTGAAAACATTTTTCCAAAAAAAATACCTTTTAAAAAAAAAATACCTTTTCCAAAAAAAGTACAAATAAAGTACTTTGTAAAAACAAAGTATCTTCTTCCAAAAAATTTAGTTTTTCCAAAAAAGTACCATTTAAAATAATATATAATTTAAAAAAAAACTACTTTTTTTCCTCCCCTCACGGATATCTCCAATAAAACAAGGTTTCTTGATATTCGGCATAGACGTGCGCTAAGACGGGTTTTTGGAAAATCCTACCGGAACGGGCAAAAAGGGGAAAAGTCTCCCCATAAACAGTCTTACAAATTGGAAAAGTGCCTGCCCAAACCACTGGAGGTAAGAAGTTGAAATTTGGTATAAAGGTTCCTCCACTGTAGTAGACGTCGACTAAGTTTGTATTTTTGGAATTCCCTACAGGATATCCCAAAAAAAAATTCGGTATGTGAGTTCCTCCTTCTGTGTTGGCGTCCGCTTAGACGGAATTTTTGAAATTCCTATCGGGAGGGGAAATAAGGTAAAAGTCTCCTCCTGACGGCTTGCCCAATCCCTTTTGGCCAACCTAAAATTTTAAATATGTATTCCTTGGAGTAGGACTAACTCACCGGCAACGTAATTTTTCTATTTTGGAACAGGAACATAGTAAAAATGGTGGTTGAAAGGGAAAAACCCCTTCGGCTAGAAACCTGAAGCTTAAAATGTGGGTCCCTGGAGTAAGGGCTAACTTATTAGAAAGATACTTTTTTGAATTTTGGACAGGATCGTTATAAAATGGGGGCTCAAAAAGGGAAAGTTGCCCCTTATCGACCTGTCCAAACTGCTGGAACTAGGAAGCTGAAATTCCCTGTCGATGGATTTTCGGAAATTCCTACCGAGAGGGGCACAAATAGTAAAAGTTGGTTAGAAACCTGAAATGTAAAACATATGTTACTTGGAGTATGGGCTCACTTACCGGGAAGGTGCTTTTTGGACAGGGACATTGCAAAAATGGCGATTAATGAAGCGAAAAGTGCCGCTTAAAGGCCTGCCCAAACCGCTGGAGGTAGGAAGTTGAAATTTTGTATTAAAGTTCCTCCTCTAATGTAGACATCCGCTAAGATGAGATTTTTGGAAATTTCTACAGGTAGGGTCAAAAACAAGAAAAGTTTCCCCCTTAACGGCCTAGCCAAACTGCTGGAACAAGGGGTCTTAAATTCGGTATTTGGGTTCCTTCTCCAACGTTGACGTCCCCTAAGATGGTATTTTTGGAAATTCATACCGGGAGGGGTAAAAAGGGAAAAAACTTCCCCCTTGACGGCCTTGCAAAACTGTTGGATATAGAGACCTAAAATTATGTATGTAGTAGGTTCCTCCTCCAACGCAGACGTCCTCTAAGACGGAATTTTTGGAAATTCCTACCGGGAGGGGTAAAAACGGAATAATTCTCCCCCTTGATGGCCTAACTGAACCCTTCGGCTAGAAACCTGTAATATATAATATGTTTTCCTTGGAGTATGGGCTAACTTATCGACAAGGCATTTCTAGGACTTTGGACAGGAACGTGGTAAAAATGGTAGTTCAAAAGGGGAAAATTGCCCCCCCCCCCCTTTAACGTCTGCGTCTTTAGCTAGAAACCTAAAACCTAAAGAACAAGTGTATATGAAACACTAAAATTAAGAAACTAAATAGGAAACGAGTGGAATTGAAACACTACACAAGTGGAATGAAATGGATATAAACGTTGAACGAGTGGAATTGAAATTATAGACAATGCAAATGGATTGGAAGAGGGAATTACCTGTTCAAACACTATCCACGGAATATGAAAGTTATGTAGCATTGAAACATACTCTCCAAAAAGTTAAACAAATTTTCTAAAAGAGAAAAAACCTTAGAGAAGGAATGGAGCTTATATATTCCGATATTTAAACTTCATGTAAAGAAGCACCTGTGGAAGAAACCGACGCAGTAAATTTTTCAACTGAATTTGTGAATTTACTTGAATTGCCAAGTCTACCTTTACATAAACTGGAATTAAAAAAAAAAAAAACTTTAAGACACGCTAACAACGTAGCGGGCTTTGCCCGCTATTTTTAATATTATAAAATGCTTTCCAACCCTGCTTTACGATATTTATTTTCATTCAAAACACAAATGAACAAAACTACTTACGGGTCTATCTACCTAAGTTCGCACTTTACCAAATTATCTTAACATACACACGCAATTTATTATGGATTCATTACTAACAATCCACTTTCATGAGAAAAAGTGATCAAATATTTATTTTAAACCCATTGTTGTGCAGAATTATTTATTTGTGGTGGCTGGGTGAAGGCTTTTATGATAAAAACTGTACTTTAAATAAAAAGAGAATTTAAAAAAAATTACGCCCCCCCTAAACTTTAAGGCACGCTAACAACGTAGCGGGCTGCGCCCGCTAGTATATAATAATATCAATTACATATCTATATACAGTAGTGGACTAAAGTGGATACATATTTGAATATTTTTAAATCTGTATTAATAACTTTTGTTCAATTTGTGATATCCAAGTGTAGTTTTTCTAGTTTTTGAAGTGGCCAGGTCAGAGCCCCAATTTAAATCCCATCGATAATTGGTGGGCAATTGTCAAAAGAAGACTCTCCCAATGCGAACGACCACCGACCAACTTAGATGATCTTTGGTCAGGAGTTTCAGCGGAATGGGCTAATATTCCACCTCAAAATATTAAAAATCTCGTGGAAAGCATTCCTTCGCGCATAAAATCTGTTTTAAAGAACAAAGGACTTGCGACAAAATATTAAAGAAAGAGGTTGCCGAAAATTTCAAATATGAACAATACTGGATAAAAGCGGTCACAATTTGCAATTATTTTTTTCATTAACTTCTTAATGATATAGTCTACTCTAACTAGGTTTTTATTGAAGAAGAATGTTTTAATTTTATGCTTTAAAAAAAATCATTTAAGTTTCTATAATAAAATAAAAATTATAAAAAATTTCGAAAAATGTTGAATTAATGTATCCACTTTAGTCCACTACTGTATATGTCACTACATATGCCACATATAATTACATATGTATGCATAGCGCATGGTACGGGGACAGTTTTTCGATCAAGCGTTTAGTATGGAGACATTTGGTTAGTTTGGGGACTGTCCTCGAAGTCTTCCTAGGTCTAGCGAATAGTATCAAGACATTTGTGACTCATATACAGCATAGTTTGGGCACATTTTTGGCCATGTCTCCGAACTATGCCCACCACATTTGTATTACATTATATATAATTTGATATATTTAAGTGAGGACAAAATTCGGATCAAATTGTATAAAACTATGTCTTAATCAATCTAATTATATCTAATTGTATCAAATAATTATCTAGTTGTACCAATTAAATCTTATTAAACCAATTTAGATATAATATGATACAGTAATCTTATTGTTCTCATTTTTCTGATAAAATCATGTATAATACGATAAGTCGCAAAATACTTTTTTGACATGGGAGATTAAAAAATTAGTCTAATAAATATTTGTTCACTTTTGTGTCTACGATTTTCCAGTATTAGTGATGGGAATTTTCAAATTTGTTAAAATTTTCTTTCTACATTTTCTAAAAAAGCATAAAAAATTAGAAATTTATTAAATCAGTTCGAGGCGAATTTCCTTATTATGAATTAACATAATAAGTACTTTTTTTAAAACTGCTATTTTGCTATTTTTCTTCATCATTCTCCTAACAAATACTTCACAGAGTTTTTGCTTTCAAAAAACCTCTACACTTTCAGGAATGAAAAGACGATCGTTTCGGAGATTTTCCAGGTCCCCTAAAAAAAATAAAATACAAATTTTATTTTTACCCACACACAGGAAAAAAAATTGCCAACCGAATTGCTAAGCATATTTTGGTTGCTACAACCAAGAAATTCGGTTGATGAAACCATATTGGAATGTGATTCCTTAATATTTAGGGTAGCGCAACTAAAATTCAGTTATGTAAACCGAATTTTGTTGTGATAACCAATATTCAGTTGTACCAACCCTTTTTAGTAGATGTAACCGAATTTCAGTTGGAAAATTGCATATTTTCTTCTCTGTGTGCACTTCTTTGTCTATACAAGAAGAGGCAAAAACATTTCTCCATACTGTGAGTGTTGTCAAAATGTTGGTTTTTAATTTTTATTCAAAAAATAAAAATTGTTTTTTTGACCTTTTTATTGATTAATTAGAAATTTATTAATTCAGTTCGAGGCCAATTTCCTTATTATGAATTAACATACTAAGTACTTTTTTTAAAAACTGCTATTTTTCTTCATCAGGATATTCTTCTAACAAATACTTCACAGAGTTTTTGCTTTCAAAAAACCTCTACACTTTCAGGAATGAAAAGACGATCGTTTCGGGGATTTCCAGGTCCCCTAAAAAAAACTATTTTTGATTACCCAAGTAAAGAAATTAATATGGGGCAATATCAAATTGTATTAAATTCTATATAAATTAGATATACGACGAGATGCAATTTGATCCGAAAAATGAGAACATATAATTGTATCTAAAATACATCAAATTGTGTCGAATTCGATACAGGTGTATCGAAAATAAATCGATGCGAATGGAAACAATGTTGTACAATTTGATGTATATTAGATACAATTTCATCCGAATTTTGTCTCCATACAAAATTGTGTGTATTATTTATAATTATATTGAATTAGTTATAATTCGATGTTATTGGATAAAAGTTCATACAACAAGTTCCCATTTTTCACAAAAATGTTTATAAAATTATACGCAATTTCATAAAATTATGAAAAGGATTTTATGGAGGCCTTACATTCAATAGGGCCCATATGCGGTTTTCAATAAAATTAATTTTTAATTTCAAACTTTCAATTGTACAGCCTTAATATAAGGTATTAATTTAGTGCTGGACAAATCATTCTAAAGCCTCAAGAAAAAGATATTTCAGAGACCTTTCATTTGGTGTTCATGTTTTACTTATCGGATATGTACTTCCGAACTAATTTGAGGTTTAAATTTCAGCCTCAGAGACCCACTCGAAAGATGTGGCCTACATTAAAGATCATACTTTTTAAATCAGCTCAAAAAGTACTACATTCTTCAAAAAAAAAATCTGGGGGGTAACCGCGTAACACGATTCGAAAAATATTTTTCGAATTCGTAAATCTTGCAAATATTGTTAAAAATATAATTCTGTTTAAAAATTCTACTTTTTAATTTATTTTTATCCTAAACCTTGTACACTACACAAAAAAAAAATCAAAAAGTAAGATTTTTGCTAAAACTTTTCTTTTAACGAAAGGTACAAAATTTACAAATTCAAAAAAATTTTTTTTTCGAATCGTGTTACGCGGTAACACGATAGCCCCCCTGGGCTATGCCGGTAAACTACTCTTGTTCCATAAAATTGTGCTAATGAATTAAATCAAAAATCCCGTGATTTTTTTGCCAACTAAAAATTGTTTAATTGAAGGGTTAAGTTTAAAATAAATATTAAAAGAAAATGTTAATATTGTATATACAAGACAATAACAAATTTTATAGTACTGCATGACAAAATCCTGACTTTTAAAAATTAATAGAGCTCTCACCATCAATTCTATATAAATTGGTTCTTGAATACCTCGCCAACGGTCCAATAGAAAATTATAAATTTTCGAGTTTATAAACACAATTTGATCGGAAATTTAGAAATACAGATACTTCCTTTTTTATCTAAACTTGAAGAAAAAACATTGGCAGTAAGGATATGTAAGCTCCAAGCGAGTGGCTCAAAATTATAGCGCACTTACAGAGAATATTAAAAAAGGCTTTATGTATTGCGAAATATTTTAGTATTTTGATTTAAATTAATTACTAAGCTTGTTTTTTAAGACATTAGTTATTTTTACTGAAAATTTCACAAATTTGAGTTTCAATTTTGGGAAAATACCAAACTGTTCGCAATTTTCGAATAGAAAAATATGCTTTTTGCTAAACTGATTTAGATTTATTTTTAAATTTCATAAAAATATCGTGTTGTATCAGGCTTAAAATATGGGATTTTCATTTTCATTTAATTTAATTCAAAATCATCATCTAAAATAGTACAAAAATATTGGGAATTTGGTTCAAATTATCTCTGCTATTAAAACTTTATAAAAAACACAAATACAATTGTAACATCATCTGAAATTCATTTTCAAGCCCTATGTTCAGCCACTCTATTCTACAATGCCTTTACCTCCAATGTCTATATCCTTGTTACAATTTTAAAAACACTTCACTTATCTTTTATGCAAAAAATACTTTTATAAGTGATTTTTGTCAAAAAATAATGTAAAACAAGTAATTTTTCACTAAAATACTCACTTGTATAAATTTATTTGCCTTATTTTTTAATAGTTTCTTAAAGCACTTTCGTCCCATACCTTAATTGTATATGATTAGAATTTTTGGTATTGGCTTATATGAATAAAACTTAGCAATTACTTCGAAGTAATTACTTTGGGCTTATGAATGGCTTTTAACTCCAAATTTACCAATTGGCTGGTAGAATAGCATGAAATGTATACGAAAATTAAAAAATGAAATTTCTAGTCTACTCGCAGACTAGATTTGTGAAGTAATTGCTTAACCCTGGAACACTAATCTTATTTTTTATACGTTAACGCTAATCAATACTCGAATCGACTAACATATATATATTACCGATTTTTTAAATATCTATATTTGAACCTCCAAAAAATCTTTACAAGTTTGACAGTTGGTTTTATTTCAAATGTAAATCAATTTACAAATTTAATTTTTGGTAAAACAATTAGTTTAAAATTTATATTAATAATAAATACTCTTGAGACCAACTGTTGAAAATAATAAATAAATAAGAACTAATAACACTAGCCATTAGTCGAATCGACTTACATTTTGCTAAATAACTCAAAAATAGCAATACTTACTGCAACAATGTGACCATTCAGAACAAGAGGACACCTTTGACTGATAATACAAGAGAATTTAGACCGATCGGTAAAACGAGAAAAAAGCTGTGCATAAAAATGTAAGTGGTGTTAGTCGAATCGACTAACATTAGTGTTCTAGGGTTAAAAAACCCTGTTTTTCCCCCTATTAGTAATATCTATTTTTTTATTCATATGACCCATTGTTTCATAAAGCTATAAATCTTATTCCCAGAGATTGGTAATGATATTGTTTTTGAAAAGTGGTTCCAAGTACCAGAGATTCATTTAAACTCATTTCTCAATACTGTTGTAATATTTTTGATGATGATTTTTAATAAAATATGACTATAGTCATAAAATATGACTATAGTAATATCTATAAAAAATAGATATTACTAATAGAGGGAAATACAGGGTTTTTTAAGCAATTACTTCACAAATCTAGTCTTCTTGGGACTAGACTAGAAATTTATTTTTTTAATTTTCGTTTACATGCTATTCTACCAGCAATTGCTAAATTTGGAGTTTAAAGCCATTCCTAAGCCCAAAGTAATTACTTCGAAGTAATTGATAAGTTTTATTCATATGACCCATTATATCGAAACCGTGAAATACCATATTTTACGCCAGATACGTCACGATATTTTACATGAAATTTAATAACAAATCTAGTAGTATATGAACCCTGAAGATGATCTGATATCAAATTAATAAAAATCAGTTTACAAAACTTTTCCAAAATTTTAGTTTTGCAAATTATTTTTCTATTTGGAACTTAAGAACAGATTGGTATTTTCACAAAATTTGAAAACAAATTTTTGAAATTTTTGGTAAAAAGTAGCTAACATCTTAAAAAACAAGCTTAGTAATTAATTTAAATCAAAATACTAAACCATTTCGCAATATGTAGCCTTTTTTAATATTCTCTGTAAGTGCTCTATAATTTTGAACCGCTCGTTTGGAGCTTAGATATTATTAATTTTTTATTATAATTTTAGTTTGTTCTATACGTTTATTCTTGCCCAAAATCCTCTGTAAATTTACGCAGTTTTATTAAATCATCATCGTTAACTGCAGGCTTTGTACGCAACAATAATTTTAACATCCCAGTGTAGAAAATCATTACCAGATATGTGGTTAACTAAGTAACTAGTTACTTGGTAATGGTGACTAGTTACTTTTGTTATTAAATTTCTTATTACCTTTATATGGCGATGTCGCGAAAAATAATGAGTTGTCGTTACACACCAGCATACGGAAAATCAAAAAATATATCTTAACCTATGTGCTTACCAGTACTGACAAAAATAATGAGTCTAAAAATAGATTTTCTAAAAAATAAATTATATAAAAAAAAATTTTTTTTATTGTATTTTGTTTTTTTAAATAAAATTTGCTGGTGCTGGAATCGAACCTGGGTCTACAGATTGCCAGTCAAAAGCTCTACCATCTGAGCTATATCGACATGTAATATTTAATAGATAAAAACACAATTGACCTGCTGCACACAAGTAAGCTTACTCGCCAACATACAAAAAATCAAAAAATATGTGGTTACATATATCCTTACCAGTGTTTAAAAAATATTGAGTCTAAAAATAGATTTCAAAAAATTTAAAAAAAAATCTAAAAAATTATTTTCTATTTGAAATAATGATAAAATAATTAATTATCAGTAACTCATTATTATATGTTTTAAAATAATACAGAAGGTAAGTAGGTGTCATTACTGGTAGTCCAAAAAATAATGATATGTCATTACCGTTTCTACACTGGGATATCACGTATTGTAACAGGTTGTTCGAATAGTTTGTCACCTGGCACATCCATCCACTTCATTTCTGTACTTCCATCATCATCACGAGAACATGGTACTAATAAATCATCGCATATCACATCTTTATAAAGTGGCGATAGATCTGTCACTTTTTTAAAATGTGTAGCAGTTTGTAGTTCACGTACTAGTTCCATAAGAGCATCTCGGACAACAATTGATATATCGGCACCAGAGTAACCCTCTGTTTTACCAGCCAATTCCTTTAAATTTTTTTCCGTCAATATATACGTTGTATTGTTCAAATGTATCTTAAACATAATAAAACGAGCATGTGCTTCTGGGAGAGTATATAAATACGCTTTTCAAAACGACGACGAATAGCCGAATCCAAAACCCAATTTACTTACATTCGTAGCACCCAATAATAAAATCCCATCGGTATCATTGAACAATTTCGTCAATGAAAATATCCGATGGTTTTTGTTGGCGAGCCAATTCAAAAAGATACTTTACTAATTTCTCAGATTCACCCAACCTTTAGACATGAGAACTGAACTGGAAACTGAGAAGAAAGTGGAATTGTTGGCTTCGGTGGCCACAGCTTTGGCTAAATATGATTTACCGGTACCAGGAGGACCGAAAAGTAAAATTCCATTCCTTGGCAGCATCTAAACCAGCAACATCTGACCTTTTTACTTTTGGTTTTTCAATAACAATGGCCCCCTCAAGTTTACTTCGTATTTTTTTCTTTTGCGGATCTTCACCATCTGAGTCACTACCACTTTTTTATCTTTGTCGTCTTTGGAACTAGATTCACCTTCCCTGACTGGCTTCTTGCCCTTTTTAAAATATTCCTTAAGTTTTTCGGTACAATATAAATACTGCAAGCACTTGGTTCTTATTGAATCTTGAGCTTTTTCTCCTTGAGCCTCATATTTAATGACATGTAAAAAATACCCACCACCATGTTCTTACAAACGTAAAGCCTCAGCATAATTTTTATTGCGATCCTCTTCTGTGGCTTTGGTTACTAAATCAATGGCTTTTTGAAGGGTAATACCTGAAGCCATTGCAAATACAAACTTGCTATTTATTTGTTAATGTAAAATTATTAAGTTGCTTTTCTTCTTCTTCTTCACTTGACACCAGCTGTGTCAAATCCACCAAAAGTGGTTGTTTAAAAAGGTGACCCGAGATACCAGATCTATATTGTCACCTTTGTGGGGATTCATTTTGGGATTCTCAATTATAAATTGCGGCATTTAAAAAACGTTGACTTCAAACCATAAATTTGGCATCATTATAAAATTTGTGTAGTGCTTTGTAGATTTTATAGTTGTCAATCTTGAGCAATTCATCAATGCTCAGATTTCGTATATTCAGATTGTATATTTTTGTTACAAGTTGGTTACGAAGTTCATTATCAATATTCGGATAGGCAAATGTGACATGGTCAATGGTCTAAATCATTCCACAATCACATTGATTTGAGTGAACGATGTTAACGTTAAAAAGATGTTGTCTGGTTTTTGTATGCCCAAACCTTAGCCGACACACCATTGATATTATGTGTCGCGGTAGATGTTGGTTTTTAAACCATGGAATTGTGTTTACAGAGGACGTAAATGCGTAGAGACGACGGCCATTTGGACTATTGTCCCATTTAGCTTGCCATAAAGTTATTGCATTTTTCTTATCAGTAGACTTCAAATCGGGAAAATATACATTTGGGTATTCACCACAATCATTATGGTTCACTGCTACAGTATTTACATAATCATTCCCACACTCAACCAAAAAAGTCTGTAATGGCTACTGAAAATTTTGCTGTTATTACGGGAAATTTAACTGTTTTGAGGCCAGCGGTATTTTGTGCTAATTTAAGCAACACATGTCTGCTGATCTGTAGTACAATAAAATTAGTAGAAAAAATTAGTAACCGCTACTAAATTTTAGTAAAATTTATGTAAACTGCAATTCAAAATCGATTTGCTAAAATCAGTTAAAAAACTTACTAAATATCATAATTTTAGTACAATGAAATTAGTATAAATAACACTATGGAACATTTTTGGGATTATTGTCTGGGGGGTGAGAAATTCCAAGTCAGGGTGATGGTACTAGGTCAGTATAGTAAAACCCTTAAAGGGTTTGGCGTTCGTATGTGTCATTTTTTTTTTATGACCTTTTAAATTTTTTCCTTATCTTGATGTTTTTTCGCTTAGTTGTAACTCGAGAACCACTTGTCCGATTTTGATCAACAGTTTTGCCGGTAAAAATAAATTTGTGGAGAAAAAAAAATATTTTTTTGCCTAAAAATTAAAATTTTTTATGAATTTAAAAAAAAAAATTTTAATTTTTAGGCAAAAAAATATTTTTTTTTCTCCACAAATTTATTTTTACCGGCAAAACTGTTGCTTATAAAGAAAAATGTTATATGAACGGATTAAAGAAATTGTAATTCTAAATTTTTCTAAATTTGTTTCATCAAAATCGGACAAGTGGTTCTCGAGTTACAACTAAGCGAAAAAACATCAAGATAAGGAAAAAATTTAAAAGGTCATAAAAAAAAATGACACATACGAACGCCAAACACTTTGAGGATTTTACTATACTGACCTAGTACCATCACCCTGACTTGGAATTTCTCACCTCCCAGATTGGCTGTTGTACTGTGTAATTAGTTGCAGCTACTAAATTTCAGTAAATTGTTGTAAACTGTAATTTAAAATCAATATGCTGAAATTAGAAAAAAAGTGTACTAAAAAATAAAAAAAAACTGCTAAATCTTAAAAAAAAATAATATTTTTTTTCTTCCGATTGTACCAAGCGTATAATTACTTCATCGTACTTGAAATTTGGAGTCTAAATTGCAAACGGTTATCCAGTTATTAGCTTTTTATGTATTGGAGATACAATAAAATTTTCTGAGTGTTATTTCCAAACGAATGTGCTAATTCATAAACAAAATTTATTAGGTATTTGAAGCTTGCTATAGTTAAAGTACATATTTCGCTTAATAAAGGGTTATTAGAAATCTTGATTCATAATCGTATTTTAACTATAAATTAATTTTTCGATTTGATACTGGCAACACTATTGTTTATTTTCTCTCTTCTCCCAAATAAGTCGTAAGTGATGTACAAATTTAGTAAACGATTGAATCGGTAATCGGAAGTGAAAATGTATTTTCTTAAATTAGAGAACTAATGATAAGCTAAAATAAATTTAAAAGCCATTAAAAATATTTTTTTTTATTTATAAAGCAAATCAATGATATGTAAAAAAGTAATTTTTTAGAACATATTATTCGAAGCATACAAAACTAATCAAATTTCGAATAATGTTTTGATAATCTGTACATCACTACTGTTTTGTTTTTCTTTTTAATTTATTTTTACATTTTTTTTGTTGACATTTTTTCGAAAAAGGTCATTGACTACGCAATTGTTGTAGCTATTTTCAGTTTGATGGATGCAAGTTGTTGGAAGCCACACATTCTAGGGATGGGATGGCTTTAATAAATCATTTCATGCCTGAAAATTAAATAATTAACAATTAAATGGTAGCTTCCTCACTCCAAAATTTACAAAAGGTTTAAAGTTAATGAGTATTGACTATAAACCTATATTATTTTTTTCGTTATTAAGCAAATATGAATACTGTTTTTCACAAATTAGCTTAAAATCCTGCAATAAGACTGTTGTAAAAGTTTATGAATTAGACCATAAAAATATATCAATAGTAACAAATATAAACTAAACAAGAATTGTAAAAAATCAAAAAAAAAATTGTTTACATTAGTATATTTTTCTGTTGAATTTAGCAATCGGTTTTGAAAAATTAATAAAATGTTTTGCTGAAATCAGCAGCGAGAATTAGTAAAAAAAACCGTAATTTGTAATGAGAGAATAGCAAAAATGATTACTAAAAAAAGAAATTGTACTAAAAATCAGTATAAAAATAGTAAAGTGCGATTGGAAACTGTTTACAAATTTTTTTACTAACTTTTTTATCTGAGTGCATCAATGCCCGAATGACTCGGTATCCAGAGAAAATGAATAATGTAACCGGCTTGTAAGTTGCCTTTAATTCCCACTAGACCAGTGTTTCCATCCAATTTGCGCCGGTTAGTCGATCAGCCGCCGATCACTTCCCTCATCCGCGCCGCTGCCAGTTATTATCGGCTGCAAATGGCTAACCGGCTGAAGCTGGTGCGAATATGGGAATTTTTTTATGAGTTTAAAATTTGGCGTTTTGTGCACAGAAATACTTTAATTTCATATTTCTTAAACACAAATAATGCATAGATAGATACTTATTTAATTGAAGTTTGGAAGTTAGTGAATTTCGAATCACTGATTCTTAATACGGTTTCAAAACTATTCTACCATAATTTGAAGAATCTCATGATTGAAACCCATGTTAAGCATTTAATTCTGAAGTACTCGCAAGGAAGCTATACCGATTTGTTCCCAAGTTGTCAAATTTACGATAAATGCTAATTTACTACTTAAAGTAGTACGAACTGTGAATTCCATAATTTTATGTAAATTTGAATTCAATACAACAACAATTTCATACACAAATGTGCTATTCGCCAACATTTTTTTTTCAAAACAGATAGTATTGGACATGCTTGGACATTCGTCTTCAAAAAGCCGTTAATTTGATACCCTATTTGTCTAAGTTTTGTTTTTTTTTTAAATATAAGAAACAAACTCTTAAGGCAAACATACACGTTCAATATTATTGATCAATGTTTGTAAAATCAACCAATCAGAACAAAGTATTTAAAAATAAAATGTTCTGATTGGTTGATTTTTGAAAAATTTATCAATAATAGCTATGTTTGTGCGGCAAGCTATCA
Organism: Leucophora obtusa; assembly: GCA_949987735.1. Classification (NCBI taxonomy): domain Eukaryota; kingdom Metazoa; phylum Arthropoda; class Insecta; order Diptera; family Anthomyiidae; genus Leucophora; species Leucophora obtusa. The sequence goes on along the minus strand of OX465295.1, from coordinate 170,752,185 downwards.
ACGTTGGCTTATGTCATTCCCATACAGATTTGACATTAGTAACGTTAAGAGTTAACATTAAACGTTGGCTAATGTCAAATTTAAATGGGAATGACACAAGCCAACGGACAATATTGAACGTGTATGGCCCACTTTAAAATCGAAAAAATGTGTGTGGTTTCACATATCGTTGCCAGATTTAACAAAAATTATCCCTGATGAAGCTGGAAAATACCAGAGAAACGTTGGATAAAATAATGAAATAAATTAATCCTTTATTTACATTTAGAAAAACAAAAAGACCTTAAAAGCCCAGTTTAGAAAAATCTAAAACAATTAAATTAAAAAATTTATATTTGGCTACACTTCTTAACCCCTAAACGTGGGATTGGGCTGCTAAAAACAATACCTTTCTTTAATTTTTTCTCCTCTATGACAAATCCAAATTTCATTAAAATCGGGAACCCACCGCAAAGTAGTATTTTTTATATATTTTCTAATGAGGAGTTTCTTTTTTCCATATATGTTCCACTTATTGGAGCAAAACTAATGTGCATAAAAAAATTATATTGCCAGAAAGGCCCTATATTTCTATAAAAATACATAGATGGGGAAGTGTACGACCTTGAGTCATTCTTGTGTACAAAATTTAAAATTTGTTATGTTAATTCCGAAATCTTAACTCCGGATCTTATATAATTATATATAAAATCACTTAGAAAATATTGTTGATGGCACCACACATAATTATATGTGTCTTTTTAAGGGACCAGATATAATGATATCTGAATTTAATTTAAAAATATTCAGGAAATGGGACCTCATATATTTGTATATAGTTTTATATGGAGCAAGTTGTCACTTTATCAAAAATTATAAAAAAAATATTTTCAATATTGGCTCACATATAGTTATATATAGTTATATGTTAATTTATGTTGAATTATAAATGAACTCATATATTATTCTATATTGTTCATACAGTTATATCCAATTAGGTATATTAAGTACAATTATATGTAGGAAGATATGAAATAATATATTACTACATATGCCTCCATATCAAATCTTTTGAACCAACGCAAAACTATATCTTCTATATATAAAAGAATAATGTGACTGACTGACTTAACATCGCCCAGCCCAAACCGCTGAAGCTAGGAAGTTGAAATTTGGTATGTACCTTCCTCTTTCGGCGTAGACGTCCACTAAGACGGGATTTTTGGAAATTCCTACCGAAACGGGCAAAAAGGGGGAAAGTCTCCCCCTTGACGACCTGCCTAAACCCCTTTGGCTAGAAAGCTAAAATTTAAGATATGTGTTCCTTGGAGTAGGGGCTAACTTTTCTGGAAAGTACTTTCGAGAATTTTGGACATGGACGTTGTAAAAATCGGGGTTAAAAAGCGGAAAAAAGCCCCCCTTGACGGCCTGCTCAAACCGCTGGAGGTAGGAAGTTGAAATTTGGTATAAAGGTTCCTCCACTATCGTAGACATCTACCAAGACGGGATTTTTGTAAATTTTTACAGGGAGGGGCAAAAAGGGGAAAAAGTCTCCCCCTTGACGGCCTGCTCAAACTGCTGGAGCTATGAAGTTGAAATTTGGTATGTAGGTTCCTCGACCGGTGTAGACGTCCGTTGAGACGGAATTTTTGGAAATTCTTATCGGGAGGGGCAAAAAGGGGATAAAAAAGTACCTTTTTCCAAAAAAGTACCTTTTTCCAAAAAAGTACCTTTTTCCAAAAAACTACCTTTTTCCAAAAAACTACCTTTTTCCAAAAAAGTACCTTTTTCCAAAAAAGTACCTTTTCCAAAAAAAGTACCTTTTTCCAAAACAAAAAAATACATACCTTTTTCAAAAAAAGTACAAATAAAGTACTTTGTAAAATAAAGTATCTTTTTCCAAAAAATTTCGTTTTTTCCAAAAAGTACCATCTAAAAATATATAATTTCAAAAAAAGTACTTTTTTTCCTCCCCCCACGGATATCTCCACTAAAACAAGGTTTCTTGATATTCGGCAAAAACGTACGCTAAGACGGGATTTTTGGAAATTCCTACCGGAACGGACGAAAAGGGGAAAAGTCTCCCCATAAAGAGTCTCACAAATTGGAAAAGTGCCTGCCGAAACCGCTGGAGGTAAGAAGTTGAAATTAAAGGTTCCTCCACTGTTGTAGACATCGACTAAGTTTGTATTTTTGGAATTCCCTACAGGATATCCCAAAAGGAAATTCGGTATGTGAGTTCCTCGTTCTGTGTAGGCGTCCGCTTAGACGGAATTTTTGAAATTCCTATCGGGAGGGGAAATAAGGGGAAAAGTCTTCTCCTTGACGGCCTGCCTAATCCCTTTTGGCCAACCTAAAATTTTAAATATGTATTCCTTGGAGTAGGACTAACTCACCGGCAACGTAATTTTTCTATTTTGGAACAGGAACATAGTAAAAATGGTGGTCGAAAGGGGAAAATGTCCCCAATAACGGGCTGCCCAAACCCCTGAGGCAATGAAGTTGAAATTTGGTATGAATGTTCCTCATCCATCGCAGATAGCCGCGAAGATGGAATTTTTGTAAATTCTTAAAGGGAGGGGCAAGTCGAAGAAAAGCCTCCCCTTGGTGGCCTGTAAAAACCCCTTCGGCTAGAAACCTGAAATTTAAAATGTGGGTCCCTGGAGTAAGGACTAACTTATTAGAAAGATACTTTTTTGAATTTTGGACAGGGCCGTTATAAAAAGGGGGCTCAAAAAGGAAAAGTGGCCCCTTAACGACATGCCCAAACTGCTGGAACTAGAAGCTGAAATTCGGTACGTAGGTCCCTCTTCCAGCCTAATTCCAACCTGGAGCGACAAAAAAAGTAAAAGTGTCCCCCTTGACAGCCTGCTCAAACTGCTGGAACTAACAAGCTGAAATTCCCTGTCGATGGATTTTCGGAAATTCCTACCGAGAGGGGCACAAATAGTAAAAGTTGGCTAGAATCCTGAAATGTAAAACGTATGTTCCTTGGAGTATGGGCTCACTTATCGGGAAAGTGCTTTTTGGAATTTTGGACAGGGACACTGCAAAAATGGGGATTAATGAAGTGAAAAGTGCTGCTTAAAGGCCTGCCCAAACCGCTGGAGGTAGGAAGTTGAAATTTGGTATTAAAGTTCCTCCTCTATTGTAGACATCCGCCAAGATGAGATTTTTGGAAATTTCCACAGGTAGGGTCAAAAACAGGAAAAGTCTCCCCCTTAACGGCCTGGCCAAACTGCTGGAACTAGGGAGCTTAAATTCGGTATTTGGGTTCCTTCTCCAACGTAGATGTCCCCTAAGACGGAATTTTTGTAAATTCATATCGGGAAGGGTAACGACCTAACGACCTAAATTTATGTATGTAGTAGGTTCCTCCTCCAACGCAGACGTCCTCTAAGATGGAATTTTTGGAAATTCCTACCGGGAGGGGTAAAAACGGAATAATTCTCCCCCTTAATGGCCTAACCGAACGCTTCGGCTAGAAACCTGTAATCTATAATATGTTTTCCTTGGAGTATGTGCCAACTTATCGACAAGGCATTTTTAGGACTTTCGACAGGAACTTGGTAAAAATGGTGGTTAAAAAGGGGAAAATTGCGCCCCCCCACCCCCTTATCGTCTTCGTCTTTTGCTAGAAATCTAAAACTCAAAGAACAATTGTATATGGAACACTAAAATTAAGAAACTAAAGAGGAAACGAGTGGAATTGTAATACTACACAAGTGGAACGAAATGGATATAAACGTAATGGAAATAGAAGCGACTGATATCAATATCGATACACAAGACAGTAGGAACGAAATAGAATGAAACGGGGAACGAGTGGAATTGGATTAACAGATAATGGGAACGAAATGCAATGGAATGGTGAACGAAATGGAATCTTGGAAGGAGTTGCATTGGAACACTAAAAATGTTAAGCAAAATGGAATGGAATTTGAATGACTCAAACTGCCGGAGTTTGGTACTTGAAATTTCGCATGCGATTGAAGCAAGATTATATATACATATTTGGAAGTTTTACTGGTGGAACAAAAAGGGGTGAAGAACCCCTTTTAATTACCTGTTCAAACACTGTCCACGGAATATCAAACTTATGTAGCATTGAAACATACTCTCCAAAAAGTTAAATAAATTTTCTAAAAGAGAAAAAACTTTAGAAAAGGAATGGAACTTATATATTCTGATATTTAAACTGCAGGTAACGAAGCACCGGTGGAAGAAAACGACACAGTAAATTATCCAACTGAATTTGCGAATTTACTTGAATTGCCAGGTCTACCTTTACATAAACTTGAATTAAAAAAACTTTAAGTCACGCCAACAACGTAGCGGGCTTTGCCCGCTATCTTGAATATTATAAAATGCTTTCCAACCCTGCTTTACGTTATTTATTTTCATTCAAAACACAAATGAACAAAACTACTGACGGGTCTATCTACCTAAGTTCGCACTTTACCAAATTATCTTGACATACACACGTATATTGCAAGTTATAATGATTCATTACTAACAATACACTTTGATGAGAAAAAGTAATCAAATATTTATTTATTTAAACCCATTGTTGTGTCAGAATTATTTATTTGTGGTGGCTGGATGAAGGCTTTTATTATAAAAACTGTACTGTAAATAAAAAAGTGAATTTAAAAAAATTGTCTTATTCCAATTTGATGGAATAAGATATGGTTTGATATAATTTTATCCGGATTATGCCCTCATCCAAATGTATCAATTATAAAATAATCATATCCAACTAGATATAATGGTATGTAATTCGATACAATTATACATATATTTATATTTATGTATATGAGACATATGTATGCACAGCGCATGCTACGGGGACAGTTTTTCGATCAAGTTTTTAGTATGGAGACATTTTGTTAGTTTGGGGACTGTCCTCAAACTCTTCCTTGGTCTAGCGTATAGTATCAAGACATTTGTGACTCATATACAGCATAGTTTGGGCACATTTTTGGCCATGTCTTCGAAATTTTAAACGTTAACGTCAATACGCGTTTCATATAAACAATTGAATAAGTGAAATTAGAAGGATTAAGTGAATTTAATTGTAAACAAAAAAAATTTATGAACCCCTCCTATATATAGTGGTCATCTTATTAGGATTGTTTTATGAGTGATTATTGTATATAATTATGTTTATAAAGAACAGGAACACAACGACAATACGATGGATTTTGAAAAGTTAAATCTTGATAAAAAAAAAACTTGAGAATCATGATGACTTAACTGGTTGTTTCTTTTATTTAATGTTTGATAGAAGATTTGGAAAGGAACGAATATAATCATAGAGGAATAAATTTCCTATTAGTCCCCAACATTTTATAAGAGGGGCAACTACCGAAATCCAAGGTAATATCCCCTTTCTTTCGTATCTTGAAACATGAAAACTGGCATAAAGTTTTCATGTTAATGTACAGTGGTAACCACTATATTCAAAGCAATACAATTTCTCCTACTCTGAAATAAACTACCTAATTTCGTAAAACACTTGGGTGAAGTGAAGGGAACTTTCAATGTAAATTGTTTTTGTAACAAAAACAATTTCTATAGAAATAACGCAACACTTCACCGAAGTGTTTTAGAAAATTACCCCCAAAATTTCGGTGGTTATCGGGACAAATTTTGACCAATTTAAATGTAAATTCTTACCCACAACTGCTACAATCAATTCCACAATATTCCAAATAATGTACTGGAGTCTCAATCTCAATTTAAATTAAATTGTTATCCACTACAATTCCGATCTATGCTTTTTATTAATAAATTTCCTGTAAATTTTTCTTTTCTTCTTTTATTTCCAAAATTTTTCTTTAAAATCAATTTATTATTCTAATAAAATTAACAAAAATATTTCCCCATAGCAACGTAGAAAAAAAATATTAGCCAAATTAATAATTAAACTCGTTTAATGAATTTAGCAATGAAACCTTAAGGTTCCCATAGAAAATCGTCTTCATGGAAAATCGCCCTCACAATATGATTACCGAAAATTCGGTACTGGAAACTTTTCAATACCGAAACACTGATTTCTCAATACCGATTCGGTATTGGACATGCTTAAAATTATTTTAAAATATTCCTGGTTCATAAAATCAATAAATTTTTATTCATATTGATTCAAAAAGAATTATCGTTTTCAAGCTCTGAATGAAACACAAGAGAGAAGATTAGGCCTCCTTGGAATCAATAATTTCCGTAAACAATTTTGAAGTTTTGAGATGTGATATTACTAAGTTTACGCACTAAATTAGAATACCGAAAATTCGGTACTGTAAAATTTTCAATACCCAAATACCGATTTCTCAATACCGATTCGGTATTGGAAGCCCTAATATACATATTATCCAATTCAGAATCACACCAGAAAATTTGTCAGTCATCTGTTGAATATAATTATATATTAGATAAAACAATAGACAAATTTCTACCTCATTTTGTATATAATCATATCTTGGGACTTTTGACAAAACAATTTAAGTCGACTTAAGAAAATTTTCCAAGATTTTTGTCGACAACATAACTTAGGAATTCGCATATTTCTATACGTTCCTCACATTTACAACATCTTATGAATATTCAAAAAAATATGCAAACCCTCTAAAATCAAATTTTTTAAATCTTATTAATTTCCGTTTGACAAAAGCACTTATTTCATTTGCAACATTACACAGAGGGAATTTTGCTGGACGAGTTTTAATGACATTTTTTAGTAAACTAATGGAGTTTTCTTCACAAAAGTAATGAAAAATTTCCTAAATTTGATCAAAAAGCTTCATGTGTTTTACGAATCTAGTTTTAATGAAACTTTTTCATTGAGTGTTTGAAACTTTTAATAAATAAAATGAAGTTTTTCACAATATTTTATGAAAATTCCATTAATTCAATGAAAAGTTTCAATGGACGAATTCCAGTGAAACTTTATTAGTTTTATGCAAAAATTCATTAATATCATGCAGATAATTCTCTCATTGTAGAAGTTTTCACTATAGGGGTACTTTCCATACACAATTTTGAAAAGAAAGTAATAAATTCAGGCATGTGATGAATATCGAAAACTAAATCAATCTGACTTTCAAAGGTTAATATTTTACGATCTGTACAATACCAATTGTTTTTTATTTGCTAATTTAGATGTTCTGAGTCAAATAAACCGATAAATAATCATTTGAAGCCAATTTTATTTTTGCGAAACTAATTATTCTAGATTGAAAAACTGTTCGTTTTCATTTTTCATCACACTCCTGATTTTAACATTTATTTTCTGTATTTGTTCAATCAGTTTTGCAAGGGTAAGGGAATACTAAATCATTTTGCCGAAACAAATTATTTCTACACACAGAAAATAAATTGGTTGGAATTCTATCAGAACCAACGAAATATTTTCATCATTCAATAATTTTAATTGCAGTTATTTAAAATTCATCATCAGGAAAGTTATATTTATTTGTGAACAAAAAATATATATGATGAACCAAAACACTGTCACATTATCCAAAATATTGGCTAACCAATATTGAAAAATTACTAACTTCCACATTACCTTCAATACCAACAATCACCAATTTATCGAAGATTTATACCCTAATTTTTAAATCCCCTGCGTTCAACGCTTCACAATCACTTCACTTCACAACGCCAACACGACATAAAAAAAATATAATTTTATAATTCACTACGTTATTGCGTTGGTTTTTTACGTTATCACTTGTGTTGTCAAAAAATAAATAAACAATAAAAAAATAAATGCAAATGTTTGGGAAAATAATTCAACAGTTTTAATATTTTTTGTTTTTCTTTTGTTAATAATATAAATTGTTGCAAAAGTTAATAAATATTGGATATACTTATCTTCAATACACTGTGTTAGGTAAGTATTTGCAGCCAATTTGTATATATGGAACCAAGTATACTCCATTTACTTTAGGTTCCTAACCAGCGAGAACCAATATCACAGAAAAGTATCCGACCCTTTCCTTCAGAACCGATAAAGTAACAGAACAAGTTCTGGAACCGCAATATGGGAAATATTATGCACTAGGACGTAACCAGCGACTTGCAACATGTGACTGTTGTAATCCATTTTAAAGAAAATATAAAAAAGATCCGTTTGCTTTTGGTAGATTTTGAAATACAAATTACCAATTGTAAAAAGGGATTAAAAAAATCTACAATCGGTTCTGAGCTGATAAATTAGCTTTCATATTGATGCCAAATTCAACAAATGTATTGCCATCTTTTGCAATCGGATCTGAAACTGATTCCCGGGTATATGTATATACATATATACCCAAAAAAAAAATCGGGAATATAATATTTCTTTATTGACGTCAAAGGATGGGTTCCGAAACTTTTCTATAAAATCGGTTACTCAATCCAGTTATATCGAGCCATGACCGCCAAAATATCTTTTTACAGGAGAAAGATTTTTATAATTGATCTTGTTTTTAGTTTTTTAGATGATCGATTGCGATGAAATTTGGATATGTTATAAAGGAAAAAATATTAAATAATTTTTTAGTTTTTAGCTGCCCAATCGCACTTTTAGACATTAAAAGGGCGAGGTCAAAAATTATCCAATTTTGTTCTTTCCGTTTAAGATACTTTTGCTTAAATTCGTAACGGTACTTCCTAGAGTTATAAAACTTTGGGAGATGATTTTTTACCAAAAAACCAAAATCGTGTCGGTTAAGACTTGGCTCGAAATAAAAGCTGATATCCGTTCCTAAAAAAGTTTTCTGGAATAATGAAAATTCTATTTGAATGTAGAAATGTGTGCGTTACTGCTTGATTCCTCCTCTTCTTCTGATGATGAAGATTCCAACCAGATGCGTATTACAAAACGTCAATTACGATACAATATTGATGTAATGGATTTAACAAACAACGAGTAAGTCTTATTTTTAAATATTTGTACAACGCATTAAAAATGTACAACATATTAAAAATTAATTGGACATACGATGAATTAGTTCAGAAAGATGTAGATCACGGATGCGAACAGCAATAATGTTTTTGAAAATATGTTCAAATTTTTAAAATTCTGAAGCCATATTCGTGATTTACGTTCCAAAGTCGATTAGAAAGAATTGATCAAGCCCCTGATGCATCAAACTTTCTTATTTTGTTGTACTGTAGAATTATTTTTTTTTTATAAATTTTTTAATAATTAGTTGTAATTGTTAAGTTTAAAAATAATTTCAGAATGAATAAGGAAACCTTTTCTTACATTCTTAATGAGATTTCCCCTTTTCTGAAGCAAACTCGTCGTGGGTCTGCTATTTCGAAATCAACAAAACTGGCAACAACTCTACGTTTCCTCGCCACCGGAGGCTACCAAAAAGGTGTTGGCAATGAGTTTGTGGCGTCACTGTCACAATCAAAGGTCTGTGAAGTGATTGACGAGTGCTTGGCGGCGATGCAACTAACTTTGTGTAAAATGTGGATTAAGTTAAATCTTTCACCAGAAGAAGAGAGAGAGATTAAAAGACAATTTTTACAAAAATTTAATATGCCTGGCGTGATTGGTTGTGTAGATGGCACACATATAAAAATAATGGCACCGAATGAAGATGAAAGGCACCTTTACTATAATAGAAAGGGTTATTATAGTTTAAATGCGATGATGGTGAATTGATACTTTACAACTGCGCTTCTGGCAGATTATAGCTATTTTGTTTTAGATTTGTGATTCCAACCTCATCATAAGGTATGTTGATGCCCGCACCCTGGCTCAAACAATGACGCTTTTGTATGGTCATCCAGTTTAGCAGAGGAGCATTTAAAAACTGCTTATTTAAATGGAAAAATAAACACGTGGGTCTTAGGTAAGAATGAATAAAAACCAAGACTGACAGCCGAAAATTATTAAATACCCTTACCGATTTAAATCCTTCCCAACTGATTGCTACTACCGATACCAACAAAACACTCATTAAAAATAATTTATATCACATATGTAGCTATTTTGGTATGAGCAGCTACGATATATTCTTTTTTGTTAAAAGTGACCGATCGATTTGTAAAAACACAAATTTTTGTACATTTATTATAGGTGATGGTGGCTACCAGTGTTTGCCGTATTTACTTACACCTTATAGAATACCTACCACTGAAAGTCAAAATTTTAACACCATACTGACGAAAGCAAGAAACACTGTCGAACGATGCTTTGGAGTATTGAAAAACCGGTTTCGATGCTTACTGGGAGAAAGAGGTCTACACTATACACCAGAAAAAGCTAAGAGGATTGTTAATGTGTGTTGTGCTTTGCACAATATCTGTATATTCTTTAACAATGAATGGCCTGAGTTGGAACAAATGGAAGAAGAGCAAGAAAGTTATAACGTATCTCCCGGACATAATACTGCAATTTCCACCATTGGGCGAAATATAAGAGATATGGTTGCAAATAGTTCGTCGTGATATTACCAATATACAGCTGAATTTATATTTTTCCAGTTCTTTGAAAATTTTACGATTTTTTTAATTGAATTTGTTCTGTAAAAGTACACATGTATATATTTCACGGTCAAATTTACCATATATATCGAATTGTACCACATAATAAATAGTTGATATTAAATAAAAAAAAAAAATGGAAAAATGATAATTCGAGTTTGTGTTTCTAATTAAAAGCTTTATTTATCATGCATTTATTGTTTTCCATTTGGAAAGACGTTATTATGGAAATTTCCAAGTGGGTATTTTTCCCCGTAAAGTGAAATCATTAACCCTATATGGATCAAGTTACACAAAATAATAATTTTTATGAAGTGGAAAAAAGATTTTTTTGATCCATTTAAAGTGATATTTTTCCGAAAATTATGTAAATTTCCTAGTGGGTCGTTTTTAGCCAAAAGTGTAAAAATTCAACCTATATGGATCATGTTACATAAAATAATTATTTTTATCAAGTGGAAATTTGTTTTTATCAGTTCACTATAGACTATAATTATCTCAATTTTATTTAAAAAATCTTAAATCCTTAGTGGCATGGGGAGAAAAAAGACCCCTGAAACTTAATATTAGTTATGATTTTGAATTGATAAAAAAAAATCCATTTGATAAAAATAATTATTTTATGCAACATGATCCATATAGGGTTAATTTTTACACTTTTGGCTAAAAACGACTAACTAGGAAATTAACATAATTTTCAGAAAAATATAACTTCAAATGGATAAAAAAATCTTTTAGTGCTCTCTTCTATTTTAGATTATTAATACTTAAATTAGCAATTGTCATGTTAGGGAATTTAACTGACACATTTCGTGTTGTTTCCCATACATTATTTGAATTTAACTATTGGTGGTGGTAACTGTCAAACTTTTTTGAGTGTAGGCATTATGTTTTTCAAAATTAATATTTTTAAGAATATGCAAAATAATTTCAAAAAATTTGAATTTTTTAAATAACAAGTTTTCCATGTTACCAAACGTGGAAAATATGGATATCAAACTCCATATTTTTCAAAGTACATCAAAGCTGGTTAAAAATATTTAAAAAATTGTAAAAGCTCAGACATCTTTCTCTACAAATATATTAAATAAACATTAATTTGAGGTTCACTCAGTTAAACGAATTGATCTAGATAAAAGTAGAAACACGAGGATTTTATTTTTAGCTCTTCTTTCAGAATATTTAGGAATTGTTCATGGGTGAAAACTTTAGTCTCACGGTATTATTTCTGGAATTATGAATACATTACTTTTTTAAATTTATCTTTATTATATATTAATAATCGCTTAAAATTGTATATTTAAATATGAATTGCACTACATAATGAATAAATATTTAAATTACTTAAAACCAGTTTGTAGCTTCAATTGTACTTGAAAGATAGTTGACTGCTGAGGTTAAGCTCTCTATAGATTTCATCAATTTTTCAACGGCTGCTGTATTTTCTTCCACTAATTTTTCTCTCTTGTTTTTTACAAAGCTTTCATCAGCGCGACGTTTTTTCGTATATTTGGTTTTTTTATTTAAAGCAGATGGAGTTACCTTTCCTAGAGTGTTGGACGGCACTTCTTTCTCATTTGAAACAGGAGAAACTTCATTCTGTGGAGGCGATGGCATTTCCAAACCAAAAATCATACCTGTTGGATCAGCAGCCACTGAAATATTTGTTATATTGTCAACGCTTTGTTCAAGGGGTGTCAGGTCCATTTCCAGATATGGTCCTCCTCCGGTTTGACGTATGCTGTTTTTATTGGTTGAAATTTTTAACTTTGTTCTTCTTCTTAGATCTGTCCATACCTGTAAATACAATTTTTAGATATTCAAAATTATATCGTTCACCTAAATTTGAAGAAAGTTCAGAATCTGGAAATCCTGAGGATCTTTTGTTATGAAAAACCATCGGATTGTAAAAGCTAAGGATTTTCCTAATCCTAAACAATAAGATTTCTGTCAAAATCCCCTAACAACGTTTTCCTTCAGAATGATTTTCTTCGAGATTTTAAACTTTTACAAACCTTTCTCCACTCCGACGGTGTTCGCAATGGTGGTCCAATTCCATTAAGCTTTTGTCCTATGACTTCCCAACGACTATTGACCGAAGCTTTATTTGCACCAAACGTTGGAGTCCCTCTGGCTAGATCAGTATCATCACTCATTTCTTTTGCTAGCATTTCTAATTGCTCACTGTTTGTAGCTTTTTTTCTGTAAAAATGCAATAAAATTAAAATTGAAGGTATGTATGTTGTTTTAAATTAATGTAATAAACTTACACGTTCATTTTGTATTTTTAAATAAAATATTGTAATAATTGCGTTTTTATATTTTGTTATTTATATTTTGAATAAATATTCAAACCAACGCCTCAATAATTCAAGTGATGATTATGACGTTTGAAGTGAATAATTTTTCAGTGCAGTGTTTTATGAAATTCCACTTTTCATATACTAATTTTCAAATAACGTAAGAATCAGCTGTTCCCATCACCGGGTTCATCACCGTGTTTTAAAAAATACAAAATTGTAAAAAATTAGGTGAAGTGAGGCGTTGTATTTTAAGAAATTAGGCTATTAGGCTATTAGGCATTTGAATAAAATATCGGCAGCAACAATTTAGTATCAGTTGTCTTTCAATAAAATCGATCACTCTATCCAAAGTATTATTTTTCACATCAATTTAAAATTTTTTTTTTAACTTTAGTAGCTTTAACCATTAATTTCCATTATTTTGGTAATTGTAATAATATATTGAGACAAGGAACAGAAATTTTATTTATCATAATAAAATTTTGGAATCTATATTTTTTCGTGTCATACATATGCGTGTTTAAATTCTATGTTAGATAACATCAAAAGTAAGTATCTGTGGCGCAGGAGGTAGAGACACAGCCTTATAGCCTTAGAGATTTGAGTTCAAACCCCAACCAAGGCATTACTTTTTTTTTTTTTAATAATTTTTTTATTGATTCAAATTAAGAGACACAATTGATTTTCTGTTGTGAATATAATTTTATTCAAAAACAAAATATTCAAATTTTCAACCTGAAGAAATTCAAATTTGAAATTTGACAAAAAAAATTTATGTCGAGGTTAGCCTAGAGGAAAAGAAATGGGCTGACAAACGGAAGGTCGCCGGTTCAATCCCAGTTCGCGATATAAATTTTTTTAAAATTTTTTTTTATTCAAATTAAAAGACACAACTGATTTTCTGTTGTTGATATAATTTTATTTATAGACAAAATATTCAAACCAGAAGAAATTCAAATTTGAAATTTGACTGAAAGATTTTAAATAGAGCTTAGCTTAGAGGGAAAGCAATGTGCTGACAAGCGGAGGGTCGGGGGTTCGATCCCAGTTAGCGACAAAAAACAATTTTAATTTTTAAATCAATTTTGTGGAACGTGTTTTTCTATTTATAGAATTTATAATCCACAAACATTAAAGTAATCTATTAACACATCAAAAATTCAAAAATTGTAAATAAATTTCGGTAGTTACAATGGTATTAAAAATAAATAAAAGTGATTGTACCTGGAACTACAAAAATTCGGTTGGCGAAAAATTCGGTTGGAACTACGAATCTGTTTTCTGTGTGTACTTAATCTCTTACATTTCTTTAAAATTTAAAACTCCCTTTTCTTAAACAACTTTCGTCGAAATGAGTTATAATATTCCAAACAATTGTTTCAAAGTTTTTCTTCAAATTTTCTTTAAGCAAAAAAAAAATATTTTTTTGGTGGTAATTTTTTCAGAGACTGTTAAAAAGAAAATTTTTAATGGAAAGAAATTCACTATAATTTTTTTATAACACAAGCTTTTAAAGTTTGTTAGAAAATGAATACAAACAATTCCAAGCAAATGTGAAGGTGTTTGTGCTTTAATGTAAAATGTTCTTTTGCCAAAAAGTAATATTTTTCATGAAGTTTAACGTTTAACCTAAAAAATCATGAACTTTTCGCAACTGACTTAACTCTGAGAAAACCCTCAAGTAATTATTTCTGCAAATATTCAAGATTTCAATGAAATTTGTAGTGCACAAACCGGATGCAACAATATATGATTTTCTATATGTTGTTATCAGTTCAGTTTTAATATTATACCACTATATAATATCTGATCAGATCGCGCCATTATTCGGATACATTTATATCTGATATTATCAAATGGTAACTGAATTGATGCAAACTTATGTAATTATATGGGCCCATTTCGCGGATAAAATTGTATAAAGATACACGTTAAATTTCATATGACTATATTAAGCCCCATATCAATTTCTTTTAATCGGGTGTACTAGATTTACAAATAACAGAAATGACCAGCAAATTGTTAAACCAAATATCCTTACTTTGAGATTGATTACACAGAAAAAACAAGCAATAACAGTTTTTAGAAATAACCACATATTATACTAAAAGTTGGACTTTGGGGACAAACTTGGCCATACAAAATTTATCAAAAGTCGCTGTGCATGAATATCTTTTTTTGTTGAAATATTTTACGTTTAATTGCTTCTTTACTAATGCATAACATTTATCGAGGTCGGTTTTACATCAACTGGTTAAAACCATAGAAAACTGTAAAAATCCATATAAAACGCGAACAGTGTTTTCAGTATCAAGTTTTATGCATCAAATATTAACCCTAAATATGACAGGTTCTGTGTTCACATTTCACAACAAAAAAATTATATTGATTGCATTTGAAAATTTTTGTATACAAAAGCTAAATGAGAAACGGCTAAACTTTAAAGGCATTTCGGGGAAAATCTTTACCTTAGATTGAAAAATAAAGTACGCAATTGTAACCAGTATGTCCGAGATAAAGGGTATCCCAACAAGAGCGCCATATCTAATTTTGCCGCCATTTTGTTAATACAGACAACGCGATTTAAGAATATGGAGAAGTATTCAAAAGAAAAACGTTTAATTGGGCCGTATTTCTTTGAAGTTGCGCCTGGAAATACGCTAACTGTTAATGGTGTGCGGTATCAGACTAACAGATTTTTTGTGGCCCGAATTGGATGTAAGTGATGTGGAGGGCAGGTTCTTCCAACAAGACGGTGCTACCTGCCACACAGCAACAATGAAGAAACAATGGTGTTACTACAGACCATGCGAAAACGTTATCAAAATTTCAACAAAAGAATAACCCTGTGCCAAAGGTTTTGAGGTGGCCATTTGCCTGATATTGTATTTCACGTTTAATCGGAACTATTTTTCTTTATATTGAAATGAAAATGTTTGCTAAATTCAAAAAATAAATGTCTTTTTCTTAAAATTAAATCCGGCGCTCTTATTTGAATACGCTTTATATAGAATTAATGGTCGGAACTCTATTAATATTTTAAAGTAAAGATTTTAACATTCTGTGTTATCGTAACATACCATAGATTTTTATTTTATATTTTATTGATTACACAGTACAACAAAATAAGAAAAATTTAATGCATTGGGATTGCGACACATCATTTCTAATAGACATGGGGACGTAGATCAGTAATATGGCCTTAGAATTTTAAACTTAGCTATAGTTTAAGAAATATTTACAAAACCATATTTGCAGAAAATTTCAATTTTGTAATAAACTTTTTGCAAAAAAATGCAAAATTAAAACTATGAACGCCACTCTTTGCAAAATTTTAACCCTCGAAGTGGCACATGGTTCTGGCCAGACATATTTCATTTTCATGCTTCAATTTAGCATACTTCTATTTTAGGTACATGGCTGTAATTTCAGGTAATCTCCCAAAATATTGTTGGCTTTCGATGTATAAATTAATAATTGAAAAAAAGTCCTTGGAACAGGACAAAAAAGCCAAATAAAAAATCTTCACCTTACTTTTGGTATATGGTGTCTGGCCAGACCCCTATGCATTTTGTATGAACGTATAGGCAAAGCACATGGCACGAGTTGGAAATTTGTATTTACTTTATTCTTTTATGCTTATTTCTTTCTTCTGATTTTGTTTGTGAGTTAGTTATTCATTGAACGTTGAACAATGAAGAAGTAATCTAGTTTTTGTGCGGTAATTTTGAACTTGTGAATAATTTTACGCAGGTAGATTTGTTGCGTTGTTAGTATATTATGGCTGATGAACTAGAATTTATTTATAATACACGCTTGCGTAGCGCGAATTTGCAACCCCAATTGTCAGAGGCATTAGTGCGTGATTTTCAAAGTCAGGTAGAAGCTGATGAAAATGATTATGTTTTTGAAAACGATGGTGACGACACTGCTGATTATGTGCCAGAAGATGATGCATCAGACATAGAAAATGATTTGGAAATTGAACCTAACGAACTTTATGATAGTGATGAAGACGTAGATGAAGAAGAAGAAAGTGGAAATGATGCTGAAGCAGCAAATGAAGTCGACTCAGGCTGTTTTTATGGTAAAGACGGTACTAAATGGAAAGAAACTGAACCCCCTGCATCTCGTTTGCGCCAGCATAATATCATGCGTTTTCAATCTGGAACAAAAACAAGGCTCACCAATCCAGTTGAGGTATTTAAGCTATTTTTCTCATTCAATATTATGTTCGTCATCATTAGTGAAACAAATCGGCATGGGCGAGAATCAATTAGAAAATGGAATGAAGAACATCCAGAGTCTACCCAAAGAAAATGTATTGATTTGACAAGCTCTGAGCTAGATGCATTCATTGGGATTTTGTTGGCTTCTGGTCTCAGCCATAATAATATGCAAGACTCCAGTATATTGTGGCGTTCTGATTCGCTGCCCATATTCCGTGCGGCTATGTCGCACAAACGATTCCTTACTCTGTCCAGATATATTCGTTTCGATAATAGTCGTACGCGGGCATTCCGACAGCAAACAGATAAAGCAGCTCCTATCCGGGACCTTTGGAATTTTCTCAATGAAAATCTGCAAAATTATTATGAACCTTATGAAAATATCACCATCGATGAGCAGTTGTTTCCGTATCGTGGGCGCACAAAATATCATATCACCCAATATATCCCATCAAAACCTGCAAGGTATGGGATCAAAGTTTGGTGGGCATGCGATGCTAAGACTAAATTTCCATTGAAAGGAAAACTATACACTGGAAAGGAAGGAGACAATCGGGAGATAAATCAAGGTGAAAACGTTCTAATGTATTTCGCAAAATTATTTCTGATAATTTTTTCTCCTCATTGAACGGCGCTAAACGACTTGCTGCTATGGGACTGGCATTTGTTGGCACCATTCGAGCAAACAAAAGATGTCTTCCTAAGGAAGTTATGAAGAGCACCAGACGACCAATTCTTTCAAGTGTGTTTGGTTTTCATGAAAATCTTGTTGCACTTTGCAGCTACGTTCCCAAAAAAATTAAGGCAGTCAATTTAATTTCAACCGTGCATTACACGAAACATGTTGAAGGCGTAGCCATGAAACCGGAAGCAATTTTATTTTATAATTCAACTAAAGCCGGAGTCGATACGATGGATCAAATGCTAACTCATTACACAACAAAACGGTCAACCAGACGCTGGACATACGCGTTTTTCTGCAACATGATTGATGTGATGGCATTGGCAAGTTACATTATATGTAAGCTAAATGATGAAAATACAAGAAAAGAAAGAAGACGCATATTTTTATATAAACTTGCAAAGCAATTGGTACTGGCCAACGTTGAAAATCGCATCAATAATCCGCACATTGTGGCTCAACCAACAACTCGTATAGCATTTGAAGCGTTCTTTGGGAGACCTCTCAATATAGCAAACCTTAATGTGGCTTCACGCAGTGGTCCAGACACATTAGCTGCCAAAAAAGTTTGCAGAATTTGCCTGCAGCAAGGTGACAAAATACGCCGTAAGACACGCTTTTTTTGCTGCAAATGCAACAATCCTGTTTGTCAGCAACATTCAAAAGTAGATTATTTATGTTTCTGTTGCCTTCCGCAAAATTCTAAATAAAAAAATCAATGTATTCTTCATAATAATTTTCTATTTTGTCATAAACATTTATTACTTTACCCATAATAAAGAGAAATATATATAGAACAAAAAAATTGTTGCCCTTTTCATTCCAAAGATTTTTTCAGGTCTATTTGTTCTTCCTCAGGTAGCTAATAACATAGTAAAAAGAAATAGAAACACAAAATATAACAAATATTTTCCTATCTTAGTAAAAAATTTAACGGCAAACAGCCCTTATTTCCATACAAATGCATGTAAATGTATAGGGGTATGGCCAGACACCATGTGCCAGAACTAAGGGCTCAAAATATGTGCCACTTCGAGGGTTAATAGGATGAAATATGCCCTTTAATTTGATATATCGCACGTTTTGATAGCTGCGATTATATTCACTACATATTCATTTAAATTTGAAATTTCTCTTTTTTCACGATTTCGTTAATAATTAATCTGCGTTGAAAGGAATATCCAATTTTTTAATTTATACCATTACTAAACATCTCATGTTACTTAATTTATTAAAAAAATTTCGCACTTATTTGATAAGTCCCCATATACAACGACATAAAACTTGATCCGAAAAATGGGTCATCTACTTGTGTCTAATAATTGATCAGTTTGATCCGAGATTTGTCCACATCCAGGACATCAAATTACATCTAATTCGATATAAAAATATCTGATTTTATATAATTTTGTCTAATAGTAGGTATACTTTTTATGCATACCGGCTTTAAATTGATATTGAAATTTCTATAGCTTGAACAATTTTAAAGGCCCAAATTTTATAACATAAAATAAAAATCTAATCTAAATCGTTTGCATCATTTTTTAATATAATTTAATATGCAAAAAAAATCACGTGAAAATTATTTGGCTGTGGAGAAACTAACTCTTAATTAATTAATTAACTCTCATATAGAAAGTTATATAAAATTACAAGAATATATTTTTAGTATGACGATACATACAGTGTTATATAACTTAGTATCGAACCATATAATCATATCGGTCACTACATATATTTTGATTAGTTTTATATGGCTTATGTAGTTATATATGAAGTCAGATTTGGGGATATGTAATAACATCAATTACCGTACAAAAAATTCATTGAAAAAATAATATCAGATGTTTTTGTATATAATGTCTTAATTAGGGATGCCAATCGGGATTTATATTTGGGATTCGGGATTTTGTATGTATCCCGAGATCGGGATCCCGGGATTTTCGGGACCACGGAATTTTTCGGGATTCCCGGGATTTTCCTTTATTTGTAAAAATTTTTACGTTATGTAACTAATTTTTTTTATAGAATAAAGCGTTTTATAATTAATTAATAGTTGTTAATTAATAATGTGGTACATTTTATGAATATTGAAACATCTCAGTCAGAAATTAACAGTGGTACAAAAAATCAAGTACCTACTTGCATACCACTTGGTAACCGCGATGTTAAAAATAAATGACTGGCAGAACACTCATTTGGGTCGCTTTGCCAGCGTTTGCAAAAATCGTTTTGCCAGTATTTGTTTTACAAAACATCACGGCAGGGCAAAAAAAAGATACATATGAATTTTTTTATATTTTATTTTGGAAAATATAATTCCAAACCACCTATTTATTGGTTATAGCAGCGTTTTGCCAAAGTTAAAAATTTTGTTTCTCCAGTACTTTTCCGGCGCTTTTTGACCTGCCGGTCCTTTTGTCTATTGACGTTATCATATTGGAAATGGGAAAGCAATTCTTGTCAGTACTTGTACCACCTGTTAAAATACATTGCCATCGCTTTCCCGTTTGTATTTTTCTGGCTGGGATAATATATGAAGGCCTGTCATTAAGTACACTTGCGCCCAGTATTTTGTAAGCAGATTTTAAAATAGATTCGTTGCGATAACCTTGCCCACTAAATCGTGTAATTACAGCAACAAAGTTATTTGGTTATCGTTATCAAATGTTTTCATGGAAGAATTCAAACTTACAGTCCCAGCCAAAACCTATAGTCCCAGTTTCAGAAATCGAATTTCGCTTGGAAGAATAAATCGTTAAAATAACAAACAAACTTGATTTTTCGCATGTAGTACTCAAAAACTTAATATTGTTTACCAAAATTTCAAATTTTTCTGCAAAGTCTTTGCATAGTTTACTCGAATAATCTACTTCATTTATAATTTTACCAATATCTTGGCATCAATTTCTTGTCAATATGAGAAAATTCAAGAAAAAACGTAGGTAATCTAAAATTGCTCACTTTGTTTATTTGCGTTTATATTAATATTAAAAAATAAGAAAATTTTTGAGAAATAATCCCGGGATTCGGGATTTTGCCAATCCCGAAAATCCCGGGATTCAGGATTTCCCGTTTGGCATCCCTAGTCTTAATGCGAATCCATTCACCGTCAGATAGAACCCAATCACATTATATATAACAATATATAACTATTTTTACCTGGGTTTATACTTTAATTCTAAGTAAAAATTGGCTAAAGCTGAAAAATATTGATTTTTTTAATACTTAAAAATTAAGGAGTCTGTGACGAATCTGAAATTAAAAATCTCATGGTGTTTTCTTTTCTGTAAAAAAATGTTGCCTTGTTAAAGTAAAATTTTAAAAATGTTACCCTCGCCCCAATAAAATGCTACATTTTTCCAATCAGAATAGAACGATAAAATCACTTATTTCCATTTTTTAATATGTTTCATTTATATGCAATATTGTTTACGCTAGCTACTACTATATGATAGCCTAGTGGTTGTGATGCTTGCCTTTCGCTCGGGATGGCCAGGTTCAAATCCCAGCCAACTTGAATTAATTTTTATATACTACTCTCTTTTTCTTTTTTCAATTTAGAAGTTTTCCTCCATATTAAAAAAAATTAAAAAACTAAATAAAATTTTATAAAAAAAATTATAAAAAACCAAATTTATAAAAAAAATAAAATTTTATAAAAAAAAATAAAATTTTATATAAAAAAAAAATAAAATTTTATATAAAAAAAAAATAAAATTAAAAAAAAATGTTGTGGTCCAACCGGGGTTTGAACCTGCGACCTTCTGCATAAGAAGACAGGACAGTACCCCCTAGGCCACCAAGTTGCGAGTTTGCTGGCAAACAACATTGCAGTATATACACATAACTTTGATGAAAAGAAAAAAAACAGGGTAACGCTCTACCCCGTAAATTTTTTGAGGGCGGAAAATGTTGCACTTTATTAGACAATATTTTTAGAAAAGAACACGGTGCCCTCTCAGAATATTACCCTTAATTTAGAAAAGTACACAAAACAGGCAATTCAAAAGCAAAGTGCAAAGAAAATGCAACATTTTTGTCAGAGAAGAAAATTTACAATTTGGAAAAATTCCAGAGATCTTCCCCTCCTTCAAATAATGGCTTATATCGATAAAAAAAAATAGATATTACTAATAGGGGGAAATACAGGGTTTTTTAAGCAATTACTTCACAAATCTAGTTTGCTTGGGAGTACACTAGAAATTTATTTTTTCAATTTTCGTTTACATTTCAAGCTATTCTACCAGCAAGTTGCTAAATTAAAGTTAAAACCCATTCCTAAGCCCAAAGTAATTACTTCGAAGTAATTGCTAAGTTTTATTCATATGATCCAATGGCTCATATGAATAAAAAATAGATATTACTAATAGGGGGAAATACAGGGTTTTTTAAGCAATTACTTCACAAATCTAGTCTGCTTGGGAGTAGACTAGAAATTTAATTTTTTGATTTTCGTTTACATTTCATGCTATTCTACCAGCCAATTGGTAAATTTGGAGTTAAAAGCCATTCCTAAGCCCAAAGTAATTACTTCGAAGTAATTGCTAATTTTTATTCATATGACCCAATGGCTCACATGAATAAAAAATAGATATAACTAATAGAGGGTTTTTTAAGCAATTACTTCACAAATCTAGTCTGCTTGGGACTAGACTAGAAATTTAATTTTTTTAATTTTCGTTTACATTTCTTGCTATTCTACCAGCCGATTGGTAAATTTGGAGTTAAAAGCCATTCCTAAGCCCAAAGTAATTACTTCGAAGTAATTGCTAAGTTTTATTCATATGACCCAATGTGTATTCCAGTCAGTTCAGGTACTAGCGAACGGGTGTTTTCTAGTTCTGCCAGAATTCTTATGTAAAGAAGAAATCGACTTCTTTTACAAAACATTGAAAAATTTTGTTCCTCCACAAAAATTTGGAATAACATCTAAAAATTTACAGTGAATTTTTTAAGTTATTTAAAAATTTTAAATATAAAATTAAATTAAAGGAATTAAATGTGCTAAAATCCCAAAAACTAATTAACAAATTATGAAAAATAATCTGTTAAAAACATGTCCCTATCCAAATTTTATTCTTGAATAAGGAAATCGTCAGGGGCGATGTTTTTAGTATTTCTAGAAATATTTGTTAAGTTAAAGTGAAAATTCAATGAGAATTTCTTCTTCTCGTCTAGGACCGTTTCTAAACATTTAAAATATTAAAAAAGAAAAAAAAATAACACAATTTGCTTTGTCATCTTCCAGTATACTACTCTGTTGTTTTGACAGATCTAGCAATGTAGTGACATCCATTCAGGTATAATCAACAAGAGAAAATAAAAGTTTTTCTAAAGTGTCAGTAATATTTATATTTGCACAAGCACTTTCATATTAGTTAAATTTTTAACAACATTTTTTTTTATAATTTAGCTAATTTTAATTCTAACTCCCATTAACAATAATCAAATAACCTGAAGTTAACACAAACTGAAAGTTAAAAAATTCAAATTTGTATGGAATTTGATATCTGTAACTCTAAGTTAGTTCAAAATTTAGGTTAATTTGTTTATTGTTAATGGCTCTAAATAAATAAAACTTATATTCAATAAAGAAAGTTTTCTTAAATACTCGTAATTAAGATAAAAACAGGGTTGGCAGGTAATACCGCTAAAATACTGTTATCGATTCAAAACCCTTTCAACTGACTACCGTTACCCCTAAAATACCGTTTCAGAAATAACCGAAATACGGCTATCTTTAAAATACCGTTACCGAAATAACTGAAATACCGTTACCCTTAAAATACCGATACCGAAATAAATTAAATACCGATACCCTTAAAATACCCTTACCGATATAAATGAAATACAGTTACCCCTAAAATACCGTTACCGATATTTTTAATTTTGTTTTTGGCTATTGCACTGGATTATTGAGTATTTTTCGTACATTAAGTTGGTAAATTGGTTCTGTTTTTAATCTCGTTTGTTTTTCGTAAAAAAAATTGAGGGTTGCATCGAAAAAACTGACTACCGATATCCTTAAAATATCGTTACCTAAATACCGCTAACCTTAAAATACCGTTACCGAAATAACCAAAAATAGTGTTACCCTTACCGATAACCGCATTGTTTCGGGTACCATCCATGGATAAAAACAATTTCATATTTTTCGTGAGTATTTCGTGAGCGTGATTGAAATTAAAATTAATCACGTGAGCGTGAGTGAGCGTGATTATTAAAAAATGTTCGTGCGTGATTATTATTTTGCTTTCGTGAGCGTGCGTGAGCGTGAGTCAAAATTCACTCACGCGCCCATCTCTAGTTAAAATCATTGAAATATATAATACACACATTTTCTAATCAAGTTCAACAAAGTTTTAGATAACTTAAGTGCAAATTCCTAAAAAATAACGATTTTAAAATATGCATGTTCAAAAAAGTACTATAAAAGAGTATTTTGAATTTAGTCCGTTTTATTGTTAAACATACGGTTTTGTTCATTTTGTGTATGAAAACCCTACAAAAATATTTATATTTTAAAACATTTTGATTGGTTGAAAATAAATTAACCAATCAGAATTCTCCAAAAATAAACCAAGTCAAAGCGTACTGCCACCCAAAATTTTAAATGATATCCACTTTAACAAAAATATACATTTTTGGAAATTGGCGATAAAATTTGTGTTTCAGATTGAATTTCGGAAAATGTTGATGCAAAAGTTGTGATTTTTTTGACAAAAAGAATTTAGTGGAATATGAATTTACATCATATGTTAAGACTTTGCAAATCCGATTGAGGGATTTTACTTGATTTGCAAAATAGGAAAGTAAGTGAAGTTTTCATTTGAATCGCAATTATATCCTAAATCCTTTATCTAACTAAAATAAGTTGGTATGGTTCTAAAAGCCCAAAGTCTATACTTTTAAACAATATTAAAAATTATCCGTAGTTTAGTCAGATATATGAATAAATAAGAAATTTTAACGAGAAAACTGACTTTTTGCTAAATGTTAAATTTGCGAATATTTAAAAAACTAGAGCTAATATTACAATTTGGTGTTCACATTCGTGATACTCATCCTAAAATCTATCAGAATTGATATGTCGCATGCCCGTTGCATTTGTAGTGTTGTACTATGTTATTGGGCCACAAAAACTGATTTTGATTATAAGCCCTCGATTACCAAAAATTTTTTTACTGTTGTATTTTTCATATGTTTCAGGAGAGTTGTTTTTTTTAGTATAATTTTCTTTCTCTAGACTGCATCTAAGTAGACAAGCTGCGATATTATATCACAAATATGGTAGCAAAATAAATTGGCAAAACATCAGTTTAAAATTAGTTAGCTGCTGCAAAAATATAACTAAATCTTTTGCAAAGAACACAAATTGTAGCAAAAAATAAAAAAATACGCTAAAAACCGTGGGTTTAATACTATCGTATTCTTGATTTATAAGAAATTTTGCTAATTGTTCTACTAACTTATTTTTTGAGTTTAGTAGTAATGAAACTATATATAGACTACGACACTACTACGACTACTATTACTATCATGAACAGTACAAAGGATAAAACCGTACATCCATGACAGTATAAACTAAACACATTCTCATATATACCTACATTATGTAAAGAAAAATATGCAGAAAACAAAAAAGGTCCGGAAAAATTTTTTTAGCAAGCCGAATAAATTTAAGTAGTTAGTATCAACTATTCACATTTGTGGACTATTCACATATAGTTAATTTTGTCAATTTTGAAGACACTCTTAACGCGATAAAAAGGGAAACATTAAATTATCCCTTACAAACTTGAAAGCAGTAGTTTTAGGTAAAATCAGCAAGTATTTTGGCGCAAATAAAAAGCTGTGATTTCATGACTTCCGACAAGAGCATTTTCCATGTGTACCCCAGGAAAAATTAATTTGACAAATTAATCATTTCTTTTATTACTTCACCAAGAAGTGTTTTTTGAACACCATACGTTGCGAAATTGGATTAGTCTAAATAGTATAGAAAATTCTGGAATTTTTTAAGAAAAATATCCCAAGAAAGGGGATTTACTAAACCCGTAAATCTGGCGGGACTACATTTAAGTATAATATTAAGTGGTTTTAGTACCACTGGAATTTTCTAGTAAGTTCTACAAGCACAGAAGTAAAACTATAAAAAGGCTGGCACCACATGAGTGAAGTTAATTGATTACACAGTACAACAGCCAATCTGGGGGGTGAGAAATTCCAAGTCAGGGTGATGGTACTAGGTCAGTATAGTAAAACCCTCAAAGGGTTTGGCGTTCGTATGTGTCATTTTTTTTATGACCTTTTAAATTTTTTCCTTATCTTGATGTTTTTTCGCTTAGTTGTAACTCGAGAACCACTTGTCCGATTTTGATGAAACAAATTTAGAAAAATTTAGAATTACAATTTCTTTAATCCGTTCATATAACATTTTTCTTTATAATCAACAGTTTTGCCGGTAAAAATAAATTTGTGGAGAAAAAAAAATATTTTTTTGCCTAAAAATTAAAATTTTTTATGAATTAAAAAAAAAAAAATTTTAATTTTTAGGCAAAAAAATATTTTTTTTTCTCCACAAATTTATTTTTACCGGCAAAACTGTTGATTATAAAGAAAAATGTTATATGAACGGATTAAAGAAATTGTAATTCTAAATTTTTCTAAATTTGTTTCATCAAAATCGGACAAGTGGTTCTCGAGTTACAACTAAGCGAAAAAACATCAAGATAAGGAAAAAATTTAAAAGGTCATAAAAAAAATGACACATACGAACGCCAAACCCTTTGAGGGTTTTACTATACTGACCTAGTACCATCACCCTGACTTGGAATTTCTCACCCCCCAGACAATAATCCCAAAAATGTTCCATAGTGTTATTAGCGTTTGTAAAGTTAGTCGCGCAATAGGGTTTGTGTAGTAAGTTGGATGGATAATTGCCTTTGTATAGTTTATTGAGCACTATTGTTTGTATAGTTGTGTGTATTATACTGTTACATGTAAAGTAATAAAGTGTTAAATAAATAAGCTCAATATCAAACAAAAGATTGTGTTGTTATTCTGATTGAAATAGAAAAGAACCCGGTTTATTAACCCTAGAAGTGCATCAATATTTTTCACGCTATTTGTAAAGCACGGTTGATGTTAGTCGAATCGACTAACAATGCACTTATAGGGTTAAAAGGAAATATACCAATATTTTTTAAAGGTAAAAACGTAACAATTGGTGTCAGAATTCGGAAAAACCTCTAAAAAAATAGAAGAAAACTCTAAAAAAGTGTTGGAGGAAATGGACAAAAACTCTATAAAATGTTGGAGGAAATGGAAGAAAACAACAGAGTTATAAATGAGAAACTTCTAGATAAATTTCGGGATACTTTTAAAGCAAATGAGAACTTTGTAGATGAAGTTCTGGAAACTCTTAGATGCACAAAAAATTAATATCTAGATGAGGTTCGGGAAACTTCTAGAGCCACAAATTAGAAAATTATACGTAAAGCTCAGGACACTTCTAGAATCGCAAATAAGTGATTTCTAGATGAAGTTCGGAAACCTTCTAGATCCACAAATGAGAAACCGAAGGAAATCGCAGAGGTAATAAACCACAGAGTGGATCATGTTAAGGTACAATCAGCAAAGTTGACAAGAGTAAAATGAATAATCTGGAAAATTACCTAGAGACGAAAGTTAGCTTTCTTCAATGACAATATGGACGGATTCGAGTTAATCCAGAAAGTTCTAGCAGAATACATTTCTTCAACTTTTCCTGTTTGGTTACACTCTAAAAAATGCTTGTAATTTTACTGCTATAAAGTTTGTAAATTTTTGTGTAATTTAACGGAAAATGCCTAAATTTAGACACCAAATGTGTAAAATTCTGATATGCGCACATTTTTGTAAAAAAATACACAAATAATGCATTATTAGGCACTTTTAACCGTATAATTGCACACTTTGTGTGTATAATTAGTACTATGTGCCTAAAAAATTGATTAGGCACAAAGTGTGTAAATGTACAAACATTTAAAGGTAATATAATATTTGTCAATTATATCTTTTTGAAAAAAGCAAAAGGCACACAATTTACAACATTAATTTAAAATAGCGCTTAAATTGTTAATAACGCGACAAAATTATTTAAAAAATACTTTGAAGGGTAAGGTACTTGCGATTATGCTACATAACAGCAATTGCAGCACTCAAGTCTCTTTGAAAATATTTAAATACAAGAAGGGGTTCGTTGAATTCTTGCAATTATTTATATTTTTTAGCAAATTTGATTGCAACAATTTCCTTTTTTTTACAGACTGATGGCAGTGGTATCAGTGACAATCGGTAGAATTAATATTATCAATGCTGATCTAACGCGTTCATATAACCACTCTCTAAGTGATGGCTAATGGGAAAAAAATGTTGTGGAATTAACATATAAGGGTAAATATAGCATTTATTTAAGGATTAGCACTTTAAAGACTCGCTGATATGACTAAATACGGTATTGTTTTTAAGAAATCTTTAAAAGCAGTTTTTTCTTCTATCGCGATGTTTCCCTATACATCATTTCATGTTTTACAGCGTTTCATGCTTTTCAAGTTTGTAATTTTTAAAGTATTTGTAAAAAAGTGTTTTTCCAATATCGCGAAAAAGCAAAATATAGCATTTTTTTGAAATCCTCACTCATAGCATATTTCCTGAATGCAACGACAAAAGGGCGTTTTAAATAATCTTTAAATTATCCCAGCAATAACACCTATATTTTTAAAACCTTGAAGCTAGAGTATAATTTTTTGAAGGTCTTAGTCCTGCTAACCTCGAATGAGACCTCAGGATTGTTCCAAATCATCAGCTGTATTTGAATTCGTTTTCGAGTTTACCCACTTACGTCATGGTTTTGGCTTAACTTTAAAGTATAACTTTAGGTTTCTCAGCAATTGTTTTGAAAGAAAATGTTTTCGTGATTCAAGTATTAAAGTGTTTTTTGAGCATTTTTAAGATACTCGAATTCAGCACGCAAAAACTGTAAGAAAGGTATGCTCTGGTCTCTGGATCTGAACTTTTGCTGGCCTGTGTAATTTATTAAATATTTTAGACCCCCTATCTGATTGTGTTCCTTTCATATTTAGATATTTTTTGTATCATTATATATCTTTTTAAAATCCACTTTCGCACAAACTACTTTATTATTCTTCTTAGATATTCAAACTTTAGATGTAAACTAAACATACTCTAAATAAATTTTAAAATCTTTTTCCCGTACTACTTTAGATTGAAGTTCCTTGGAAGAATCCGTTCCAGGAGATTACAAACGTGAATACTGTGAATAATACATCAAAAACATCCGACTAGCACAACTAGACAACAACATTCTGCTACAAAATTTTGTATATTAGATGCTTTGAAATTAGTAATATTAGTAATTATATATGTATACGATAAATGCAACCTTTATATTACATATACCCAGAAAACAGATTCGGTGCTGACAACCCCATTTGTTGCCAATCGAATGGTTCAATTGCATCAAATGAATTTTTCGGTTGTGGCTACCGAATTATTCTTGATACAACTGTAATTCTGTTGCCATACTCAAATTAGTCCTGTCTCAATTGGTTTTCTGTTGCCACAACTGAAAAATTCGGCTACCACAACCGAACCATGCGATTGGCTACAAATGCGGTTATCAGAACTGAATCTGTTTTCTGGGTGTACAAATAAAGATTTTACGTTTTTAACTAAAATACAAATAAGCGGATTTTCTTTGTATATTTATGCGTTCTTAAGCATTTAATTCGTAGTTTTACTCATTAAAATGGTTTTTATATGCACACAAAAAGGCAGATTTACACACTTTGTGTTTATGAATATTACACGCATTGTGCACACAGAAAAACTATCGGTTAGCTATCGGTTAAAATTACAGTATTTTAGTTATGGAATAACTATTTCAGCTGTGTATTTAAAATTTATACAATCCGAAAGAATATTTGTTTCTTACGGCAATTTATATATTCTGCCAACTATTGGATCGTTTTAGAAAAAAGTAATTTTGTATCTCAACTAAACTCGAAATAAAAATTCGGTTAGGGAAACTTTTAGCAAATGCAACTGTTTAATATAATATGAAGCAATAATAACTCCTATTATTTGGTTGCTGCAACGATCCAGATATTTTTACGACCGAATATTAGATTACTCGGTATTATTGTCAAATATACATTTTTAATTACAAAAAAATATTTTCTATTCATTTAAAAATAAAACTTTTGTATAAAAAAATTAATTATTTAATATTTCTTTATAAAGGCAAAATATTAACAGTGTGTAATTTTGATAGATTGCGCAAATGGTTTTGATATCTTGTGTTTTGCAGCTGTGGTTCAGAATTATCTCATTTGGATCTTCGATTAACTAAACCAGGGGTTTTTAAATAAGAATGAATATTTAAAAACAATTCTATGCATTTAATATGGGAATTCTATGTGGTTTGAGGAATACCGCCGTTATAGTACTATACATACGAGTACTACGATTTTTACATGGAGTTATCATAGGAGGAAGAGTTGATCTTTTCGTGACATTTCACAAAACTTATTAGGGAAGTGCGAGAGAGTTCAGTAACATGTCGTAATTTAAGACTGAGATACATCACAAGGGCTCATTTTTGTCCTTCCTATCACATAAGGGGGTCGGCTGTATGACAATATACATTTTTTCTAAGAATTTTCTATAAGACTAGGATAGTCTCTAAAATCCCTAAATTTTTCTCCAAACAGAGATAATTTTTATTCATAAAACATCCGTTAGAATTCAATTAAAATCGGCTGATTCTAAGTGATTATTATATGGCCGTCCATAGAAAATCCTTTGTTTGTGGTGCTTTTTGCTTCCGAACTTTAGTTGAAAAATACATATGTATATAACTATTTTCTGAAAAAAAAAAAATAATCGAGAAATATTTTTCTTTACAAAAAATCTTAAAATCGGCATTGAAAGGAAGATTCTTAGATACTGTTGTTACTTTAGAAAAATTAACAGTATTTGAGAGTCCTTCCTCTAAAAATTACTCCAAATTGTAAATTTTATTTTATTTTAAGAAAACTTCATATTTTTTTATTAATTTTAATTAAATCAAAATATAAAAAAATAACATGAATATTTTACTGAACTAGAAGATAGAAGATAGTGTTCGTAACTGAAAATATAAAAATTCGTAGCCGAATTATTAAATTATGCTGACCAAATACAACAATAAATTGAATGATAGTTGTCGTAACCGCCACAATTCGATTGGCAACAAATTCGGTTATCACAACGAATCCGTTTTCTGGGTGTGTGTATCATTTAACATTTACGCACATGGAGTAATTTTACCCTATTTATAGTAGGTAAAAAGTTACCTACTATAAATAGGGTAAATTAAAAAAAAAATTTATTAGAGTGTATCTACCTAAAAAGATTAGAAAAACTGCAAAAAATTCGTTTTTACCTTCCACATGGGCGTTAGGTCCAAATATGAACCGATAATATCATGAGCCTATGTGGATCAGAGTACCAAAAGCCAATTTTGGGGGACCTTCATATGGGGACTAGCTCCAAATATGTACCGTTTTTAACCAAAATCAATAGGCGTCGTTCTTGGACCGATATAAGTTAGTGTACCAAATTTCATCAACACATATAAATATTTGCGATCTGGAGCAGACAGACAGGCACACGGATGGACGGACGGAAAGACGGACATTGTTAAATCGAAACAAAAAGTAATTCTGAGTCGATCAGCATATTTAAAGGTAAAATATTTTTTGGTGTAACAAACATCAACGCAAAATTATTATACCCTGCCCACGTAGTGGTGATTAGCCAAAACGAGTGTAAAGGAATAAAGAACTGTTGTAATAGAATAAAGATCTAAAATAAGCGTTTTAGCTAAACACGTGTTTAAGAATTAGGTATGAACGCAGCCTAAGATTTTAGTTATAAAAGTATTTAAAAAATGCGTATCTGTGATATACATAAATAAAAAATTTATTGCAAATTAAACATGTATTATTTCTACGTAAAACAATATTAAATTTTCACAGAAGAATTTGATGCTCGCAGTGGGCCTAGCACACTATGTGTAGACACATTTTGAAGATTAAGGAGGTTTATTCTAAGTGCTTTTTAAATTTTGAAAATATCCCGATTACTTTAAAAGTATTGATGTTTGTAACGACAAAAGTCAAAAGTCCCCACTGTGCATTGGATTAAAAATAAAATAAATAATCTTTTATTTACATTTAAAAAATTACCTTAAAAGCTTGTTGGATGAAATTTCTAGAAAAAACATTGACTATATTGAAAAAGGTCGATTATGATTTTAATACAAAAATGATGTAATTTATGTATAATACAAAAATACTCCGTGGACAATGACCACTATACTTGTGAAAAAATTTTTATATTCGCACTTCTATTTTTTGTTCGTTTAATATGGGAGGTTGTTAGAAAAAGCGTGATCCTCCCTCTCAGAAAAATTCATATTTTGGACAAAGTTGTATTCGGATATAAAGCTGACCCTTTAAGCAATAAAATGCTTTTTTAAAAATTCGGATTGCATTCAGTTTTATAAGAATTTTTTAAACCGTAGCGTATATATATTCCATAATTTTAGACAAATGACTAGTTAATTTCTTAAAATCTTAAAATAATATTTGACATTTTTCGCATTAAATATTGGTTTTATTTTGTGCTATTTACATATTTATGAATTTAGTGTTAATATTCATATGTTAATGTGGTCACGAGTAGGTACACTAAAAAAATATTTCCCTCAAATGGCTTTAACCTCGTGATATTGTTTGAACATAGTGTACATTTATCTTGAGTTTTATCAAAAATTGTAAGACCAGCAAGATAAAAGCTGTATGAATCTATGAAAACAATGAGAGGAAAACATTAAAAGACATTTAGTTAGTAGGATGTGGAAATAATTGAGAAGATTATTTTTTTAAACAGCAAAGAATAATGTATGGCAAATTAAAAACTTGGAAAAAAAATATAAAATAATAATTAAACTAACCATATACTACTTGCAAATAAATCAGTTGGCTTAACTTAACTGATTGCTAATGTTAGGGCTGGTTACTATATTCTATATTCTCAAAATAAATAAAAAAAAAATAATAATAATATTACACTATTATTATCGCTCCTATTTTTAAAAATTTCTGGTCATTTGGTCCATATCTTGACCCACGAATAACCATGTTTGGGAGTAATTATTATTATTATTATTTTTGTTTTTTTTTTTTTTTGTAATGAACATTACTAGGCTCGGAATTTCATGTTAATACATATCTGTTGTCGTTACCAGGAGAACAACGTTACCCAAATATCTTTCCGACTCAACAAATTTGCAACAAGTAAGTGAGTAAGTAAGAATCTTTATTTACAATAAATTAAATTTACAAGCCTGTTTCAATATAGTTCAATCAAAATGTAGTTTATGTAAACAATATTATCGCAAATAAAAATACCCAGCAAAACCTTGGTAATGGGTTTGACCTTTTTCACGCATTGCCTGGCAATGGGTACCCCTTTACCCTTGGTTTTACTTAGGCACCTAAAGTAATACGTTACTAATATTGTGATACATCAATACTTATGTGGGAGGTGTGAAATAATGAGTTACCGATATGGAGATATATCACTACTTATTTGGAGTTTTCAAAATAATATATTACCGATATTGTGTTTAATAATAACTTATTAATAAGGATAAAAATAATAAGTTATTCGTATTATATTATAACTACATATTATTATATTATATTTAGAATCTAATTACACTGGTCGGATCGGTGTACTTTTAAACAAAGTCATTACTGGTAACGTCTTATTTTATTCCCTATTTGTAACCAATGAAATTTGTAGTAATGTGTAACGACTTATTTCACTCCATACAAGTATGTACTTATTTTAGCTAACCAGTGAATTTAATATTACAAGTAACAACTTATTTCAGTACTTCCTTCGTAATCACTTATTTTAGCCCACACCGGTACGATTTAGGCAACCATTTACCCCCAATGACACTCCCATGTTAAAATAATGTGTTATGCGACCAAAGTGTAAGTAGTTACAATTTTTAGTTTCTTATTACATTTCCCTTTACCTGGTAATAGAAGGTTTTGCTGAGTATAATTGAGTTCGAGAGTGTTATATCAAAACGTCTGTCGGTAAAAAAAAAAATATTACGATTTTTCCAATCAATAAAATTCTGTTTTTAAAAAGTTTCTATATTTCAAATCAGTCCTCAGGTAATCAACCAGTTTCCCCCCATAAAATTTGCAACGAAATGGCATTGATATATTAATGCATACTTTTGCATATTTTGTTGTAAATGCATATTTTAAAGCATATTATGGCACATTTTGTTGCATATTTTAAAAAAATCGATTTTTAGCATATTTTGCTTAAAATTAATGTTTTAAAGCATAAGAGTAATTCCTAAAAACTAATAATAATTTGGGTAAAAAAAGTCATTTTTATATTGAGGGTACATTAATGGTGTTTTGTGTAAATATACCCTGACATTTGAGCTGTTCAAATCCGTCCACGTGAATGCCTTTATGCAGGGGTCATTAAAGCTATGGCCGTTTAAAGTGGAAAATACAATTAACAATTAAAACATATTCTTCACAAAAAAAAATTATAATTTTTTTAGTTTACAAAAGTTTTTTTATTGCCGCCACCGGGTATTGAACTAGCGACCTCAAGATTGCTAGCCTAGCGCTCTACCTCTGAGCTATTTTTTGATATGTAAGTTGACTCGCATAAAGACACCACTTTGTTACTGCGAGATATTGTTCCTTATTCTCTTCAATAAAAGTGCTTATTAAACAAGTGTAAAAGGTGTACTCCATTCAATATTGTTTTGAGTACTATTTTTACAGGTGCATAAAAAGCAATTTCTCACCACTTTTTTATGTATACATTAGAGTAAATGAATGTTCTTTAGTTTGACTCTAGATCATAAATTAATATCACTTTCTGTTTAAATTATTTTCTAATCAAAGAAAGATGATACAATTTTTACAAGTAAATTACAAAGAATAAAATTTTTTGAAGGAATACGTAAGACCAGCAAGACAGAATACGCATTTTCGGCTTTCGCTACAAAGCCATCATTAGAGTCTTTCGCCTTGAGTGGGTTAATATTTAATAATTGTCTACTTATGTGACTGTTGAAAGCAAATCGAATTTGTTATCAACAACTCAACTAAGACTAACACCGACGAAATTTAACAACGCTATTTTTATCCTCTGTTATTATTACTCTTTTTTGCTTTGAACCTTAATTATTAAGATATCTCAGCCGATTCTATTCAACTCTGTGTATGATAACCACAGATTTTTGAAATAATTTAAATAACATACATTTAAATTTAACGGTTCGTTATAATTCAAAAATCTGTGGTTATCATACACAGAGTTGAATAGAATCAGCTGAGATATCTTAAGAATTAAGGTTCAAAGCAAAAATGAGTAATAGTAACAAAGGATAAAAATAGCATTGTTAAATTTCGTTGATGTTAGTCTAAGTTGAGTTGTTGATAACAAATTCGATTTGCTTTCAACAGTCACATAAGTAGACAATTATCAAATATTAACCCGCTCAATGCAAAAGACACTGATGATGGCTTTGTAGCGAAAGCCGAAATGCATATTCTGTCTTGCTGGTCTTATCGAATTCTTTAAAAAAATTTTATTCTTTGTAATTTACTTGTAATATTTGTATCATCTTTCTTTAATTGGAAAATAATTTAAACAGAAAGTGATATTAATTTATGATCTAGAGTCAACCTAAAGATCATTCATTTACTTAAATAAGAGATCAACTAAACATTTCCTCCATTCATACATTAGAGTATTCAAATCGAGTAAACTGAGTAGTAAAAGATAAATTGCTTCTAACTTTGTCAATCAATTTTCAAATGTAATATGTAAATTTTGTAATATGTAGTAGAAGCCATCAAATACAACTTATCTTAAGAGAAACCAATTTTTTGTTGCTATTGCTTATAAACGATTTTTACTCTTACTCGAAAAATTGTTCGAGTAAGAATTACTCGACCAAAAAGCAGTTTTGTTTATTAAAAACGTCACTGGACCAAAACTACTCAATTAAATTAATCATGATTAACAATTTAAATTATGTCAGTTGTCTCTTTATCTTATCCATGCTGACAAAAGTTTAAATGTTTCTATTGGTCCAGATTTAAAATAGTTAAAAGGCTTACCCGATTTTCACTCGATTGATCACCCTAATATACATATTTTTAAAAATTATTAAAATAGTAAATTTCAACAAATTAGTTATAAATATAAAAAAAATTAATAGAATAAAACAAAATTTTAAAAAATAAAAAAATATTGGTCCCGCCGTAATGCTAAATGATACCAAAATCACTTTGTACGATCACTTTTAGAGCGATTACTCTTTGGAAGCAATACTTAAGTGATTTTTTGGATGTTGTTCAGAAGTAATTCTAAAAACGCTGTAGAAATATACTAACGGGTACTTTGGAAGCAATAAAAGAAGCGATTTTTGAAGTTGTTCGGAGTAACTTCTAAAAAGCAGTAAAAATACACTAACGGATGCTTGTGAAGCATTGAAAGAAGAAGTTTGTACTTGCAATTTTTTTCCTGGGATATAATAAAACTACTAAAGTTAATAAGAATAACAACTTAAAATTTTTTTCTAACTTTCCAATGGAATTTTGTTAATATAAAAAACTACCCCAAATTAAGAAAAAAAAAAATTAAACTACACTAAAAATTTTAAATGTTTTGCAATTTATTCAAAGTTAATATCAAAATTGGTTTACCCATCCCGAGTAAAAATATTTATATATTGTTATATATAATGTGATTAGGTTATATCTGACGGTGAATGGAGTCAGATTAAGATACATATCATTATATACAACCACATCTGATATTATTTTTTCAACTAATTTTTTGTATGGTAATTGATGTTATTACATATCCCCAAATCTGACTCTATATATAACTACATAAGCAATATAAAACTTATCAAAATATGTGTAGTGACCGATATGATTATATATGGTTCGATACTAAGTTTTACAACACTGTATGTGTCGTCATATTAAAAATATATTCTTGTAATTCTATATAAATTTCTATATGATCCCATACAAATTAATATATAGTTCAACATCAAATGTAGTTATCTGCAAACTAGGAGTTAATTACTTCATAGCCAAATAATTTTCACGTGATTTTTTACATAAAAAATCATATTAAAAAATGATGCGTACGATTTAGAAGACAAAAGCATTTAAATTTTTATTTTATGTTATAAAATTTGGGCCTTTAAAATTTGATCAACTATATTACTATTTACCTAGTTATACGACAGAAAACGATTTAATTGCTGGTGAATAACTGGTTGTATGTATAAAAATCTGGTTGTTTAACTTTTATTTTTTTCACTTTAGTCTTTATAGCTGTTTGGTAAAACTGGAAGTTTTTATAATAACTCTTTTAGCTCAGTTTTTCTTTTTCAAAAAATTAACTTTTGCTGTGCTACTGCTGATGAAATTTGATGGTAGCAGAAGTTTAAGCAATTGTTAAATGTGCAGTTTTGTTTTTTGTTTAGCTGATGAAACAGTTAAAAATAGGTGCTTTTGCTGAAATAGCGTTAGCAATTGCAATTCTGATTAAAATTAAGGAATATCGGTTTTTCATTGTTTAGAAAAAGTACCACCCATGAAAATTTTTTTGGTTGTAGAATAGCTACTTTTCCTTTACAACCCCTTCTACTGTCGATTCTAACACCGATTATTTTTGTTTGCAATTGACCCAAAAGCAACCACTTCTATAGCTCCAATTTAGAACCGGCTGCCCTAGAATCAGTTCTGGAACCAGTTCTAGAACTGATTCTACGTCGGTCATACCTTCCATATAGGATCCATGAAACTTGGCCCGGAACCAGCTCCATGGAATCGGATGCAGTGGAACCAGTTGTAGAATAGGTGTGGTTGGTTGCTGATTGTAAAAAATTTTCTTGGGCATAATTTTGTCAATTTTTAACCAATTTTAACAAATGAAGGCTCATTTTATGGATGAGATCATACTTAAATTCTGGAAGAGAAATTATGCATTTTGTAAGAAAAACGATCATAAAAACTTATTTTTTAACCTGGCAACGCATCAGGTTTTAAAAATCAACTTACTCAGGGATGCTTTCAAACTAAAAATTATAAAGATATGGAATGACCCATATATTTTCGGGATAAGAGCCGAATCTTAAATACCAACGGAATTTTATTATGAAATTTTTTTCAAGATAATCGATAGTATCAAACAGTTTTAAATCTCAAAATGGCAGAAATTCGTGTTTGAAGGTAAATGAATGAACACGTGGTAACAAAATTGGCGGACCGGCTACAATGGTGGATGCCAAATATGATTTTTGGTATTATTCTAAATCGGACAGACTTTACCTAATATTGAAATAGCTTATTTAATATTTTATGCAAATGTTTTTAATTTTGAAATAAATTTTTCTGAAAGTCCGTCTATTGTTATGCAACAATAGTAATTATAAAAGTGGCGATTTAAATTAGATCTACGTTACAGAAATTTATTTTTTTTTTGTGCGAACATAAAGCTATGGACATATAAATGGCACATTTTACCATGCATTCTTTCTTATGCTACTATATTGCAAATACTATTAACAACCAACAAGTTTTTGTTTTTTCCAAATGTTTATTATGCACATTTAATATTGCTATCAATTTTAATTGAAATTCATTAATGTAAATAAAAAAATTATCATTATGAAAAAAAAAACCCATTGAAATGAGCTGGACACATAAATGGCACAATCTTAAAAAAAGAGCAGAAATGGTTTTAATATTGCATTTGTTAAATTTTTTTGGTATGTACAAATATTTTACCGTTAATACTTAGTGCTGTGGCCTTTGTTTCTGATGACAGCTTCGCACCTGCGACCCATACTTTCCACTAGTTTTTGGCATTTTGTTTTGCGGATGGCGTACCAAGCTTCCTGTGTGGCCGACCACAGTTCGTCCATATTTTTGTAATTTTTCTTGGCGATTTCAACCTTGACTTCATTCCACAGGTTGTCTATTGGATTTAAGTCAGGGCTCTGGGCTGGCCAATCCAAAACATCAATCTTCTTCGCACAAAACCATTTTTTTACTAGTTTGGAGGAGTGTTTGGGGTCATTATCTTGCATGAATTTCCATTTTATTGGCATGTAGTTGAAGGCATATGGCTCCATATGGTTTTTTAAAATATCTAAATACTGAAACTTGTCCATCTTTCCATTAATTTTTATAAGCGGACCTACGCCATGCCAAGAAAATGCACCCAAAACCATAATACTGCCACCTCCACCGTCTTCTGAGTGAACCGAGGATTAAACTCTTGGCCTTTAGGACGACGAACAAAGATTCTGCCATCTGGTCCTATCCTGTTAATTTATGTTTCGTCACTCCATAACACGTTTTTCCAAAAACTAATGGGATTTTCCTTATGGGTTCTGGCGAAGGTTAGTCGTTTTGAAATATTTTTTTTGGGATAAGGGCCTTTTTTCTGGAAATGCACCCAAACAAATTTGCCTCGTTTAGTCTTCTTCTGACAAGTCTGCTTTATATTTCCATGTTAAAATTTTCATTAATATCCGATGCTATCTGCATTGATGACTTGAATGTATAAATTTTCACCATTCGTACTATAGCTGCATCCGTACGCTCATCTGTTTTTCGTGGCCTTGGCTTCCGAATTTTACTCTTAGTCAATATATCGGGATCCTCAACACAAGAATTAATTACATTGTAGACTTTTTTGCGAGAAATTTGCATTATCTCAGCAATTTCCGCTACTTTTTTTCCATCTTCATACATTTTCCATATGATCCGCCTTCCCTCACCTGTGGTATGTTTTCCTGATCCCATTTTAAAAATTTTTTAACTTTTTATATTTATTTTTGAACTACGAAAAATATTTATTGCTTTGAATAAAATCTACACGACTACTGCCTATTTTAAGTAAATTGTGCCAATTAAAGTGAACATATACACTTTAAATCAGCATTGTTAACACAAAAATGATAACGGTAAATAATAAGCAAAACATAATGGAACATTTGAGCACTATTAAGACAAACATCTTTTTCAACAACAATTTTTATATATATTTAGTTGGAAAATACTTAAATTTATGCGCAATTTAAATTTGTGCCAATTATATGTCCATAGCTGTATGTGTTTTAGACTTTCCTTTTAGTTACAAGGTATTTTATAGGTCTAATTTATTTAGAATCTCACTTATCAGCTGTTTTGTACGCACTGCAGAGTGTATTAGCAATACAGTACGTATGATCAACATCATATTTAGCAAGTTTATCATACGCACTGTTATTCTGACTTAAAAAAAAAATTTAAAAAGTTGATCTATTTTCATATTTCTACACAAATTTTTTCCATAAAGTTTTTAATTTTTTTTATTTTTTTTTATAATTTCTATATAAAATCTACTTTTTTTTAAATTGAATTTAATGTTTTATTTCATCGCAGATTTTTAGTTGCTCTGAAGAATTTTTTTTTTTTTTTCGTGTTTTATTTATTTATTGAATCTTCACTAAATATGTGTGAACTAACAATAAGTATTCAAATCTTAAGACTAAATAAAAGTATTAAGTCCAGCCAGTGCCAGACAAAATTTTGTGGTTTCATTTTAAGTTATTCTCTATAAGTGGACCAAGTCAGCAGTATGTCTCCTTCCTAGTCGCAGGTGACCACTGCTATTTAGTAGATTCCTGGCTAGTGTATTCGGATGTGTTTCTAGTTTCTTTAAGTAGTTTTCGCTATGTCTTCTCATTTCATCTCTAACAAGGTTTACGTTGAGATCCTTATGTATGTTGGAGTTTCTTATATACCAGGGTGCACACGTGATCATTCTAAGAAGCCTGTTTTGACGTCTTTGCAATTTTTCTATGTTAGATGCTGAGGCGGTACCCCAGAGTTGAATTCCATAGCACCATATGGGTTTAATTATCGAGTTATAAAGCAACAGTTTACAATCTAAGGCAAGTAAAGAGTTCCTACTCATAAGCCACGTAAGCTCAACAGTTTTTAACTTTATCTGCATAAGTTTCGCATCTATGTGATTTTTCCATGTAAGGCGACGGTCAAGGTGTATACCGAGATATTTCACATTTGATTGTTGGGGTATATTATTATTATTTATTTGAATCTGTGGACACGATTCTCTTCTTAAAGTAAAAGTTACGTGTATACATTTCTGTTCATTCACTTTATTTATCCATTTATCTAACCAAGTTTCCAATTGTGATATATGATTTTGTAACAATCTTGACGCTACTAATGGGTCATTGTGGACACTAAGGACACTATACTACCAATTATCTCATATCAAAGTTTGGTTGTTAGTTTGCAAAAAAAAATTGCGAAAAAAATGTTCAGAAAAAAAATTTTTTCCATCAGTGTATTTGTTTGCAGAATGTAAATTTCAGATAAGAATTTTTAATTCATTTTTTGTACCATAAAGTTTTTTTTGCGTTCCGCCATTAATTTACAAATTTTTTAAGTGGGTGCAGTTTGTGGTTAGTTACTCACAAATCCTATGGTTTTAATAACCACAGTTTGTCTTTTGCACAAAATTATTCAACCTATCATGCTTTGTTGAAGGCTTTTCGGCGGAAATTTTTATTACTTTTTAATAACGCAAAGGTATATATCATTGGATGCAGAAATGTGTCCATATGAATGTTGTTTTAAGAATTTTTACAAAATTTATATGTAATTGTAATCAGAAAAAACTAAAAACAAACTTTTTATAACGTTTTATTTTGTTTTTTCCTCAATACAAAAAAAAACGTTTTTTTTTTGTTTTTTCCTCAATACAAAAATAAAAATAATTCTCAACTTTCCTGAAAATATCAGTACGGATATTTTTTAAATTTTGTTTACGAAAAGAAAACAAAAAATAAAAAAATGTATGAAAACAAAATATCCATCAAGAAAAATAAATTGATTTGTACACAAGTGATTTTTTTTTTATTGAGGAAAAAACAAAATAAAACGTTTTAAAAGTATTAATATCGGGTGCCTGTGTATAACTGCAGTCATATAATTAAATTTGTTTTATATTTATTTAGTTGCTTTTTAAGTTGAACTTTTATTTTTATAAAATTTATAGCTATATTACAATTTTTTTTTTATTTTCACACAATGTTAAACTTTTTGAGAAAACGGAATAACTTTAAAAATTTCGTTATTAACTTTAAAATACAAAATCTGTCCTTTGTTCTTATACGTAAAATTATGAAGGAAACCTCTATAAAAAAATGTTCCTCTCAAAGAGCAAAATATCTATTTTAAAATTTTGGTTATATTTTAATTTTTTACTTTATAAGGAAAAATTAAGTTGTTTTAGAAATTAAGGTTAGGATTTTGTTAAAAATTCAATATTCAAAAGAAAATAAAAAGTTTTTGCCTAAAACAGCATTATTCCTTTTTGCCAGTTATCGAAGTTTTTTGAAAATTGGTTTGTAATATTACCAAACCATCAAAGGAATTTTGATGATATGTTACAATATTTTATATTCTAATTTAATTCATAAAGTTTTAAAATCAGTTTGGTGTAGATCTCTGGAAGGACTGGTATCGACAAAAATTCCACTTTTTGGGTTTCTTGGTTCAAATCTCCGTAACGGCGATTTTTTTTAAGTTTTTATTATAAATATAGGGTTTTGCAATAGATACTTGACAACTTTGAATTTAATTTGTGAACGCACTATTTCACTGATTATCTAACTGTTACTTTCCTTTTTCAGTAAATTCAACATTTTCATCATGGTAAAGTACACAAACGAACAACGTATGCAAATTAATAAAAATTACCGAAATACCGAAATTCGGAGTCGGTGACCGCAACTTTAAGAGCGTTAACTCCAATTTTCGGTCGTTATTCTTGCCCTAATAGACAAGCAATAACAAGTTTAGTACAAAAATTTTAGTCTATATATTCATTGTGTGATGCTGCCGTGCCAGTGAGATAACGGGTTGGTCGAAGTGACGAAAATATCGCTGCCGTTCAGGCGCCCGTAGCAAACGATCCACATCAGTCGATTTCCCGGCGTTCTCAAGAACTGGGCATCAACAAGATCAC
This sequence comes from Leucophora obtusa, assembly GCA_949987735.1. Lineage (NCBI taxonomy): Eukaryota > Metazoa > Arthropoda > Insecta > Diptera > Anthomyiidae > Leucophora > Leucophora obtusa. Next base: position 170,709,262 of record OX465295.1, on the reverse strand, counting down.
TTTATGTCGAATTTTGCGTAAAGATTTTGGTTTACACCCATAAAAGATCAAGCTGACTCAAGAATTGAAGCCGATGGATGGCGTTTTATTTAAAAAAAAAGTTGTCAAGTCCTTATTGGAAAACCCTATATATCTTTTTTTGGTACTTTTATTAGGTAAAAGATATTTTTAACACTGAAATAAACATAAACAAATTATGAAACATGAAATTCTTGGATGTAAAAGTAATAAAATAAAAACAAATAAATAAATAAGATAAAAATAAAAAAGTATCGAAATCAATAAAATCAAAATGAAAATCAGATCGTTTTCGATATTCATCACATGCCTGTATATTAGACTGTCCCTTAAAATATCGATTTTCGTTCATTACACCCCCAGTTTTATTGGAAATGGTCCCAAATGGAAGAAATCGATTCTTTTTTTTTTGGAAAACGTTAAAGTTAGACGAAAATGGCCCATTCTGGAAAAAAGTAAATATATTATTATTAAAAATTCCCAAAATTATAAATTTATAAAAAATCAATTCTTTATTTCACTTGTTCATTTAATATAGTCAAAATTATTCAGATATGGAATTGTGACTTCATCGGATATCATTAACCATTAAAAATGCAAAAACGTTTTTTTTTTAAATAAATTTTAAAGATTTTTTAAAATGCCTAATTTGGATATGTTGATTTCTGTTTGTACCACGCAATAGTTGATATTAAAAAAAATAAATTGGAAAAATGATAATTCGAGTTTGTGTTTGGAGCGACTGCTTTCCAAGATATTTTACAAAAATTGCTAATTTTATCAAAAATTTAAAAAAATTTGAATGTTTTCATCAAATTTTACACAGTTTTCGGAAAAACATCACTTAAATTTGTTTAGACTATAATTATCTTTATATCTGTTTAAAAAATCTTTAACCCTTAGTGGCCTGGGGTCAGAAAAGACCCATGAAACTTAATATTAATTATGACTAGTAAATGAATGTTATTTTTAGTTTCACTTTCTGTTTTAATTACGGTTCGTTGTAATTCAAACATCTGTGTTTATCATATACAGAGTTGAATAGAATCAGCTGAGATATCTTAAGAATTAAGGTTCAAAGCAAAAAAGAGTAATAATAACAAAAGGATAAAAATAGCATTGTTAAATTTCGTTGATGTTAGTCTAAGTTGAGTTGTTGATAACAAACTCGATTTGCTTTCAACATTCATATAAGTAGACGATTATCAAAATATTAACCCACTCAAAGGCGAAAGGCACTGATGATGGCTTTGTAGCGAAAGCCGAAAATGCGCATTCTGCCTTGCTGGTCTTATCGAATTTTTTCAATAATTTTTATTCTTTGTAATTTACTTGTAAAAATTGTATCATCTTTCTTTGATTTGAAAATAATTTAAACAGAAAGTGATATTAATTTATGATCTTGAGTCAAACTAAAAATAACATTCATTTACTCAAAATAACAGATCAACTAAAAACTTTTCCCCCATTCATTAATTATGACTACTAGATTTTAAAGCCATCAAATTGATAAAAATAATTATTTTATGTAACGTGATCCATATGGGGTTAATTTTTATAGTTTTGGCCAAAAACGCGACACTAGGAAATTTACAGAATTTCGAAATACACAGAGAACTATTTATTATTTTTGGATTGGCCATAGTTTAGAGAAAAATAGAAAATTAGATTTTTTTAAAATATAAACCCATTCAAGAGTGATAGTCCATTAATGTTATAGCTTTAGTTCCATTTCACTCCAATGCGGGGCATAGTAACACAGAAAAATAAAAACTAATTTCAATCATGAAAACCGTCTATTCAATAAATTTTGTCGTTGAAATTCCTCCAATCACAAAAATTGTTCATTCAATTAAAAATTTGTAGCACTTTAATTGAAAAATTTTTTAATAAAATAGTGATACATTTCATTAGGATTTTTATTGATTTTATATACGAGTTTGATTAAAAATTAATTCTTTGGATTAAAAATTGATCAATATTATATACCTTATAAATAACACATTATATGGATTTGATTAAAAATTAATGCATTGGATTAAAAATTGATCAATATTGTATAACTTCTAAACAAATTATCAACTGGATAAAGTGGCAGTTGCCATGCCAACTATAATAAATATACTTCTTTATTTTTAGCTTGAATGTCATTAAAATAAAACCTGCATGCAATTTTCATTCAGTTGATAGATTTATTTATACTTATGTGAAAAGTTCTCTCGTAGAAATTAGTTTTCTTCTTTTTTCTGAAGCATAAGGCCTGTGTTAAAATTTTTTTGAAAACTAAAAAAAATATATTTGATTTAAAATAATTTTTAATTTATTTTTATGTAGAGGAAAAAATTTTATTCTTTGTAATTTACTTGTAAAAATTGTATCATCTTTCTTTGATTTGAAAATAATTTAAACAGAAAGTGATATTAATTTATGATCTAGAGTAAAACTTAAATAACATTCATTTACTTAAATAACAGATCAACTAAAACATTTCCCCCATTCATCTTAAACACATTGCAACGGTGCAAAAATATAATTTAATAACATACATTTAAATTTAAATTTAACGGTTCGTTGTAATTCAAAAAATCTGTGTTTATCATACACAGAGTTGAATAAAATCAGCTGAGATATCTTAAGAATTAAGGTTCAAAGCAGAAAAGGGTAGTAATAACAAAAGGATAAAAATAGCATTGTAGAATTTTGTTGATGTTAGTCTAAGTTGAGTTGTTGATAACAAATTCGATTTGCTTTCAACAGTCACATAAGTAGACGATTATCAGGATATTAACCCACTCAAAGGCGAAAGGCACTGATAATGGCTTTGTAGCGAAAGCCGAAAATGCGCATTCTGCCTTGCTGGTCTTATCGAATTCTTTCAAGAGGAACAATTTTTTTTCTTTGTAATTTACTTGTAAAAATTGTACCATCTTTCTTTGATTTGAAAATAATTTAAATAGAAAGTGATATTAATTTATGATCTAGAGTCAAACTAAAATAACATTCATCAAATTTTTTTTGTTTAAAAAAAAATTTAAATTTTTTTAAACAAAATTTCAAAATTTTTTGAATATGTTAGAAAAATTTTTTAAAACTAAATAAAAATACAATTTTAATTTTTGCATTAAAAATACAAAAATTGTTTTTTCGGACTTTCTATATTTTCATATATTTAGTTAGAATATTCTTCTACCTCAAGCCCAAATTCTAATATGAATATTGTCATATTAGATTTAATTTGTTGTTTCAAAATAGGTGGATCATTTTCCTTATAGACAAAGATTACAATTGATTCGTAGCCATCACGCTAACTCTTCAGTTGTCCGCAATAATTTGATTTAAAATTATTTTTAATTTGTTTTTAGATTTTTTGTTTAAAAAAATTTTAAATTTTTAAGCAAAAAATTTCAAAAATTACATTAATATTTTATAGTAATGTTTTAGAATAAATGAACATTCAGATTTAATATGGCAAAATTAAAATATTTAACTAAATAAAATAATAAACTCAACGAGAATTTATAAAATTTTATAAAAAATAATTTAAAATACTAGTTACTAATCAGGGATGATAAATGGTATTTTCAAAATAGTACCAACCTGCTTAAAAGATAGTACTTTTTCGACCCGCATAGTACTTTTTTAAATTTTTTATTACAAATTAACAAAAAAACGTACATATATGATAGTACTTTTGTACATTAAAATAAGGTTCAAAATATAATATAGATCCACTCCACTCTGTATAGTGTATTTTGTTCCTTCTTCTTCGCAATTACCTTTTTTATATTATTCTATCGCTTTTGTTCTTGCATCCAATCTTCAGCGTTGACTATTATTTTAGCGTCCCAGTCTCATCTTTAATATTTAAAAATGAGACTTTTTTTGAATTTATTTCTTATAATTAAAAAAACTATATATGGATTGGGTATTAAAACAAACAACATGCCAGAACATGTCCAACTTACTAAAAATTAAGTTACCGCACAATTTAAATTAACTAAAATCAATTGAGGAAACTAAATAAAACTAAACAAAAAACACAACAATTTAAAGATTTTCTCTTAAATTCAAATAAATGTTTAATATTTTTTGCAAAATTTTAGAAACCTTTTCTTTGAATACGTTTCTTACGATTTTTTGCTATTTATTTTGAATAATTTAGAATGGTATCAAATAATGCTAAGGAGTCCATAGTACTTTTGAGGTTATAATAGTACCATAAAAAGCAATATAGTAACAACTTTATCATCCCTCACCCAGCTAAAAAATTTATTGTCCCAACCGAATTAGGTTCCAACCGAATTTACGAGGTTGCCGCAACCCCATTAATGGGGTTGTCACAATCGAATATTAAGGTTGCTCCAACCGAATTCGGTTGGTGCAGCCGAATTTTAGAGGTTGTGGCAACCGAATTCGGTTGTGGCGACCGAATTGTGGGGTTGTGACAACCGAATTCGGTTGTGGCAACCGAATTGTGGGGTTGTGACAACCGAATTCGGTTATAGCAACCCTATTCAGAAGTTGTGGTCTGTAAAGTGGAAATTAAAAAGAAAATCAATTATCATTACAAAATATAATTGCAATGAAAAAAGTTTTCATTACTGTTATTTTCATTACATTTAATGAAACGTTTTTATATTTTTATTACATTTAAGCAATGGTAGTAAAAACAAAAATCTATTCCATTTTTGTACACTAGGTGGAGAAATTAAATTTCATTACCATTGCTTTTACACAATGATGTAAAAAACTTTTCTTTTTTTTTTTGTTCTACATTTAAAAATTTTCTTTTAGGAAAATATTAGATTACAAATTAAAAAAAAAACGCAGTTAACAATCTGCAAAATTATGGAGGAACGCGAAAAAAGACTTTATGGTAGAAAAAATCAATTAAAAAACTTAATAAGCGATTTAAATTTGGCAAACAAATTCATGCCAAAATTTTGCATTTGTAAATTTTTTTTTTGCGATTCTTTTTTCCAATAAATGGAGTATTATGATTCCTAGATTATGAATTTAAAAAACCGCATTTAAAAAACTGCCAAATAATCGCAAAACTCGAAAAAAAGCTTTATGGTAAAAAAAAACGAATTAAAAAACGTAATCAGCGATTTACATTCTGCGAACAAATATTTCTTTATTGTATGAAATGGGTATTAAATCCATATATTATAAATTTAAAAAACTGCACTTATCAAATTGTAAAATTAGTGCAGAACGAAAAAAAAGACTATGGTGAAAAATTCAATTAAAAAACTTAATCAGAGATTTACATTCTGTAAACAAATATATTGATGCAAAGATTTTCCTTTTTGCAAATTCTTTTTCCTGATTTTTTTTTAAGCTAGCCACCAGACTTTCTTGATTGAAATGGGTATTATAGTTCCTGGTTATGAATTTTAAAAAACCACACTTAAAAAATTGCAAAATAATCGCGGAACGTGAAAGAAGATCTTATGCTACAAAAATGTAATTTAAAAAATCAGCTATTAAACTTCTGCAAACAAATACATTCATGAAAAAATATTCTTTTTTTTTAATTTCTTTTTTGGCGATTTTTTTTTTAACTAGCCACTAGTATAAATTATGGATTGTATAGTCCTCGAATTATGAAGTAAAAAAATGTAGTTACGTATTCCTAAACCTCATGTTTTTAAAATCAAAACTTAAAAAAAAAAACGGCAAATAATGGAAGTAAAAATTCTGTTTCATAAATGTGTAAACATTAGGTGAAAGTAATGAACATTAAAAAAGGGTCATTTTAATTTGCAAAAGAAATAAAAATTAAAAAAAAAATATTCATTAACATTTTTTAACGTAATGATAATGAAAAACAAACATTACTAATAATGGTAATCATTTTGGCACATCTCTGGTAATACATTAGAAAATACAAAAAAACAGTTATTTACACGGAACGGTTATCTAAAGAATTATCATTTCTCTCCAAAAAAAAAAAGAGAACAAAAAAGCTATTAAAAGAAGTACCTTTTCCAATAACACTATGCGACACTCAAAATCGGGATGGGAGGAAACCAACGGGAAATGTTATATCGGTCAAAAACAAGTTATACGTGTCCCGGCGTTTCGCTGGGTCACTCCTAGGAATCGAGATATATCTTTTTTTGACATAACTCGAGAACCACTAGTCCGATTTTGCTCAAACAATTTTAAAAAAATTAAAAATTACAATTCCTTTAATCTGTTCATATAACGTTTTTCTATATACTCAACAGTTTTGCCGGTAAAAATAAATGTTTGTTACCGCTACCATAAAAATCAATAACCTTTTGTTTATTACTTTTTTTTAATATTTTAGGCAAAAAATATTTTTTTCTTCATACATTTATTTTTACCGGCAAAACTGTTGAGTATATAGAAAAACGTTATATCAACAGATTAAAGGAATTGTAATTTTTAATTTTTTTTAAATTGTTTAAGCAAAATCGAACTAGTGGTTCTCGAGTTATGTCAAAAAAAAAGACCACCAAAGGTCAAATCGATATATCTCGATTCCTAGGGGTGACCCAGCGAATCGCCGGGACACGTATAACTTCTTTTTTACTGATATAACTTTCCCCGGTAGTTTGAACCCTTCCCGATCACTGACCCCTACCATTTGTCTCACAGTGTAATGAATTAGTAAAAATGAAGTAGCATTTCCTTAATGGAAATAGAACGCAAAGAAGTACAACTTCTCTTGAAGAAAGACAATTTATAAAGTACCCTTTCGTTAAAGAAAAATAAACCAAACGAACGTATTCTTTCTTAAAAAGACAAGTACTGAATGAAGAAACAATCTTCTTTAAGAAATTGTATTTTTTACTACTCTTGCTATTTGAAATAGTATTCAATAGTATTTCATCAGAAATTAAACTTATTTTAATACTCCTTAAAACATGTAATTTATTTAAAAGTAAATTATTTCCATCTTACCACCATATATTTTCATGAAATAGCTCATCTTTCATTAAAAAGGTGTTCAGGAGCAGTTCAGGTAAAGTTGCTTGCAGCGGATAATTCATATTCCCTCATAATATGTTTTTCTTAATACAAAGCAAAACAACATCTGCAACTTAATCTTCAGTTGTCAAATGAAACACCTTACGGAATATGAATATAGCCATTTTGTGGGTGGCGATATAGACAGATATGTCGAAGTATTCTTCTGAATAATTATGATCGCTCATTTATATTTTCTGCAAAAAATAATTCAGTATGTTAACTAAACTCGTCTCATCTTTTTAAATGGGCTATAACTCATCCGTTTTTACTTTAATGCGGGAAATATACGTCTTTGGAAATTTCTCTGTATAATAAATTTTTGACCTTTTTTTTAAAAAATTACTGCGAAAAAAACAATGTCTGAATTAGTAGTAATTGGATTTGATTAAAATTTATATTAATACATACCTTTTATATATATATTTGCAATTTTTATCTTCGTGATGTTTTCCTTTGTATTTACGAGAAGTTTTAAATTGTATAATAATTTTTATATTTTTGAAGTTTAATTTAATTTCAAAGTAAGGGTTGTAACAACCCCATTAAAAACTAATTCGGCTGTTGCAATCGAATTTATAGGAAAATTCGGTTGCAACAACCCTATTTAACAAAAATTCGGTTGCAACAACTTCGTTAAAAGTAAATTCGGCTACGACAACCAAATTCAGTTGTAGCAACCTATTTTTTAGGAATTGGGTTGCTACAACCTCTCAAATTCGGTTGCTACAACATAATTCGGTTATCGCAACCGAATTCAGTTGCCACAACCTCGTTTTGGTTACAACAACCCCTTTTCTGTTATGACAACCTCTTTTCTGTTGCGACAACCTCTTTTCTGTTGTGACAACCTAATTCCAACCGAATTTTTATGAGGGTGCTGTTACTAATACATTAACATTTATAAAAACAACTACATAAATAAAACAAACGAAAAAAAAAACAACAATATGCTGATGTTTTTCTCTTGTTTTATGAAATACTTTTGAGTGGTAGAATAAAAAAAAATATCAAGCAAATTGCAGTTTTGAGCAATTATTTAATCCATTGGATTAATTTTTAATTGACACCTTTTGAAATAATTTAACAAACGGTTTTAATGAAAAAAGTTGAACAATATTTTTTTGTGTGTAAAGCGCCGAAAATAGCATAACAATTATTCTCAGCCATAGGTAAATTTTCTCAAAAGCTTAGGTAGAAAATCTACAGCGATTAAAATTTGGCCGTGAAACAGTTAACTTTGTTTAAAACATATTACACTAGTTAAGATATAATAAGAATTTTGTCGTTAAGTTACCAAAAAAAAAAAAAAAACTTGTACAAACATATTTTTGGAAAAAGATAACCATTTATTTAAAAGACTAACTTTTCCTTAAGCAACAAAATTATTTTATTAAATATAAAAAACTCAATAGCATTTTATACACACATAACAATCCATGCATAAAAATACGAAATTCATGTCAAAACAAGAAACAATAAACCATTTTCGTATATTTTACGAAATTTTTGTTATTTTTAATTTTTTTTCGTAATTTTATGCATGGATTATTATCATTATTATTGCTACAATAAACAGAAATATTTGCTAGAAAATAGTAGACGGCTTTCTGTAGTGCAGATTTTTATTCGCATTAAGAAAAAAGAAAAAAAATTACAAATAATTTTAAATTCTTTGTGATGGTTTGGTCGACTAAGTTCCACCAAATTTTTTGCTGATTTTAGCAGGGTAAGATGTCATTTTCGATTAACTAAAATATAGCTGAAATTTTGTAAATTTAACAGATTTTTTCCTGCTGTTTGTATCTTTCTAATGTTTAGCAAACAGATTCTGCTGGATTCAGCTGTTTTTTCAGCAAAAATTTTTAAAGACTTTTATATTACTGTATGAACAACTGAAAAAATTTATCGAATGAACAAGTAAACTAGTTCAAAAATAAAATTGATTGAAATGAACTGTGAACTATAATGCCAAATTCTAGTAAATTTTATTCCTATTATTTGTATAAAATGTTTTATTTTGTGTGAAAATTTCCGGGTGTGCTCACATTTTTACTCACAATTTCTAATTTTTTTTTTACGATAGACTAAGGGGAGGCCCACTACTTATGCGAGTGCATTGTGTTAGAATTAGCAAAATATAATAGATTTCGACAATTTCTAACACCAAACTGCTAATAACAAACAATATGAATAAAAAGCAACTGATACTGCGTCTCTGTGACGAAAACGTGATTAAAATAGACACATGTTTCAAGAGGCCATCAAATTAAAAATCGAGCTAGATTTTCAAAACACTTTGAGGGTTTTGTTTTAGCAATAGTGTACTTTCATTTCGCGTTCGAAACATTGATTCTGACCCCGATGATCATTTTGCAGGATCTTCTAAAACCGCAGAATATAGTTTTGTTAAATATACTGCAAGAAGCTTCAAGAGACAAATCCGAATTTATATATGTATTTAATTTACAGTCATTTCCAGAATAAATTTCTTGTTTCTCCTAAAGTACGATTTTTCACGGACAGTTAATAATTTTAATTTAAAAAAAAATTATGAAAATCCAACATTATAATGCTTAATGTCTTAGGGTGGGAAAAAATTGTAAAACGTCGAATTATGCCAAATTATCACCCTATAGTAACAGCTTGTGCCTGCAAGCAGGAAACCTGGAATTTTTAAGGAAAACCGAAGGTTAATTTGTCAATTTTATGTTTATCTTATAATAAATATGACGAAAGCTATCAATAGTAACAATAAAAAATAGCCACTTATCAATTAAAAGATGCGAAAAATTTTTTTTAGTACTTTTTAATAGTTTTTTTTTGAACCTGAAATATAAAGCGTTATATAATTATCTATTTCTACATCAAATCAGATATAACTATGTCGGGTCAAAATCCGGATAAGATTCTATATGATTTAATATATTTAGATCTTATCCGGTATAATTTTATCCACCATTTTTCGGATCATAGTATATCCCCAATTATATTAAAAAAATATCATTACATATGGGATCATATTATTTTTTTTATTTGGGATTGCATAACTTTTGAAAAAAAAATTGTATTTTTTTTCCTTTGGCAAAACTTTGTTATATGATGAAACAAAAGTTCTGACCAAAATTCATCCAAATCGAAGGGGTCGAGTCCAACCATTGGTCGATTTGAGATGGAATGACCCATATGTATTTTAGAAACCAACAATTTGTTTTTAAAATGAACATACCCAGATAGAAAAATACGAACGGCACAGTACTGGCTCAGCGTTGGAGACGGTAGTGCATGTACTGGCGATGTATCGGATTTTTTACGTTTCAAGTACTGGTACGGTGTCGAAATGATAACACCAATATACGCTTGGCCATAGGTATTTGCCCACGTTGGCCCAGTGTTGGATTTTGTTACTTCCTGGTGTTTTCCCAGTATTATAAATTAAAAAAATTCAGTAACTTGCCAGTACTTCAAATACAAGTAATCAGTGTATAGCCAGTACTATAAGAACAATTAAAATTCTGGTGGTGAATCACCCTAAATTTTAATAAAATAATAAAAATATATATTTTTGTTTCAAATTAATTTTGTTGTTTTTTATTGTGTTATAAAATATTAACATGTTTATTCACAAAAAACTTTTTGTCTTATTAGAGGCTAATTGAACGAGTTGTTGTTGTTTTGCACGTTAATTTCTTTTATTAAGCTCTAATAAAATTTAAAATATTTTTATGAATACAAGCCTAAATAATTGCAAAACTAGAAAATAAAAAGTTTTTCTTAAATTTTCTGGTTTCTCGCTGTTTTATATAAAAAATATTATGAAAAAAGTTATATTGAAATTCTATTAAAAATTAGGGTAAAATTAGTGTTTGTAAAGAAATAGCAGAAAACAGTGGCAAAGCACATTTTAAGTGGTACTGGCATAATAAAAAAAACAGTGCTCTACCAGTACTATATTTTTCTACCGTGGGCAATTTCCACCTGGGTACTTATTTTCGTCAAAAATGCTCTACGAAGTAATTATTGTTTTTTTTTTGTCAATTTAAAAAAATTTTGTCGAAAAAGCCAAAAATTAATTTGATAAAATATTTCTTCAGTTACAAAAAAAGTATTAAATCTCTAGAAAAAAGTTTATTGTGGTTAGTTTCGTTACAGCAATCCTCGTGTTAGTGTGTGAGAATCATTTGTAATATTCGGAAATATTAAATTTTTTTTATAGTATTTATAACACTATGCGACAGTCAAAATCGGGATGGGATGAAACCAACGGGAAATGTTATATCGGTCAAAAACAAGTTATACGTGTCCCGGCGTTTCGCTGGGTCATCCCTAGGAATCGAGATATATCTTTTTTTTGACATAACTCGAGAACCACTAGTCCGATTTTGCTCAAACAATTTTAAAAAAATTAAAAATTACAATTCCTTTAATCTGTTCATATAACGTTTTTCTATATATTCAACAGTTTTGCCGGTAAAAATAAATGTTTGTTACCGCTACCATAAAAATCAATAACCTTTTGTTTATTACTTTTTTTTAATATTTTAGGCAAAAAATATTTTTTTCTTCATACATTTATTTTTACCGGCAAAACTGTTGAGTATTTAGAAAAACTTTATATGAACAGATTAAAGGAATTGTAATTTTTAATTTTTTTAAAATTGTTTGAGCAAAATCGGACTAGTGGTTCTCGAGTTATGTCAAAAAAAAGACCACCAAAGGTCAAATCGATATATCTCGATTCCTAGGGTTGACCCAGCGAAACGCCGGGAGACGTATAACTTCTTTTTTACCAATATAACTTTCCCCGGTAGTTTGAACCCTTCCCGATCACTGATCCCTACCATTTGTCTCACAGTGTAATTAATAAATTCAGTGACTGATAGAGAATTGTTCACTGAATATTTATTCATTTTAATTTAAATTAATAATTTAAATTCCCGAGTAAAACGGGTTATACATTATTTTATATTATTTAATACAATTATGTCTCGTTATATATTGCTTTGTATGGCACTATGTGTAATAAGATGAAATTTTCGTCTTTCGAAAAAATTTTATATGACCCAAAATCTAAATATATCTTTTTACATATGTTGTCATATTTAATCAGATCTCTACCATGGAATTTAAATTGTAAGACCAAATATAACCCAGTTTCATGTTCAATTTAAATTTCATTTAAGATTTTATCCAAATCAATTACAATCCATTTTTAATTGGAAAATATTTTTCCACAAAAATAAATTTTGATATAAAGTTCAAGTGATTTAAAAAATAATAACATGAAAACGAAAAACCGGTAAAATATGTTTGAATATAATCTGAGTGATATTATATGACAGATGACCCATATATAATCAACGTTGAAAATATTATGCTAAAAGAGTTAATACTTAACATACGCAGTCAGGCTTTGTAATCCCATACCACATATGTATAGCAACAAAACAAGCCTATTGATTTAAAAAAGAAACATTTATTTTCCCGATAATCTATGGTATATTCTTGTTTTAAATGAACTCTTCCAAATTCAAATTGAAATTCATTTTCATTTAAAATGTTATAAATTTATATCGAAGAAACAGATTATTTTATTTTCAAATTTAATATTAGGTCATATTAATAAAAGTTAGCCAATTCTTCGAAGTAATTATTTTGGTTTAGGAATAACGTAGCACCAAATTTATTAATAGGCTTGAAGGATATCATGAAATACAAATGAAAATTAAAACAAAAAATTGTCTACCCGCAAGGAGACTAAAATTGTGTAATTATTTACAAATTTAAAACATTTTTAAAAGATTATTTCATGACATTTAATTTTATTAAAAACGCATGTCAAATTTTTTATCACAATTTTAATGTATTTTTCTCATTTTAAAATGAATAGCCCAAAAATTAAGACTTCATTTGCACTTTTCTCACTTTCAAAATGAAAATCTCACCTTTCGTGAAAAATTCAGTAATGTTGTTAGCGTGCCTTAAAGTTTAGGGGGGGGGGGGGGGCTGCGCCATACTCCGGCAGTTTGAGTCATTCAAATTCCATTCCATTTTGTTTAACAATTTTAGTGTTCCAATGCAACTCCTTCCAAGATTCCATTTTGTTGACCATTCTATTGCATTTCGTTCCCATTATCTGTTATTCCAATTCCACTCGTTCACCGTTTCATTCCATTTTGTTCCTACTGTCTTGTGTATCGATATTGATATCAGTCGCTTCTATTTCCATTTCTTTGCATTTGCTCCGTGCCATTCCTCTTTTAACTGCAGTGTTCCAATTCCACTCGTTCCCCATTCTACGCTATCTCGCTTCTCATTCCTTTTCGTTCTATAGTCCATTCCTCTTCCTCTTCCATTTCCATTGTCTATAATTTCAATTCCACTCGTTCAACGTTTATATCCATTTCGTTCCACTTGTGTAGTGTTTCAATTCCACTCGTTTCCTACTTAGTTTCTTAATTTTAGTGTTCCATATACACTCGTTCTTTAAATTTTAGGTTTCCTGCTAAAGACGCAGATGTTAAGGGGGGGGGGGGCAATTTTCCCCTTTTGAGCCACCATTTTTACCACGTTCCTGTCCAAAGGCCTAAAAATGCCTTGTCGATAAGTTAGCCCATACTCCAAGGAAAACATATTATAGATTACGGGTTTCTATCCGAAGGGTTCGGTTAGGCCATCAAGGGGGAGAATTATTCCATTTTTACCCCTCCCGGTAGGAATTTCCAAAAATTCCGAGAACGTCTGCATTGGAGGAGGAACCTACTACATACATAATTTTAGGTCTCTATATCCAGCAGTTTGCCCAACTCGGCAAGGGGGAAATTTTTTACTTTTTACCCCTCCCGCTATGAGTTTCCAAAAATACCGCCTTAGGGGACGTCTACGTTGGAGAAGGAACCCAAATACCGAATTTAAGCAGTTTGGCCAGGCCGTTAAGGGGGAGACTTCCTGTTTTTGACCCTACCTGTGGAAATTTCCAAAAATCTCATCTTAGCGGATGTCTACAATAGAGGAGGAACTTTAGTACCAAATTTCAACTTCCTACCTCCAGCAGTTGGGCAGGCCTTTAAGCGGCACTTTTCGCTTCATTAATCCCCATTTTTGCAATGTAACTTTCCAAAATTCCACGAAGCACCTTCCCGATAAGTGAGCCCATACTCCAAGGAACATATGTTTTACATTTCAGGAGTCTAGCCAACTTTTACTAGTTGTACCCCTCTGGGTAGGAATTTCCGAAAATCCATCGACAGGGAATTTCAGCTTCCTAGTTCCAGCAGTTTGAGCAGGCTGTCAAGTGGGACACTTTTTCTTTTTTTGTCCATCCCGGTTGGAATTAGGCTGGAAGAGGAACCTAAGTACCGAATTTCAGCTTCCTAGTTCCAGCAGTTTGGACAGGTCGTTAAGGGGCCACTTTCCCTTTTTGAGCCCCTATTTTATAACCACCCTGTCCAAAATTCAAAATACTATCTTTCTAATAAGTTAGTCCTTACTACAGGGACCCACATTTTAAATTTCAGGTTTCTAGCCGAAGGGGTTTTTACAGGCCACCAAGGGGAGGCTTTCTTCTTTTTGCCCCTACCTTTAGGAATTTACAAAAATTCGATCTTCGCGGCTGTCTGCGATGGATGAGGAACATCCATACCAAATTTCAACTTCATTGCCTCAGCGGTTTGGGCAGGCCATTATTGGGGACATTTTTCCCTTTCAACCTACATTTTTACTATGTTTCTGTTCCAAAATAGAAAAATTACGTTGCCGGTGAGTTAGTCCTACTCCAGGGAATACATATTTAAAATTTTAGGTTGGCCAGAAGGGATTGGGCAGGCCGTCAAGGAGAATACTTTTCCCCTTATCTCTCTCCCGATGGGAATTTCTAAAATTCCGTCTAAGCGGACGCCTACACAGAAGGAGGAACTCACATACCGAATTTCGGCTACATAGTTTCAGCAGTTTGGGCAGGCCGTCAAGGGCGAAACATCCCCCTTTTGGGATATCCTGTAGGGAATTCCAAAAATACAAACTTAGTCGATGTCTACTACAGTGGAGGAATCTTTATGCCAAATTTCAACTTCTTATCTCCAGTAGTTTCGGCAGGCAGTTAATGGGGACACTTTTCCAATTTGTGAGACCGTCTATGGGAACGTCTATGCCGAATTTCCAAAAATCCCGTCTTAGCGGGATGGAATTTTTTGGAAAAAGCGAAATTTTTTGGAGAAAGATACTTTATTCAACAATTATTTTAATTTTTGCATTAAAAAATACAAAAATGGTTTTTTCGGACTTTTTATATTTTTATATATTTAGTTAGAATATTCTTTCCACCTCAAGTCCAAATTCTAATGTGATATTGTCATATTAGATTTTTATTTGTTGTCTACGAAACAATTGTATTGTCTATCATGAAAATGATCAATCCCTTTTTGAAACAACAAATAAAAATCTAATATGACAATATCATATTAGAATTTGGACTTGAGGTGGAAAGAATATTCTAACTAAATATATGAAGATACTTTATTTTTACAAAGTACTTTATGGAAGAAGGTACTTTTTTTGAAAAAGTTATTTTTAGGAAAAATTTATTTTTTTTGGAAAAAGGTCCTTTTTTTGGATAAGGTACTTTTTTTTGGAAAAAGGTAAATTTTTTTAGAAAAAGGTACTTTTGTGGAAAAAGGTACTTTTTTTGGAAAAACGTACTTTTTTGGAAAAAGGCACTTTTTTTGGAAAAAGGTACTTTTTTGGAAAAAGGTACTTTTTTTGGCAAAAGGTACTTTTTTGGAAAATGGTACTTCTTTTGGAAAAAGGTACTTTTTTTTGGAAAGGTACTTTTTTTGGAAAAAGGTACTTTTTTAGAAAAATGTACTTTTTTGAAAAAGGTACTTTTTTGGAAAAAGGTACTTTTTTCGAAAAAGGTACTTTTTTCGGAAAAAGGTACTTTTTTTGGAAAAAGGTACTTTTTTTGGAAAAAGGAACTTTTTTTGGAAAAAGGTACTTCTTTTGGAAAAAGGTACTTTTTGTGGAAAAAGGTACTTTTTTTGGAAAAAAGGTACTTTTTTTGGAAAAAGGTACTTTTTTTGGAAAAAGGTTCTTTTTTTGGAAAAAGGTACTTTTTTTTTGGAAAAATGTACTTTTTTTGGAAAAAGGTACTTTTTTTGGAAAAAGGTACTTTTTTTTTGGAAACCGGTACTTTTTTTTGGAAAAAGGTACTTATTTTGGAAAAAGGTATTTTTTTGGGAAAAGGTACTTCTTTTGTAAAAAGGTACTTTTTGTGGTAAAAGGTCCTTTTTTTGGAAAAAGGTACTCTTTTTGGAAAAAGGTACTCTTTTTGGAAAAAGGTACTTTTTTTGGAAAAAGGTACTATTTTTGGAAAAAGGTACTTTTTTTTGTAAAAAGTTACTTTTTTTTGGAAAAAGGTACTTTTTTTGGAAAAGGTACTTTTTTGGAAAAAGGTACTATTTTTGGAAAAAGGTACTTTTTTTGGAAAAAGGTACTTTTTTTGGAAAAAGGTGCTTTTTTTGGAAAAAGGTACTTTTTTTGGAAAAAGGTACTTTTTTTGGAAAAAGGTACTTTTTTTGGTAAAAGGTACTTTTTTTTGGAAAAAGGTACTTTTTTTGGAAAAAGGTATTTTTTTGTCCCCTTTTTGCCCCTCCTGATAAGAATTTCCAAAAATTCCGTCTCAACGGACGTCTACACCGGTCGAGTAACCTACATACCAAATTTCAACTTCATAGCTCCAGCAGTTTGAGCAGGCCGTCAAGGGAGAGAGTTTTTCCCCTTTTTGCCCCTCCCTGTAAAAATTTCCAAAAAATCCCGTCTTGGTGGATATCTACGATAGTGGAGGAACCTTTATACCAAATTTCAACTTCCTACCTCCAGCGGTTTGGGCAGGCCGTCAAGGGGGGCTCTTTTCCCCTTTTTAACCCCCATTTTTACAACGTCCCTGTCCAAAATTCTTGAAAGTACTTTCCAGAAATTTCAGCTTTCTAGCCAAAGGGGTTTTGGCAGGCCGTCAAGGGGGAGACTTTCCCCCTTTTTGCCCGTTCCGGTTTGTTGAATTCGTAAGCTTTCGATTGTATACCTCTTTCTTTCTATATTTTCTTTGTCTAAAATATTTACGTGTTCGAAATTTATTTTATGGATTATTCTTGAACTATACTATAGCTCCTATAAGTACTGATTAATAAGTTGATACTTTTTGTGTATGCAGTTTCACATAAAGACTCTAAAAGTTACTAGATTTGCTTAGTTTACACGGTACACGAAACCTTATGTGAATCCCCCATTGTTTTTCAGAGCAATATTTAATAAAAACAGAAATTCCAAAATTTTGATTAAATTGCATCATATTTTAATTAATAAGATATTATTTAATACAATAATGTCTGGTCAAAATTCGGATTAAATTGTCTATTATTTAAAGTAATTAAATTCAATTTGATCCACGCAGATACAATTGTATTAACCATTTTTCGGATTAAATTATATCTGATTAGTTATTGTACCCGAGTAAAAATAGTTATATAGGAAATTATATAATTTAATATGGACTAATATGTTTATATGTATATAGTCAAGTGTGACACTATATCTTTGTGGATATAATTATGTATAGCTTTGATTTTTTAAAAAATTTCTTATATGATGTCATATATATATCAGTATAATTATATATGTCCCCATATATATTAATATGTACCATATTTATTTACATATGCTATGACAATTTTAATACAGCGTCATATATAATTAAAAATGGCTTTATCGGTATATATATAAAGTTTTATATAACTCAATGTTAAATTTTTTTCTAAGTTGTTTTAGATATATTTAAGTATAGCGCAATGTAAAAAAATTCTATGTTATTTTGAGATATATTTATGTATGATTTCAAAATATAAAAGGCGTACTCATTATAACTCGTAAATTCCTTGTAAACCTTGTATAAATACATGCCATATTTTTTATGTATGGAATTTGACATTAACACTATAATGCCCAAAGCCG
Organism: Leucophora obtusa; assembly: GCA_949987735.1. Taxonomy (NCBI): domain Eukaryota; kingdom Metazoa; phylum Arthropoda; class Insecta; order Diptera; family Anthomyiidae; genus Leucophora; species Leucophora obtusa. The sequence continues at coordinate 170,691,238 of OX465295.1, read as the reverse complement.
TTAGAAAGCGGTCTTCAGATATTAAATAGTTTTTTGCTAAATAACATTCTTTTATTAAACAAGTTATATTATATCAATAGAAAACATAATTACCTACTTTTTTGACTTCAAACTTTTTTTGTATAAGGAACAATTTTCAAGCGAGAAGGATGTAAAGTGAAAATTTTGTAAATTTGAAAAAATTAACTTTTTAAAACCGTAAACAATATTTGAAAATCGTAAAAAATACATTTACGATCTGGCATACATTATCGACAATACCGAAGCTAGCTTAGAGTCTCTACTTATAAAATCAGTTACAAATTTTGCTCCAGGACTCACGAAATAACGTCATTATACATCTTACGAATTTCTCTCTAACTTAAAAACTAGCTGAAATTAAACACAGATTACATATTCAGAGCTAGTAGTAAGCAAAATTACCTGATCAAAAAAATTTATATATAGTCGTATATAGTAAAATCTTGTTTTATAATATGTGAGTACATATGTTGTCATGAATAGCCATATATAATTATATGTTTCTTATGTGGTATATTTTTATATATTGTCTTTTATAAAATTAGATATCAACCATATATGCTATACATAATGTGATATGACAGATCTGTTGTCATATATAATTATAAATGATTATATATAACATAACATATGATCACATATGGTGGCATATAAGCCATATATTTTGAGATATAGGAATATATGCCCTCTTATAAACATTTTTGGTTGTATGATGTAAGATATTTTTATATATGATTACATATTACATTAAATGCTACAAGATATGATTATATATGATTCCATATATGGTGGAAGATTAACAATATAATTTTAGATATGATTATATATGGTCCCATGTCAGTAATATTTTTTATGTGTTTAATATATAATTTTGTTGTTGCTGTTATTCGACCTTTATAATTATATTCTGTAAATAAATAATCAAGCTCGAGGTCTGGGTTTATTCTTGTAAAGATTATTCTTTATTGTCAATATTTCGCTACCAAACTTCGAGTAGCATCTTCAGGACGAAGAAGTTCAGTTCTATTTATTAGACGATGGCAGTAACACCATTTAAACTTTTAAAGTTTTGTTGTAAACATTTTCTTAATCGTCCTGAAGATGCTACTTGAAGTTTGGTAGCGAAATATTGACAATAAAGAATAAGCTTTACAAGAATAAACCCAGACCTCGAGCTTGATTATTTATTTTTACAGATTTTAATATATAATTATATATAGTCACATATTACCTGAGAGACCCTACTATCGAATCCCAGCACGGGCACACAAAAAATTATTTTGTTTTTTTACTTTTTTAACTCAATTTAATTTACTTGTATATATACTTTTTACAGATCTTAAAAAAATTAACTCATTTTCTGCCAACATCACCTGAAAAGTTATGTTTGTCGGAACTTGGGATTAATAATATTTTAATATGTAATTATACATTGTCATATATAACCCCACACATATATATGTGACTGAGGTCCTATTATCGAATCCTAGCTCGGGCACAAAAAAATTTTTTTTTATTATTTCTAACTCAATTTGATTTACTTATAAATATTTTTTACAGATCTTAAAAAGGTTAAACCATTTTGTGTCAATAGCATCTGCAAATTATGTTTTCAATTAATAGTATTTTAAATATATAATTAGATATCGTAATATATAATAATTTCGTTAAAGTTCTGAATTTGAGTTCTTCCAGATGGAAATAATTTTTTTTTTGTAATATTTCTACATACAATTTTGGCAATATTTTTATTTTTGTCCTCCTACTTTTAATACAAACAAAACAAATTGTGAAAAAGTGTTGGATAAGAGTATTTTTTCTAAAGGATTGCTAAGCTTGGACATAGAAATAGGACACTTCATTCAAAATTATCTTCATGCATTTCTCTTAATAATTATAAAGCAATAATTATATTTATTTTCTATTATAGTAAACTGTAATCAAGTAGTCTCAGCTTATACATAAAACTTTGCAATATTTAAAACATGCAAATATTTACAACAAAATTACTTTACTTGTTCATATTTGACTTGGACGTAAAAATAGGACACTTGCAATAATTGTCAAAATTTTACTCGAATTACTTAGTAATAATTGAAATAAGTAAATTCTTTTCTAATTGTACCAATATGGGAGTCATTTGCCTAAGAAAATATGCCAGTTAAATGGACATTTATGCAAGACAATTTTCCGAAGCATTCGTCGAACATAGTGAAGGACTGGCCAGCCCAAAGTCCGGACCTTAATCCAATAAAATTCCAAAATCTATGGAATGATGTAAAACAAAAGTTTCGCAAAACAATTACAAAATTCCACCGAACTTTGGGCTGCTATTCAAGAAGCCTGGTATTCTATACCAAAAGAAAGATGCCAGAGATTAGTTGAGAGTATGCAAAAAAGATGCGAAGCGGTTATTGATAATAATGGATACAGCACAAAATACTAGTGTAATATTAACGGTAAAAAAATAATAATTGTTTTAAAAACCCAAAAAATTTACGGTTTTTGTAAAAATATAAAATGTATCCTATTTAGAAGTCCAGGTATTTTTATTAGTTTATATATATTTACCAATATAAATAAAATAGTTGAAGGATTTTTATTTAAATAAAGAATGAATTACAATAATCAATAATAACACTTCCCGTATATGAAATAAAAAATTTTAGTTTTGTTTTATTTTTCAAAATAAATAATTATGTTTCTTAACACATAAAAGTGTCCTATTTCCAAATCCATAGCTGTATATGTCATAACTTAATTAAAAGACATTTATATTCCCTTTTAAATAACATCCCTGTGGGAAAACAGGGGTCAGTTGTGGTGAGAGTACCTGTCCCGTGACCGGTGAAAAGAGGACCGGTCTGAAGGAACCTGCCCTGTGACCCATCTCGTGATGGGTGAAACAGGACCGGTCTGCATGGACCTGTCCCATGACCCATGATGTACCTGTCCCGAGACAGGTGCAAATGGGACTGAAGCAGTGGTACAAATATAAGAGTTGTCAATTATTTGGATTTTTATTTTGATCGATTAACCCTTACATGCCTGAATTGTAATGGCAGAGAATTTTCTGACCAAACTTCGTGGAAATATAGATCTATGCCAAAGAAATATTTTTATTATTTTTATAGCTTTGCAGCAGCCCATAGCGGAGATATTAGGAATTAAAGTTCTAACTTTAACATGCTGCCGGACCCGAGCTGGTTAAGATTTTTTTTAATTTTATTTTTATATTATTTCCATAACTAAACTCTACATAAAATTTGTAGAGTTTTGTGGCAGGTTCTTTTGTATCAGGTTCTTTTGCGTCAGTTCTGTGACATGTTCATCTGCACTAGTCCCGTGACAGGTTCATTTGCGCCAGTCCTGTGATAGGTTCTTTTGTATCACTCCTGTGACATGTTCTTTTGCTTCAGTCCTGTGACTGGTTCTTTTGCACCGGTCCTGTGACACGTCACAAGGGCCAATTGACCCCCTCCTAGGACAAGCCCATGTTAAAGTTACAGGTCCTTTTCATATAAAAGAACAGGCCCCAGGACCGGTCCTCGTCCCCAGGGACCCGTCACGGGACGTGTCCTGGGACCGGTTCCTTTTCCCACAGTGATGTATATTGCTCTTATCCCTTTATTACTTTCGCAAATACCGACTGTTGATATTTAGACTTTTGAGCCATAAAAATAGGCGCCTTGACAAACATTTTTTTATCTTATTCGGCGCTATGAAATTAGGCCCCAAGAAATTTGGCCCCAAAATGAAAAATGTAAAATGGCCACAAAAAAGTAGACGGAAAATTTGGGGCATATTTTCATCTTTTGGGGGCCTTTTTTCATTTTGAAAATGAAACAATGCCCCAAAATAAGAATGAAAAATTACCCCCAAAAATTTGGGGTCAAAATTAATTTTTTGCATTTGGGGTTAAATTGCATTTTGAAATTTAGGCCCAATTTTTAAAAATGAAAAATGGCCCCAATTTGTGTGATAGGAAATTTGGAGCCAAACTTTAATAAATTTTCATTTTTTCGCAAAACACGAACAAGACGTTTTCGGACATAATCCGCATAACTGTGGTGGAGATTATGACCGAAAAGTTAAAAGTGGACATTATTCCCAGAAATAATGGGGATTTGGACCTCTTTTAAAATGGTTATAATATTCATTATGGGGACTGTGACCATACCAATTGTTGACAAAATAAATCCCATTATGGGGTTAGGACCGCTTCGAAAGTAGACATAAGCCCCAGAATAAATTTTTAAAAATTTTTAATACTTCCCGTTAAAAATTTATAGATTTTTAATTTTTAATGTTAAAGCTGTTATTTTTTAAGTTTCAGGGTCATATGCATAACCACTTTTAAATTTCTAAATGTTTTATAAAAAAATTTTTCACACAAAATTCATTTTCTAAACGTGTTATAAGATTTTCAAATTATTATGCATAAGCACATTAAAATTTAATTATTTTTGAAAAAAAGTTTTTTAAAAACAAATGTCTACTCAGTTCTTAAACTACTTATTCTTGAAGTATTATCATTATATCAGAAAATATTGGATTCGAATACGTCGCGAGTAAATCACCGCAAAAGTGTAAAGCGCCGCAGGCGAATATATTTTTTTTAAGTTTTGTGATTTTTAATGAAAAATTAATTTGTTATTTTTTTTTTCATTTTTGTTAACTTTTGAGAAGCGTCGCATATAAAATATTTATTTATTATTTATTTTATGTATGGCGCCGCAGGCGAAAATTTATTCATTTGTTAATTTTTTAGTGTAATTTTTTTTTTTAAATATGTGTATTTCCTAAACAATTTTTTATTTAATTAACGTGCAAATTTTTTTATAGAAGTTCAATCTTTTTTCTTTTATTTTTCTAAAATTTTAAAAGAAAATAACAAATTAAACCAAACTAAAATGCGAGGTTTCACAATCTCCATAACAATAATCTCCTAACATGGGAGTATGGCCGTTCTGTAATCAGTATTTAACCCAATTTTTTTATGGGGCTTTTGTCCTATAATTTGTCGGCCTCAACCCCCAAAATCAAAATGGGGATAATGTCCGTTAGGGCAATGATCGGGACGTTCTAAGAGGCAATGTCATGACAAACCATTCGCTATTAAATTTTATAAGATCCTCGGATGCTGCAAAAACATCAATGTTTTTTCCCTTTGCATATTTTGATGTCATTTTTCAGTTCATTGAATTGGGGTCATTTTGCATTTCTTCAAATTAGGGCTATTTTGGACAATGAAAAAAAGCCTCAAAGTAATAAATGAAAATATGCCCCAAAATTAATTTTAGGGCTATTTTTCATTTGTTTGGGGTAATTTTTCATTATATTTTTGGGGTTAATTTTTATAATGAAGTTTTGCCCCAAAAAATTGGGCTAAATTTCATTTTAAGATTGGGGTCATATTTCTTGGGGCTATTTTGCGCAACGCCATCTTATTCACCAAAAAAATTCCGTCGGTGGAAAACATTTGAGAATTCTAATTTTTGTTTTATTGAAAGAATGTTATTCATTTATTTTTTCTAAGTCATCTATATATATAAATTTATACAATTTTATATTTATAACTCAGTAACATGAACAATGTTGTCTCATATATTCACTCATGTTGTATAGCAGTGTTTGGCTGAGTGAGTTAAGTGGCCGACTACAACACCAGCCAGCAACGTGGGTTCAAATCCTGTCGACGGCATTTTTGTTTCGTTTTTTTTTTAATGAAATAAATATTTTTTAAATAATAAATCCCGAGTAAAAACAGTTACATATAGTCGTATAAAATGTGAATAACTTATATCGGTATAAATATACAGTTTCATCCGAAAAATGGCCCGATGTTATTGTATCAGTTGTGTATCATTTTTCATCTAATTGTATCAGTTAGGATCTCAACTAATAAAATTATACATTAATCAGATGAAATTATATCCGATTTTTGACCTGATACTATTTTACCGGTTTATATCTAATGGTATCTGTTTAGATCGTAGTTGGTACAATTTTATATAAATAAAATATATTTGTATCCGACATTTGCCTTATATAATTGTATCAAAGTTTTAAAGCAGATATAATTGCATCAGGTCAAAATACAGATATAACTATATAAGTTTGTATAAAAATGTATCTATTTGGATCTAAACTAATACCATGCGACATAAACCGATAAAATTGTATCAGGTCAAAAATCAGATAAAATTTCATCTGATTACTATATAATCTAATCAGTTAAGATCTAAACTGATACAATTAGATAAAAAGTGATAACCAACTGACACAATTATATCGGGCCATTTTTCGGATGAAATGGTATATGGATCACATTAAGTTATATATTACCATATAAAGCTTCATATTAGTTTTTTTTAATAGCCCAGCTGAAAATCGACATATATGGATCCATACAGGTTAAATGTATGTTCATGCATGGCCATAAGCATGCATTCATGACCACACATGGTTACATAAATCTCCATACATGTTTCATATATGACCATACGTGTGCATTAACGAAATTTGAGGTGTTCATGCATGAACATACATGAGCACGCATGAACATGCATAAACATGCTCGATCATACATGTAGATATTACCTCAAATTTCGTTAATGCACACGTATGGTCATATATGAAACATGTATGGAGATTTATGTAACCATGTGTGGTCATGAGTGCATGTTTATGGCCATGCATGAACATACATTTAACCTGCATGGATGCACATATGTCGATTTTTAGCTGGGAGGGATGTTTTTTTTTAATTAGATACGATTATATCGGGTCAAAATCCGGATAAGATTCTATATGATTAAATATATTTAGGTCTTATCCGAAATAATTTTATCCACCATTTTTCGAATCATAGCGTATCTCCAATTATATTAAATAAGATATCATTACATATGGCATCATATTATTTTTTACTCGGATATTTAATCAAATTTGATATGTCACCATACCATCTTTTTTAATCGGGTTAATAATTACGTAGGTTGTAAATTTTAATTACCATCACTAATTTTTATATTCTCTGTTTTTTTGTGAGGTAAACTATTTGTTTCAAATTAAAATTTATTAGAATTATTAAAAATATTAAATAAATTTATATATTTTTGTACATTTAGTAATTTGTATATTTTTATGTACGGTTTTACTAAAACCGTTTTACAGTAATCTTTGTTCAAAGATATTGTATTATATCTAAGGTCTAAATTAAAAACAGATTTAAGGGCTTTATTTTGAGCTATTTGCAACCCTTTTAACTCATTGCTTTTTTTATATGCAGAAATAATAGCAAGATACTCTAAGCGGCTATGAATTAGAGCTTGATAAATCAACATTTTTGTTCTTGAGTCAAGTTTTTTCTTTAATTTAAAAAGAATTCCAGAAGCTGAAGCGATATTCGATTTTAAATATTTAATGTGAGTGTCCCAAGACAAACTGCTTTTCAAAATGATACCCAAATACTTGATTTCATTTTCCTCGCGTATTGGCATTCCATCAACAAAAATATTAAAATTATAGTTTAAAACTTGAGAATGTGGTCGAAAACGTATTAATTTAGTTTTATTTGCATTTAATACAAGACGATTTAATCTTGCAAATTCAAGTATTAATGCTGAATCTCTTTCCATTTGCATTTTTAGAACTAACAATAAGTCATATTTATATGGATAAAATATTGAAATATCGTCAGCAAACATAATCATTATACCAAAAACTCAAATATTATTTATATCATTAATGTATATCATGAACAGGAGAGGCTCCAGGACCTCTGGAACTTTGCAATTTACCGAAGCAATTAAGATTTTGTACCTCCAATTTCAACCTCCTGTTTAGTACCTCCTGTTTGTTAAAAAGCTTTCAATAAGTTTAAGTTCAGTACCCACAATACCATAAAATTAAAGTTTTTTCAATAAAATACCATGATCCACTAAGTCAAATGCTTTATTGCAATCTTAAATATGCCAGCCACACCGCTATTACCTCTGTCCAGACCATCACATATGGTGTTGACCACATTAGCGACTGCTTCATCTGTTTTACTACCTTTTACATATCCAAATTGATTTTTATTCAATAATGATTCACTTTCTAGAAATTCGCTCAGTTGTGAATGAATTATTTTCTCAAATACTTTATCAATCACTGAAAGTAAAGCAATTGGTCTGTATTTATCCACGCTGTTAGACAACACTGCTCTACAAAAAAAAGGTGAATATTATTGCACCGGTTTTAGGATAACCAGGAGGTGCTGATTTCGAATCTGCAACCAGTTTGTTCAAATTGGCTCTAGGTTTTGCGCAATTCGCGATTTAAATTTTTTAAATTTTTCAGCCGATTTTTTTAATAAGAAATTTATAATTTAGTAACTACCCAGCAAAATTTTGGTAATGACACCTCATTACTGTCTGCATTACCAAAAATGATATATTATTACCTTTTGCATTATTTTATTATATAAAATAATGACTTCCTAATAACGGCCTATTGTATTCATTGTTTCTAAATATAAAATAATGACTTACTCGTATTAGTTTAAATAAGTACTTTTTACACAGTTAAATTTTTTTATTATATGTAAATATGTTTTATGTTTAAATTTTTATGGCGAGTCCTAAAATTACACTCTAGAGAAAACTTAAATTTTTCTGAATGTATTTCCTTAGGCTAATAGTATTTGCCTAACTCCTTATTTTTAAGAATCAAGTAAGCAATCGGATAACCACTTATAATTAAACTTTTTATAAGCATGTACGTAACCACTTATTATTCAAAATCTTATAACTACTTATTTCTCATTTTTTCGTAAGCGAGCGGGTAAGCGTGACTACTTATAAAAACGACCACGCCAAACAAAAATAATGAGTTTAGACGCCAAAAAGTAAGTTGTGCGGAGCTATGAATTTCTATTATATAACCACTTATTTGGTAATGAAAGATTTTGCTGGGTATAGCTTCGGAAAGAAAATGCTTTATACGGTTTAAGCTTAATTCCGCGCCCTATTTTTCAAACTTATCTGTGTATCAATATTGATACACATTTAAATTTGAAAAATAGGACACGGAATTAAGCTTGAAATGTGTAACGAGTTTTCTTTCCGAAGCTATAGTTACCCAGCAAAATATTGGTAATCACACCTCATTACTATCTGCATTACCAAAAATGATATATCATTACCTTTTGCATTATTTTTAATATAAAATAATGACTTCCTAATAACGGCCTATTGTATTCATTGCTTTTAAATATAAAATAATGACTTACTCACAATAGTTTAAATAAGTACTTTTTACAAAGTTAAATTTTATACATTTATATGTATTACTTGTAAATATGTTTTGTGTTAAAATTTTTATGACGAGTCCTAAAATTACACACTAGAGAAAACTTAAATTTTTCTGAATGTATTTCCTTAAGCTAATACTATTTGCTTAACTCCTTATTTTTAAGAATCAAGTAAGCAATCGGATAACCACTTATAATTCAACTTTTTGTAGGCATGAGTGTAACCACTTATTATTCAAAATCTCATAACTACTTATTTCTCATTTTTTCGTAAGCGAGCCGGTAAGCGTGACTACTTATAAAAACGACCACGCCAAACAAAAATAATGAGTTTAGACGCCAAAAAATAAGTTGTGCGGAGCTATGAATTTCTATTATATAACCACTTATTTGGTAATGAAAGATTTTGCTGGGTACTAAATTATAAAATTTTTATTGAAAAAATCTGCTGAAAAATTTAAAAAATTTAAGTCGCGAATTGCGCGAAACCTTAAGCCAATTTGAACAAACTGGTTACAGATTCGAAATCAGCACCCCATAATTATCCTAAAGCTACTGCAAATTTGTGCAACTTATAAATAGTGTCATATTTTGTAAAGCTGTGTAATTTCTCCTTCGGTATAAGAACCACTTTATATAGTTTTTAAACTTCAGGATAAATAGAGGTATTTATCATGCTGTTAAAAATGTTTGCTAAATGAGGTGATGCAATTTTACAGCAGTATATGAGTAATCTTAATGAAATATTATCACTACCTGTAATATTTGATTATTTAATTTCATTTCTATATCATTGGATGTTATTGGTTTTAAGGAAAAATATTTATTATGGTGCCTTAAAGTTCTTAAAAAATTAACATCATCATTTGGATATTTTACTATAGATTCTTTTAAAGAATCAAACACATTGATAAAATAATCATTTAAGAGTACAGATCTAATTCGGTCATCATCTACGTGCAATCGATTTAAATCAACTAAGATAATCACCCTTTTCTGAGCACGGCCTGTGACATCATTTAAAAATCTCCAACACTTCTCCAAATCACTACCAGACCTTAATATATTATCTTCATAATAAGTATTCATAGAATCTCTCATTGCTTTCTTAATAACATTGCTTAATCTCTTATTGTCGTTTTCTCCTTTTTAAAAGTTTTTTTCTTTACTTCTATTAAGGACCATAAGTTATTATTAATCCAAGGTGCAATATCACGTTTTATTGATTTAACTTGCCTGGTTTCATTGTATTTGTTTTTTTATTTTGTTTTTGTATTTGTTTTTTTAAGTTTTTTGTTCTCGAAAGCATTTTTTGCATTATTCACATAATTAAAAGGCACGCTCCTGTGACCTACGAAATTAAATTTTCCATACTATTTTACTGCCAATCGAATGCCTCGGTTATGACAACAGAATTTTTCAGTTGTGACTACCAAATTATTGTTGAAGCAATAGAAATTCTGTTGCCATTACCAAATGACTCCAATGATGTTCAGTTATCACAACTGAAAAATTTGGTTACCACCACCGAACCATTCCATATCATTCATTCCATCAAAGAGCACTGGAGAATGACGAGTTTTTTTCTTAGGTTCTCCGATTTTGTTTATATTTTGTACATGAATACTCTATAGTCCGACTTGCACAGCCTTTTTCAGATCTCGAAATTTGTAAAAACTCGCGATTTTATGCGCGTTTTTAATTTTCATAAATTTCATAAATTGCTAAAAGTGCTTGACTTTGAAATGCTATAACTTTTTAACTGTATATCGCATGGTATTAATTTATACGATATTTGGAAGATGCACTTGTTTGCTTTCAACAAAATGATTGTAAAAAAGTGCATACGTAATGCAAATGCAGTTTTCTAATGCATTTTTCAAAACTTTCTCCCCCTACGATTTTCACAAAAAATAAAGTTTACTAAAATATGGAATCTTAGCTAAATATACAAATACTGATTTTTATGGGACAAACATGTCTTCTATTTTTAATGATTCTTTTATTTTTTTCATTCTAAAAAATGGAAATATTTTTATACAGTTTTGTATTTCATATTTTTTGAAATAAATTTCAAATACGAACTCATTTAGTAACTTCTTTGAACAGCTATATTTATAAAATTAAGTATCGCATTTCATTGATTTAAAAAATATTTGAAAGATATGTTTGACTATTAAGAACATAAAAGATTAAAAAGCCGTTTTCATCTAAAGTGCATTTTCAATGCATTATTTTTTACTTACCTTGCTTTTTCCTTATAATATCATTAAGTGGATGACAATTAATTTAAATAAAAGTAAACAGAAAAAGTGATCTCATTTAATAAAAAAATTTTATATTTTTAAAGTACAGACAATGGGTTATAGTGGATCGAGCTAGTTTGGAGCAAATGGAATCCGACATCGATAACTTTTTAGACAAATTTTCGAAGACGTTATCAAAATTATTAATTATTATTCATTGCAAATGAGCAATCAAAATTTTTCGAACACGCACAAGAAAATTTGGTAATAACGAGTGCATAGTAAATTGCGATTTTTCGGAAAATTACGCGTTCATATTTCGAGACAGTATTCAAGGTGTTCATTGGAACAACGATCAGGCTACATGGCATCCTTATATTGTATATATAAAGAAGAATGGATTATTATAGAACATTAAATTCGTAGCGATTTCAAATATCCACAATCATGATGCTATTACTTGGAGAGTTTTTCAGACAAAACTTTTAGAACACATCAAAACTAATTACTCATTTATAAATAAAGTTATATATTTTTCTGATGGCGCAGTCACACAATATAAAAATAAAAAACACTTTATTAATCTGAGCCACCATGGACAAGATTTTAAACTTAAAGCAGAATGGAACTTTTTCGCCACATCGCATGCAAAGGGCCATGTGATGGAATTGGTGGTACCGTTAAAAGGCTTGCGAGAAGATACTGCTTGCAACATCCTGAAACCGTTATAAAAACTGCTGTGGAACTACATAAATGGGCAGTTAACAATATTAAAAATAGCACAGTTTTTTACTTCGAATCTGTTCTATACACAGAAACTGCTGAAAGATATCAGGAAAAGTTTAGTAGGGCAATACCAATAAAGGGAACTCATAAGTACCACTCATTTATTCCAATAGATGAATTTAAAATTATGGTGAAAGAAACACAAATTCAAAATTATATTCTAAATCAACAATATTAAAAACAGATAAATGTAAAACAAATAAAAAATAAATTGTTTGTTATTAAATCTAACATTTAAATGAGATCACTTTTTCAGTTTACTCTTATTTAAATTAATTGTCATCTACTTAATGATATTATAAGGAAAAAGCAAGACAAGTAAATAATAATGCATTGAAAATGCAGTAAAGATGAAAACGGTTTTTTAATATTTAATGTTCTTAGTAGTCAAACTATCTTTCAAATATTTTCATGGATGGTAACCGAAACGTATGCGGTTATCGTTAGGGTAACGATATTTTAGGTTATTTCGGTAACGGTATTTTAAGGGTAACCCTATTTCATTTATTTCGGTATCGGTATTTTAAGGATAACGGAATTTGAGTTATGTCGGTAACGGTATTTTAAGGATAACGATATTTGGATTATTTCGGTAACGGTATTTTAAGGATAACGGTAGTCAGTTATTTCGGTACATACCGCATGTTTTTTTTGCAAAAACTACACTAAAGTAAAAACAAAAGGAATTAATTGACTTAATTTATGTGAAATACTCAATAACCACGTGCAATGACCAAGAGTAGAGAATTAAAAATAACGGTAACGGTATTTTAAGGATAACTCTATATCATGTATTTCGGTAACGGTATTTTAAGGTTATCGATATTTCATTTAAGGATAACGGTATTCCGGGTATTTCGGTAACGGTATTTTAGGGGTAACGATAGTCAGTTGAAAGGGTTTTGAATCGATAACGGTATTTTAGCGGTATTGCTTGCCAACCCTGAATATTTTTTAACTTAATGAAATACTTAGTTTTATAAATATAGCTCTTCCAACAAGTTACTAAATGAATTCGTATTTATTTACAAAAAATTTATTACAAAAATTATGAAATACAAAAATGTATAAAAATATTTCCATTTTTATGATAACAAAATAAGCTTTTTTTAAAAAAATCATTAAAAATAGAAGACATATTTGTCCCATAAAAATCAGCATTTGTATATTTAGCTAAGATTCCATATTTTAGTAAACTGTATTTTTTTGAAAATCGTAGGGGAGAAAGTTTTGAAAAATGCATTAGTGTAGCATATGCAGCATATGTAGCATGAATTAAATGCGTTATTACCCACAAGAATATTTTAGGTACTTGAAACTAAAAAGATCATATTACAGAACAATAATACATACGATACACACTATTGGTGTTGTACAATGACCATTGCAGTTACAGTAAGTTATACTGAGAATACTCAGTCAAACTCTGACTCAAACCACTGTAACAGTCATTACTTATGGTATTGTACATTTATCGTTGATTCATACTTTATGAATCTTACCAAAAGTTCTCAATCCATTTGCTACATTTCCCACTGTCTATAGAATTGCTTAGTAAGCAATAATGGATTATAAATTAAGTCCGATTTTACACAATAAAGAGATTCTTTGCTTAACAATCAACGGGAGCGTTTCATACGCTCTATGCAAAGTAGTAAATAAATAAAAACATTATTCTTTTATTTACATGGCGATCCTGCCAGTCTTTTGGAGTGCTCCAACATAAAGCAACCAAAAGATAAAGAAATAAAGGGTGCCAGTTTAACCCTTTGGACTAGTGCTTCATTGCACAGCCAAAAAGAAAAAAAAAAAAGAAAACATATAATTTTGTCCTGGCGGGTCAGCCACAAAGATCCGCCAGTTGCGTGAAGGAAGTTCCCTGTCTGGCCGAAAGACAGGATGAAACCCCAACCGCAACCTCTCTCGCTGGAAGAATATAGGCAGCGACAACAGAGAAGAAAAGAAAAACCAGAGGAGCCAACTACAGCCAAAGTCACCCGAAAACGAAGAGGAGGAGTGACGCAAAAGCTAAAGAGGGAAAAGGCAGTTATATTGCGTCTAATTTACGGCAAACCACCCCCATCCTGGGAAAGGGCAACGCAACTGTGGAAACAGGTGTATAAGTTGGAATTTCTGTTGGAGCAACATCGCATAGGAAAATAAGTATAAAAGAAAAAAATCTTTAGCTACAAACGAAGTGCGTACTATCCGCACTCGTAGGGCCTGTAAGCGAGTCATCGCTCGAGGCAAAAACTTTTTTTTTTAATTTTTGAAAACGGGGATAAAACCCAAAAATGATTATAAACAATCAAACTAATTATTGTGATCAAAGTGATTATTAAATGAGAAAATAAGAAGAAGAAAATTTTTTTCTTTACTCTGGAATTGTAATTGTCTGAAGGGCTATTATTTTTATTGTAAACCAGAAATAAAATAAAATTATGCAAAGGAAAATTTAAATTTGTACATTTTATATGGTCCTTTTTATTATGGATAAAGGGAAAAACGGGGATAGATCAAGGAACAAGATAGATTGGGATTATAAAGAGCCAATTTTGAACCCTGAAAGAGAGGCCAAATGGTTAGAAGAATTTAGAAGATCTGTTGGTTATAGGGGGCACAAGGATGCATTAAATGCAACCGAAATAGAAACTCGTTTGATGATTAGTAAACTTTTTGAACATTGATAGACAGTGATCAGAAATTGCAAGACCAAACGCCAATGTAACTAGTGAGGTAGCTTTGGACTTATTTTTGCTATAGTAGTATTTTTTTTTATTTTTTCATGTATTGATAGGGAAGAATACAATATAGATTTTCGAAAGATGACTTGGTGTAAAAAAGTGTTATCCACTATCCCACTACTCATCGCCGGATATGAAGTAGGTAAGTCACAAGAGGAATCTGATAATAGGGAACTTATCGAAGTTTTGAGAAAGAATATTAAAGAAAGTAATGAACCAAACATTACTGGGAACAATGAATTGAATTATGTAGAAATGATATCAATAATAGTGATTGTTATAGTGGCGATCATTTATATTGTAAGGATAATATGTAGGGCAATAAGTAACAGACATCAACAACCAATATAAATAGTATATATTAAATAGATGGAGTGGCAGAATATAATACACAAGGCAAGAACAATTAAAGAAACTTTTGATAGATCCTACAAAAGTTTGAATACTGATAGACCTGCTAAAGAGGAAACTATCCAGAAACATTTAGACACATTGATTAACTGTTTAGAGAAAATTAGAGTCTTGTTCAACGTTCATTATTCAAGATTTACGGTAGCTCATAAAGCTGCAGCCGATAGTTTTTTTTTAGATGTTAGAGAAAAGCTTGTTTCTGTGGCAATAAGAAGGAATTTGGTTCTTGAAATTCCTACCTCAATACATGAAGGATTTTTTGAAAGCTACATACAACGGCCTGAAGACGTAAAAGATTTCAAAATGCCACAAACGGTAGTAGAATTTCTTAATACAGCCTCAAAGCTGATTTGTGACTTTGACGGCAGACCAGAAAATCTGCGAACATTTTTGGATTCGCTACATTTGGTAGATTCACTTAAGGAGACACACGAACAGACAGCGGTGTCCCTAATAAAGACTAAACTAAAGGGAACTGCTAGAAATCTAATTAGCAATGAGACTTCAATCGCTGAAATTATAAGTAAACTGACTAGTTCAGTAAAAGGAGAATCAGTCGAGGTCTTGTCGGCAAAGATAATGAATATTAAACAGAACAACAAGTCTGCGAATGCTTATTGTAGTGAGGTGGAATTTCTAGTTAAATCACTTGAAAATGCATACATATCAGATGGTTTGACCTGCGAATTGGCAAATAAATACTCCACCCAAGTTGCTATAAGAGCACTTGCGAAAAACTGCAATATTGATAGAGTAAAATTGATTATGGAAGCTGGTCAGTTCAATAATATGAATGACGCAATCAGCAAATTTGTAAATAGTTGCACTGAGGCAACTGGTCAACAAAATGCCATATTGTACTATGGGCAAAGACCCAATAATGGCAATTACCGCAAGAACAAAGGAAAATTCCGTGGAAGAGGTAACTTCTCCAGGAATAACAATAATAATTACCGCAACAACAATGGCAATGACAACAATTATTCAAATAATAATTACAGAAATAGAAGAGGACGTGGAAATTATAATGGAAACAGAAACCACGCTAGAGCACTAACTGCAAGTGAAAACAGTTCGGAAAACTCGAAATATCCCCTAGGATAAATCCAATAAATGGGAAAATATATAATCTTAACCTTAACTTTAGTTGTTTCATCCAAATTAAAATAGACATAATTAACACTACTGTAACTTTACTGGTAGACACTGGAGCAGATATATCCTTAATAAAACATCAATGCACATTTAAGCAAATAAATACGGCACATTTTACTACACTTACTGGCATAGGAAAGGGTAGAATTAAATCCATTGGTACAACATTTTTTGATTTAAAAACTAATGAATTTTTAATACCCCACAATTTCCAATTGGTAGATGACAATTTCCCAATACCATGTGATGGAATAATTGGTATGGATTTTATGAAAAGATTTAATTGTATTCTTGAATTTAACCAAGACCAGGATTATCTTATCCTAAGACCACATTATCTAACACAGCAAATAGTAATACCAATGACCAATACTTGTGATGATGATATTACCTTGCCAGCAAGATCCGAGGTAATACGACAAATTAAACTTTCATCATGCAATGAAGAAGTACTGGTAACTAATCAAGAACCCCAACCGGGAGTTTTCATAGCTAGTACACTAGTGAAAACTAAAAATGCATTTATAAGGATACTTAATACGAACAATTCTGTAATTACCCTAAAACAGGATAAAATTATAACGGAAGATGTCAATAATTACAACATAGTACAGTGTAACACTAACAACAAAAATAGAAAAGATAAAATTTTAAATATATTGGAAAAGAACTTTCCAATACATTTTAAAGAAACATTAACAGAGATATGCACCGAATATAGCGATATCTTTGGATTAGAATCAGAAACAGTTACAACTAACAATTTTTACAAACAAAAGTTAAGAACGAAGGATACGGATCCTGTGTACATCAAGAACTACCGTATACCACATACCCATAAAGAAGAAATCGAAGAGCAAGTGAATAAATTGATAGATGATGGAATAATAGAGTCATCATATTCCGAATATAATAGTCCAATTTTATTAGTTCCAAAGAAATCCTTACCAAATACAAAAGAAAAAAGATGGAGACTGGTGATAGACTACAGACAAGTAAATAAGAAATTAATTGCAGATAAATTTCCATTGCCAAGAATAGACGATATTTTAGATCAACTTGGCCGAGCAAAATACTTTTCTTGTCTAGATTTAATATCCGGATTTCATCAAATAGAACTAGAGAAGGATTCTAGAAACCTAACATCATTCTCAACTAACAAAGGCGCGTATAGATTTACACGATTACCATATGGTTTAAAGGTGGCACCAAATTCATTCCAAAGAATGATGACAATTGCTTTTAGTGGTCTGAGACCAGATCAAGCTTTCTTATACATGGACGACTTAGTTGTTCTAGGTTGTTCAGAGAAACACATGCTTTCAAATTTAACAGATGTTTTCGAACTATGTCGCAGATACAATCTCAAATTACATCCTGAAAAATGTTCATTTTTCATGCACGAGGTTACATATCTAGGCCATAAATGCACCAACAAGGGCATACTCCCAGATGATAGTAAATATTCAGTAATCGAAAAATACCCAAAGCCTACTGATGCCGATAGCGCAAGAAGATTTGTAGCGTTTTGTAACTACTACAGGAGATTTATTAAAAATTCTTCTGAATATTCAAGGCATCGTACTAGATTATCGAAAAAAGGAGTACCATTTGAATGGACAAAAGAATGCGATATTGCTTTTGAACATCTTAAAAGTGCACTAATGAAACCAACATTATTGCAATACCCAGATTTTGGAAAACAATTCTGTATAACAACAGATGCAAGCAAACACGCTTGTGGTGCCGTGCTCACACAAGAGTACGATGGAAAGCATTTACCAGTGGCATACGCCTCTAGAAGTTTCACAAAAGGAGAAAGCAATAAATCCACTATTGAACAGGAGTTGACAGCAATACATTGGGCAGTAAAACATTTTAGACCCTATATTTATGGAAAACATTTCCTCGTTCGATCGGATCATAGACCACTTTCTTATCTATTTTCGATGAAGAATCCCAGCTCAAAATTGACTAGAATTAGACTTGATCTAGAAGAATATGATTTCACTGTTGAATATCTTAGGGGAAAAGATAACTACGTCGCGGACGCTTTATCGCGTATAACGATCGACGAATTAAAAGATTTAAATATACAAAATAATAATATATTAAAAGTTACAACCAGATCAATGACAAAAAAGACACAGAATAAGGCTGAAAATAAAGAAATGAATAAGCAACATCAATTCAAAGAAAATGAAAAGCCCAGTATATATGTACCGATTAAGAACACTGACGTCAGAAAATACTATAAATTAAAGATTACCCCCGGAAGATGTTACATCAAAAGAGGAAAATCTGTAATGGCATATATACCAATTGATGATTTGTTTACTAATGGAAAAATTGACTTAGGACAATTCTTCCCAAGGCTCGAAGAAGTGGCCGGTAAACATAGCATTACGAAATTACAAATGGCACCTAGTGAGAAAATTTTCGAATTTATCTCCATTAATGAATTCAAACAAAAGGGCAATAAATATTTGAATCATATAAAAGTAGCGCTACTAAATAAGGTGACCCGAATTGATAAAAATGATAAAGCTATTCAAGACATAATGAAACGATACCACGAAGACCCTGCAGAAGGAGGTCATTGCGGTATTTCAAGAACATTAAACAAAATTAAAAGATATTACTATTGGAAGAATATCACGAAAGACGTAACGAAATACGTTAAATCATGCCAAAAGTGTCAAACGGCCAAAACTACAAAGAACTTGAAAGGTCCAATGATATTAACGCCAACCCCGGCAAAACCATTTGATATTGTATTAGTGGATACTATAGGTCCATTACCAAAATCCTACAATGGAAATGAATATGCAGTCACTATAATCTGTGACATGACAAAATACTTAGTAACAATACCCGTACGAGACAAAAGTGCGAAAACAATTGCAAAGGCAATTTTTGAAAATTTTATTCTTACCTACGGTCCAATGAAGACGTTCATTTCGGATATGGGTACAGAGTACAAAAATTCGTTATTAACGGAATTATTTAACCTCCTTAAAGTAAGGAAACTCACTTCCACTGCTTATCACCATCAAACAATGGGCACAATGGAAAGAAGTCATAGAACTTTTAATGAATATGTAAGATCGTACATTTCTGTAGATAGGGACGATTGGGATGATTGGCTTAAGTACTTTACGTACTGCTTTAACACCACGCCATCATCAGTTCACGACTATTGTCCATATGAATTAGTTTTTGGAAACCTTCCAAATGAGTTTCAACAATTTAGTGAAGTAGATAGAGTTAGTCCACTGTATAACATAGATGATTATGCTAAGGAAATAAAATTTAGATTAGAAGTAGCACATAAGAGAGCGCGCGAGATGTTAGATCGATCTAAATTAAGGCAGAAATTAAATTACGATAAGGGAATATTAGATTATAATTTTAGAATAGGAGATTTAGTTTTGCTTAAAAATGATACAGGGCATAAATTAGATCCTAAATATATAGGACCTTATAAAATTAAAAAACTAGATGTAAGAAATAATATAACAATAATTGATATGGAAAATAATAAAGAACAAATGGTTCATAAAAATAGACTTAAGATTTATAACCAATAAAATATGAAAACTATAATAAAAATCTAATAACATAATAACATTCAAAAATTAAGAAAATAAATACCAAATAAAGTAAACATAATTTTAAGTATTTTATTTCTTTATTGTACAAGAATGTCCATACAACTTTATTATATGAACATTCTTCCGTAAAAGGGAGGTGTAGCATATGTAGCATATGTAGCATGAATTAAATGCGTTATTACCCACAAGAATATTTTGGGTACTTGAAACTAAAAAGATCATATTACAGAACAATAATACATACGATACACACTATTGGTGTTGTACAATGACCATTGCAGTTACAGTAAGTTATACTGAGAATACTCAGTCAAACTCTGACTCAAACCACTGTAACAGTCATTACTTATGGTATTGTACATTTATCGTTGATTCATACTTTATGAATCTTACCAAAAGTTCTCAATCCATTTGCTACATTTCCCACTGTCTATAGAATTGCTTAGTAAGCAATAATGGATTATAAATTAAGTCCGATTTTACACAATAAAGAGATTCTTTGCTTAACAATCAACGGGAGCGTTTCATACGCTCTATGCAAAGTAGTAAATAAATAAAAACATTATTCTTTTATTTACATTAGAAAACTGCATTTGCATTACGTATGTACTTTTTTAGCAACCATTTTATTTAAAAACATCCAGTTATAAAGTAGGCAAGTGCATCTTCCAAATATCGGTTAAATTAATAACATGCGATATACATACAGTTAAAAAGTTATAGCACTTCAAATGAAAATTAAAAACGCGAATAAAATTGCGAGTTTTTACAAATTTCAAGATCTAAGAAAGAAAATGTCCATAGAGTATTCATGTACAAAAAATAATCACAATTAGAAGACCCATGTTCAGATTTTTTGTGTTTCCTCATGGAATGAATGATATATAAATTTGGATTTCTCCCAAGAAGCTTCTTGTAGTATATTTAACAAAACTAGATTCTGCGGTTTTAGAAGATTCTGCAAAATGATCATCGCGGTCAGAATCAATGTTTCAAACGCGAAATGAAAGTACATTGTTGCTAAAACAAAACCCTCAAAGTGTTTTGCAAATCTAGCTCGGTTTTTAATTTGATGGCCTCTTGAAACATATGTCTATTTTAATCACGTTCTTGTCGCAAAGACGCACTATCAGTTGCATTTTATTCCTATTGTTTGTTATTAGCAGTTTTTTATTTATTTTAGTCAATAGATTTAAATCCTTACAGACTATTATATAAAATATATTTATTACATAAGTTAACATAAATCACAAAAGGTTACGTGTTTAGAAATAGAATTGTGTTACGTTTAATTACATCAGTTTTTAGAAAAAAGTCAATAAATTGATATAGGTTATTATAATCGCAGCAAATTCTTCTAAAAGGATCGGCAAGAGCATAGTTGTTTCTAAAAAATTTAACTTGTAGTGGCTTGAAGTGATGTGATACTCGTTTAGGAACGTTTAAGGAATGATTGTTTATAAGAAACTCAGAGCAAACTTCGCCGTTGATGAGGTTGATTATAAAAGCTACCTTAAGCATGGTTCTACGACTTTTTAAAGTTGGCAATTTTATTTAAGCAAGTCTATTTGTGTATGGCGGAAGAACAGGTGCTGGATTCCAAGGCAAACTACGTAAACAAAAAAGTAGAAATTGTTTTTGCACTGATTCAATGCGTTGATTATGTATGTTGTAATATGGATTAGAGAACGGTTTGAGTGCATTATTTTATGCTTTTAAATGCAATCACAAAAAATGTGCATATTGTTGTCAATACACATCATTTCAGAAAAGCAATACATACACAATTGAAAAAAAGTGAGTATGTCGAAAGCCATGCATTGCACTGCATGTCTTCTGTTAATCTTAGCTAACACTCACAAAAGCAACAAATATAAAATGATTGGTATGAATACAAACCGATTGTTACGAATGGTCTCAATGTTGGTTGTATAATAATGAAAATTTTTTTCTGTCAAATATTTCAGTATATTTTTGGTGTTTATTTTTTTCACTTAAACATTAACAAAATGAGAAAATATATTTCATATTTAAATAAAAAAAAAAATGGAAATTTCTTCACACTGCATTTTTCAAAATACCACAACAGGTCAACGAATACTAAATGAATGTTGTGATTGATTTTATTTTTTTAATGCGTCATCTCTTCATTTCGTTGCTTGACATGTAGTGGCATTATTCCAAAAACCACTCATCAAAAACAATGAATGTATATAACAGCAATAGCATTAGTTATTGTTGTTGCATGAATACATGGCAAAAGCAATGGACTGCACAATAAAAACGAATATACTCAAACCGTTCTCTGATATGGATCACATATTATACACACAGAAAATAAATTGGTTGGAATTCTATCGGAACCAACGAAATGTTTTCGTTATTCAATAATTTTAATTGGCGTTAATTATAATTCATCATCAGAAAAGTTAAATTTAATTCGGAACAGAAAATTTATACGATTAACCAAAACACAGTCACATTATTCAAAATAATCAATATTGAAAAAATACTAACTTCTACATCACCTTCAATACCAACAACCAACAATTTATCGAAGATTTAGTCATTTGAATAAAATATCGGCAGCAAAAATCTAGTATCAGTTGTGTTTCAATAAAATCGATCACTCCATCCAAAGTATTAGTTTTTCTAACCAATTTTAAATTTGTTTTGTGAACTTTAGTGGCATCAACCGTTAATTTCCATTAAATTGGTAATTATAATAATTGATACGAGGAACAGAAATTTTATTTGGCATACAGTGTTACCATATATTTTTTTAGAAAACCTGGAAAAAAACTGTTTCTTTATAGAAAAACTGTTTTTGTAAAAAATTTTAAAAATCAGAATAAATTTTGGGATGCCGAAGTATCCTGGGACTAAGATATTATCCCAGGGTCTCAATTTTCAAAATATCGAAATTTGAATAATTTAATTGCGTTGGCATTTATAGTAATCAACTTTTTGCACAGCCTTCTAATAAAACATTTTTTTTTTTAAGAATTTTGGTCTCCAAGGCCCGAATCTGAAGTTAAAAAAAGTTCACCGAATCAACCTTCCGAGATGTGAACCTTTTTTTATTAACCCCTAACTTAGGATAGAATACTTTACTGGTCAATGTTGGACTACAAAATATTCTTTATGGATTTGCATTCCACATAAAATTGCCTTTCATGGGATTAAGTATTGTTATGTCGGGAATTGTTTAACGGTGTGTAAAAAAACCCCGTAAAAAATTACGTTTTTTTGGAATTATCCTCGATCATAATTGAAAAAATAGTAATGAATTGTTATCCAGAATTGCCAAATATTTATTTAAAAAATAAAAAATCAATTTCGGTCTTGTTTCATTTAGAAATGATCTGAAAAGTTCGGCTAAAAAATGTCCGTCGCATCTATGACGTGTCAGATTTGGTTTAGCCAATTTTATTCCGTGCTAATTTTTGATGAAATTTGTTATAAAAATGTTTCGTTTTTCCAGTAAGATATTTTGCAGTACTATATTGGCATTTTTAAATTAATTTATGTTTCGATTTTATCTAATTTTTTACAATATGAAAGTTTTATTGTAATTTTTCACTTTCTAAATGGCTTATAAAATAAAGTTTTTATACAAAATTCATTTTATAAACGCGTTATAAGATTTTGAAATAAATAATAATGCATAAGCACTTTTATATTTTAGTTCTTAAATTTTAGTTAAAAAAATAAAAAAATTGTAAATTAAACAAATGTGCCGATTTAATATGAAAAAACTGTAAAAAATCCATAAATTGAAAAAAACTGTTTTTTACATGAAAAAACTGGAAAACTGTTAGGCATCCCAAAAAACTGTAAAAAACCGTTAAAACTGGCTATATGGCAACACTGTTGGCATAGTAAAATTTTGGAATGTATCATACATTTTCGTTTCATACATACTTCTGCGTATTTAAATTAAAAATTAGACAACAGCAAAATATAAGTGTCTGTGGTGCAGGGGATAACCACACAGCCTAATATTCTGAGAAATCTGAGTTCAAACCTCAGCCAAGGCATTGTAGATTTTTTTTATTATTTTTAAATAATGTTTTTATTGATTCAAATTGAAAGACACAATTGATTTTCTGTTGTTGATATAATTTTATTCATAAACAAAATATTTAAATTTTCAACCTAAAAAATTCAAATTTTAAATTAGACTAAAAAAATTTAAATCAAGTTTGGCCTAGAGGAAAAGCAGTGGGCTGACAAACGGAAGGTCTCCGGTTCTATCCCAGTTCGCGATATAATTTTTTTTTTTTTTAATTTTTTATTGATTTAAATTAGAAGACACAATTGATTTTCTGTTGTTGATATAATTTTATTAATAAACAAAGTATTCAAATTTCCAATATAAATAAATTCAAATTTGAAATTTTCCTATAAAAATTTAAATAGAGTTTAGCCTAGAGCAAAAGCAATTGGCTAACAAGAGGACGGTCGCCGGTTCTATCCCAGTTCGCGACATAAAAAATTTTAAATTTTTAAATAAATTATGTGGAACGTATTGTTCTATTTATAGAATTTATTATCCACAAGCATTAAAGTAATCAATTAATACTACAAAAATTGTAAATGAATTTCGGTAATTACAACAGTAATAAAAATTAATAAAAGTGATTGTACCTGGAACTACAAAAATTCGGTTGGAACTACGAATCTGTTTTCTGTGTGTATAACCATATTCCAAAATAGGCTTTACAAGGGACATATACATAGTTGTTTCTTGATATACAGCTCAGTAAATTCTTTATCCCCTCGTTTTATAAATTAACTAGCGGGCGCAGCCCGCTACGTTGTTAGCGTGCCTTAAAGTTTAAGGGGGGGGTTTAAATTCGCTTTTTATTTAAAGTACAGTTTTTATATACTAAAAGCCTTCACCCAGTCACCACAAATAAATAATTCTGCACAACAATGGGTTTAAAATAAATAAATATTTGATCACTTTTTCTCATGAAAGTGGATTGTTAGTAATGAATCTATAATGAATTGCAATATACGTGTGTATGTTAAGATAATTTGGTTAAGTGCGAACTTAGGTAGATAGACCCGTAAGTAGTTTTGTTCATTTGTGTTTTGAATGAAAATAAATAACGTAAAGCAGGGTTGTTAGCGTGCCTTAAAGTTTTTTTTTTAATGTAAAGGTAGACCTATGTAAAGGTAGACCTGGCAATTCAAGTAAATACACAAATTCAGTTGGATAATTTACTGCGTCGGTTTCTTCCACCGGTGCTTCGTTACATGAAGTTAAAATATCGGAATATATAAGTTCCATTCCTTTTCTAAGGTTTCTTCTCTTTTAGAAAATTTGTTTAACTTTTTGGAGAGTATGTTTCAATGCTACATAAGTTTCATATTCCGTGGATAGTGTTTGAACAGGTAATTCCCTCTTCCAATCCATTTGCATTGTCTATAATTTCAATTCCACTCGTTCAACGTTTATATCCATTTCATTCCACTTGTGTAGAGTTTCAATTCCACTCGTTTCCTATTTAGTTTCTTAATTTTATTGTTTCATATACACTTGTTCTTTAAGTTTTAGGTTTCTAGCTAAAGACGCAGACGTTAAGGGGGGGGGGGGGGGGGCGGGGGGCAAATTTCCCCTTTTGAACCACCATTTTTACCACGTTCCTGTCCAAAGTCCTAGAAATGCCTTGTCAATAAGTTAGCCCATACTCCAAGGAAAACATATTATATATTACAGGTTTCTAGCCGAAGGGTTCGGTTAGGCTGATGGGGGAGAATTATTCCGTTTTTACCCCTCCCGGTAGGAATTTCCAAAAATTCCGTCTTAGAGGACGTCTGCGTTGGAGGAGGAACCTACTACATACATAATTTTAGGTCTCTATATCCAGCAGTTTGGCCAGGCCGTCGAGGGGGAAGTTTTTTCCCTTTTTACCCCTCCCGGTATGAATTTCCAAAAATACCATCTTAGGGGACGTCAACGTTGGAGAAGGAACCCAAATACCGAATTTAAGCTCCCTTGTTCCAGCAGTTTGGCCAGGCCTTTTCCTGTTTTTGACCCTACCTGTAGAAATTTCCAAAAATCTCATCTTAGCGGATGTCTACAATAGAGGAGGAACTTTAATACCAAATTTCAACTTCCTACCTCCAGCGGTTTGGGCAGGCCTTTAAGCGGCACTTTTCGCTTCATAATTCCCCATTTTTGCAATGTCCCTGTCCAAAAAGCCCCTTCCCGGTAAGTGAGCCCATACTCCAAGTAACATATGTTTTACATTTCAGGTTTCTAGCCAACTTTTACTATTTGTGCCCCTCTCGGTAGGAATTTCCGAAAATCCATCGACAGGGAATTTCAGCTTCCTAGTTCCAGCAGTTTGAGCAGGCTGTCAAGGGGGACACTTTTTCTTTTTTTTGTCCCTCCCGGTTGGAATTAGGCTGGAAGAGGAACCTAAGTACCGAATTTCAGCTTCCTAGTTCCAGCAGTTTGGACAGGTCGTTAAGGGGCCACTTTCCCTTTTTGAGCCCCCATTTTATAACGACCCTGTCCAAAATTCAAAAAAGTATCTTTCTAATAAGTTAGCCCTTACTCCAGGGACCCACATTTTAAGCTTCAGGTTTCTAGCCGAATGGGTTTTTACAGGCCCCCAAGGTGGGCTTTTCTTCTTTTTGCCCTCCCTTTAGGAATTTACAAAAATTCCAATCTTCGCGGCTATCTGCGATGGATGAGGAACATTCATACCAAATTTCAACTGCATTGCCTAAGCGGTTTGGGCAGGCCGTTAGTGGGGACATTTTTCCCTTTCAACCACCATTTTTACTCAGTTCCTGTTCCAAAATAGAAAAATTACGTTGCCGGTGAGTTAGTCCTACTCCAAGGAATACATATTTAAAATTTAAGGTTGGCCAAAAGGGATTGGGCAAGCCGTCAGGAGGAGACTTTTACCTTATTTCCCCTCCCGATAGGAATTTCAAAAATTCCGTCTAAGCGGACGCCTACACAGAAGGAGGAACTCACATACCGACTTTCCTTTTCGGATATCCTGTAGGGAATTCCAAAAATACAAACTTAGTCGATGTCTACTACAGTGGAGGAACCTTTATACCAAATTTCAACTTCTTACCTCCAGTGGTTTGGGCAGGCACTTTTCCAATTTGTGAGACTGTTTATGGGGAGACCTTTCCCCTTTTTGTCCGTTCCGGTAGGAATTTCCAAAAATCCCGTCTTAGCGCACGTCTATGCCGAATATCAAGAAACCTTGTTTTAGTGGAGATATCCGTGGGGGGAGGAAAAAAAGTAGTTTTTTTGAAATTATATATTATTTTAAATGTTACTTTTTGGAAAAACGAAATTTTTTGGAAAAAGATACTTTGTTTTTACAAAGTACTTTATTTCTACTTTTTTTGGAAAAGGTATTTTTTTTTAAAAAGGTGTTTTTTTTTGGAAAAATTTATGTTTTTTGGAAAAAGGTACTTTTTTTTGGAAAAGGAACATTTTTTTAGAAAAAGGTACTTTTTTTTGGGAAAAGGTACTTTTTTTGGAAAAGGTACTTTTTTTGAAAAAGGTATTTTTTTGAAAAAATGTATGTATGGAAAAGGAAAATTTTTTTAGAAAAAGGTACTTTTTTTGGGAAAAGGTACTTTTTTTGGGAAAAGGTACTTTTTTTGAAAAAGGTATTTTTTTGGAAAAATGTATGTTTTTTTGGGAAAAGGTACTTTTTTTGTAAAAGGTACTTTTTTTTTGGAAAAGGTAAATTTTTTTAGAAAAAGGTACATTTTTTGGAAAAAGGTACTTTTTTTGGAAAAGGAATTTTTTTTGGAAAAAGGTACTTTTTTTGGAAAAAGGTATTTTTTTTGGAAAAAGGTACTTTTTTTGGAAAAAGGTACTTTTTTTGGAAAAAGGTACTTTTTTTTGGAAAAAGGTACTTTTTTTGGAAAAAGGTACTTTTTTTTTGGAAAAAGGTACTTTTTTTGGAAAAAGATACTTTTTTTTTGGAAAAGGATACTTTTTTTGGAAAAAGGTACTTTTTTTGGAAAAAGGTACTTTATTTGGAAATAGGTACTTTTTTGGGAAAAAGGTACTTTTTTTGGGAAAAGGTACTTTTTTTGTCCCCTTTTTGCCCCTCCCGATAAGGATTTCCAAAAATGCCGTCTCAACGGACGTCTACACCGGTCGAGGAACCTACATACCAAATTTCAACTTCATAGCTCCAGCAGTTTGAGCAGGCCGTCAAGGGGGAGACTTTTTCCCCTTTTTGCCCGTCCCTGTAAAAATTTCCAAAACTCCCGTCTTGGTGGATGTCTACGATAGTGGAGGAACCTTTATACCAAATTTCAACTTCCTACCTCCAGCGGTTTGGGCAGGCCGTCAAGGGGGGCCTTTTTCACCTTTTTAACCCCCATTTTTACAACGTCCCTGTCCAAAATTCCAGAAAGTACTTTCCAGAAAAGTTAGCCCATACTCCAAGGAACACATATCTTAAATTTCAGCTTTCTAGCCAAAGGGGTTTTGGCAGGCCGCCAAGGGGGAGACTTTTCCCCTTTTTGCCCGTTCCGGTAGGAATTTCCAAAAATCCCGTCTTAGCGGACGTCTACGCCGAAAGAGGAACCTACATACCAAATTTCAACTTCCTAGCTTCAGCGGTTTGGGCTGGGCGATGTTGAGTCAGTCAGTCAGTCAGTCACGTTATTCTTTTATATATAGAAGAAGTACACCTCTGGCTTTATTCACAGTCATAATAATATCGACGCCTCCAAACCAAACTACGCTAAGTAGACTTAACACGTTTTTGATTTTATTACATTTTTAAATTCTAAAGTCCTTTACTTAAATATTCCAAAAATTTGGTACTGATCGATCAAACTACTCAGAAGTTAGAGGCAAAAATGTACTTAGCATACAAACGAAGATTATAAAAACGTCCGTTCCAAAATGTAGTAAGTACACTTAGCATACTTTAGTTTGGAACTTTTTGAATTGCTTTGAATGCCAAGTAGACTTAGTATTTTCTAGAAGGGACCTTTCTTAATATCGTGTTTTCTATGTGGACTTAGCATGGATGTTACAATATTTTCAGTGTCTCTAAGAAGAAAATACCTAGCAGAAGCGGAATATATATTTATATATTTTTACGAATAAAATGAGTTCGCGTGCAAGAAAAATTCAGAAATTTCCGCAAAATTAATCAAAGGGTTTTATTTATTCACTTTTGTATTAAATTATATAATCTATCGGGTTTCTGTTAGAAAAAGATGAATCAAAGTACACACAGAAAATAAATTGGTTGGAATTCTATCGCAACCAACGGAAGTTTTTCAATACTCAATCATTTTAATTGCAGTTATTCAAAATTCATCATCAGAAAAGTTATATTTATTTGTGAACAGAAAATAGATATGATGATCCAAAACATTGCAACATTATCCAAAACATTAGCTTTTCTAACCAATATTGAAAAAAATATTAACTTCCACATTACCTTCAATGCTAACAACCACCAATTTATCGAAGATTTAGTCATTTGAATAAAATATCGGCAGCAAAAATCTAGCATCGGTTGTGTTTCAATAAAATCGATCACTCTATCCAAAGTATTAGTTTTCAATCAATTAAAATTTTTTTTTTCAACTTTAGTAGCTTTAACCACCCTACGGGGAAAGGGAGCGGTCCCAGATGACACGCAGGATAGGTCCCAAGGGGGCGGAGACCGGTCGCTGATCGGTCTTTTTGTTTGAAAGAGACATATCACTTTAACATGGCGTTGTCATTGGAAATGACCAATTGCCACAGTTTAGACACATTGTGGCAGTAAGGTGGTGTGTCTAAAAATAGCTTTTCAAATAAACTAATAAAAATTAAGAATTAAAAATAATCTACTTGGCGTCGAAGTAGGGCTCGATAACACAACCTTCTGCTTGTAAGGCAAACGCTCTACCGTTTGAGCTAACGTTGCTTATGCGTGATGGCTGGCTGATGGTTAAGTTATGTTTTTCGTTTCTGTTCAAATAAAAAAGAGAATGAAAAACAAACACACACACAGCAAATAAAAAAAACATGGCAAAGAAAAAAATAGAAAAGAAAACAACATTAACACACACACAAATATGGTGGAAGTGCCTTGAATATGCCCCCGATTGACCGGTCATGGGATAGGTCCCTTAATGGCAGTTGACTTGTTTTTTTCGTTGGCCAAAATTAAATTAAAAAATCAATTAAAAATTAGAAAATTACCTCAAAACCTCTGATAATATAAATAAAAATTTAAAAAATTCCCCTTAAGTTACAAAGAAAAGTTAAATGAAATACCAATTGTTAAAACTAAAACAGCTTTAACATTAAAAAAAACGTTGAAAATACAAAACTTAAAATTTCTTAGCAAAACATTATAGAAATTTAAAATAAGAGCTAAAATAAGCAAATCGTGAAAAAATAAAGTTAAAAATAAATAAAAGAGTAAAATAAATAAAAAATATTTTTAAAAATATGCCGCGAATTTTGTTTTTATTTTGGTATCGGTCAAGTTTTTTTTAAAAGCAACAGTGAAAATAACGGATCAGAAAATACTTAGAAAATTAATTCATTTTCTTTTGTTCATATTTGTACTAATTTAGTAATATGCCTTCGGTTGACCGGTCACGGGATAGTTCCTTGGAGGGCAATTGACTCCTCATTCCCCGTAGGGCATTAATTTCCATTATTAATTAAAATAATATATTGATACAAGGAACAGAAATTTTATTTATCATAATAAAATTTTGGAATCTATCATATTTTTTCGTTTTATACATATGTGTGTTTAAATTCTAAGTTAGACAATAACTAAATGTAAGAATCTGAGGCGCAGGAGGTAGAGACACAGCCTTATAGCCTTAGAGATTTGAGTTCAAACCTCAACCAAGGCATTACTTTTTTTTTTTAATAACTTTTTTATTGATTCAAATTAAAAGACACAATTGATTTTCCGTTGTGAATATAATCTTATTCAAGAACAAAATATTCAAATTTTCAACCTGAAGAGATTCAAATTTGAAATTTGACAAAAAAAATTGATGTCGAGTTTAGCCTAGAGGAAAAGCAATGGGCTGACAAACGGAAGGTCGCCGGTTCGCGATATAAATTTTTTTTATTCAAATTAAGAGACACAACTGATTTTCAAACCTGAAGAAATCAAATTTCAAACCTGAAGAAATTCAAATTTGAAATTTGACTAAAAAAATTTAAATAGAGCTTAGCTTAGAGGAAAAGCAATGGGCTGACAAGCGGAGGGTCGCCGGTCCGATCCCAGTTAGAGACATAAAAAATTTTAATTTTTAAATAAATTTTGTGTAACGTGTTTTTCTATTTATAGAATTTATAATCCACAAACATTAAAGTAATCTATTAACATAAAAAAAATTCAAAAATTATAAATAAATTACGGTAGTTACAATGGTATTAAAAATAAATAAAAGTGATTGTACCTGGAACTACAAAAATTCGGTTGGAACTACGAATCTGTTTTCTGTGTGTACATATAAAGATCTGATGCAAAGCGAAAATGAGGAACATTGTGTTAAGAACCCAGCAAAATATTGGTAATGACACCTCATTGCTGTCTGCATTACCAATAATGATAAATCATTACCTTTTGCATTATTTTGTAATATAAAATAATGACTTCCTAATAACAGCCTATTGTAGTCATTGCTTTTGAATATAAAATAATGACTTACTCACAATAGTTTAAATAAGTACTTTTTACAAAGTTAAATTTTATACATTTATATTTATTACTTGTAAATATGTTTTGTGTTAAAATTTTTATGACGAGTTCAAAAATTACACACTAGTAAAAACTTTAATTTCTCTGAATGTATTTCCTGAAGCTAATAGTATTTGTGTAACTCCTTATTTTTATGAATCAAGTTAGCAGTCGGATAACCACTTATAATTCAACTTTTTTTAAGCATGTGTGTAACCACTTATTATTCAGAATCTCATAACTACTTACTTCTCATTTTTTCGTAAGCGAGCGGGTATGCGTGACTACTTATAAAAACGACCACGCCAAACAAAAATAATGAGTTTAGACGCCTAAAAATAAGTTGTGCGGAGCTATGAATTTCTATTATATAACCACATATTTGGTAATGAAAGATTTTGCTGGGAAATATAAGAATAACAAAATATTTAAGGACATGATTACTAACATTGATATTTATACCGCAAATGTTATAAATATTAACTGTTTAAATTTGTTCGATATTTTAATCGGTTAAAGGTATATTTGCTTTAAATAATCAACGTTGAAATACATTAGAATGTCCCTTAAAATAGCGATTTGCCGATTTTCGTTCATTACACCCCCCAGTTTTATTGGAAATGGTCGCAAATTGAAGAAATCGATTTTTTTTTGGAAAACGTTAACCCGTGCCGAAAGTTGGACGAAAATGGCCCCTTTTGGAAAAAAGTTTATTATTATAAAAAATTCCCAAAATTCGAAATTTCGAAAAAAATTATTTTTTATTCCATTTAATCATTTTATATAGTCAAATTGATTCATACATGGAATTTTGACTTCATCGGATATCATTAACCCACTTTAGCCTGGAATCCAAAATGACCCACGAATTTGATAAAAATGCAAAAACGTATTTTTTTTAAATTAATTTTAACGATTTTTTAAAATGCCTAATTTGGAGATGTCGATTGCTATTTGTACCACATAATAGTTGATATTAAAGAAAAAAAATAAATTGGAAAAATCATAATTCGAGTTTGTGTTTGCAATCGCTCGCTCGCTTTTCAGGACATTTTACAATAATTGCTCATTTTGTCAAAAATTTGAAGGTTTTCATCAAATTTTACACGGTTTTCGGAAAAACAGCACTCAAATTTGGTTAGATTATAATTATCTTTTCATTTCTTTAAAAAAAATTTAACCCTTAGTGGCCTCGGGTCAGAAAAGACCCATTGGACTTAATATTGATTATGACTACGAGATTGTAAAGCCATTAAATTGATAAAAAAAATCTCAACTGTATAAAAATAATTATTTTATGTAACGTGATCCATATGGGGTTAATTTTAATACTTTTGGCCAAAAATGCCCCACTAGGAAATATACAGCATGTAAACTTTGAGAGCTTCTCCTGAAAAACTCACTTTTCAGACTTAGCATAGTTTGGTTTGGAGGCGTCGATCTGAGAAACGAAATTCAATCTATGATCTAGTAGAATTCCAAGATCTAGAAAATGATCAACTAATTCGAGCTGGTATCCACCCAAAGAATAGTTAACGGCAGTAATATTGTTCCTAGAACAATGCATACACTTACGTTTTTTCAAATTCAGGTCCATTAAATTATGGCTGCACCACAAGTAGAAATTCACTCACAATATATTTTCCATAACCGATTGAGGTTTATTTAAAAAGTAATAGGTAAAGTTTATTTTCAATTGAAGAATCAATTAAAATACATTGAAACATATTGTTTAACTTTTTTTGTCAACCAATAAAAAACAAACCAGAAAAAAATATGTATCGTCTGTAGGAGTTGTTATTTTCACTCAAATATTCTATTTTTAGATTTCTATTTTTATAAAAAATTATTTAAATAATTTCGTTGTTTTCTGTTTTAAAACAAAAAATTCAAATATTTTCGGTTTTCTTTTTTGTTAAAATAGTTTGTTTATATACAAAATTATTTCAATTCAAATTACAAGAAATTCTTACTCATACACACAAACATAGCCAATATAAATATGAACGTGTCTGATGTGTATGGTGTAGTGTTTTGAAAATCGAAACAAAAAAAAAAAACTTTCGAATATGAAAAAACAAACCACAAAATCGTTTTTTTTTTACGTTTTGTCAGTTAAAAAATTGATGATTGTTTTAATAGACTTTTTAATTATTTTTATTTCTTTTCTGGATTGTTTAAACAATGTTTGAAAATAAATGGCAAAATGGTTTGAATATAATGAAAAATCAGTAGTCCTTTTTTTAATAGTGTTTTCAATTAATTTAATATGTATTTTAGGTTGTTTTTAAGGATAAAATATTGTGAGTGTTGTTAAGATCAGATTGAAAGTAGACGTTTTTTTTTTTGTTTTTATCAAAAATATATATCACTAAAGTTCAAAATGTTTTTATTTCTCAATCGAAAACAAAAATTTCAAATGTACTTTAAAATAAAAATATCCCTCAAGTTGAAATTCCAAAAATATCTTTTGGTATAAATATCAAAGATAAAAAAAATAAAACTTTTTAAAACGTTTTTTTTTTTGTTTTTCATCCTTGTACTAAGTACAAAAATATGAATAGAATTTAAAAATTTTTGTTTTATTTTTATAGTGGAGATACTATTCTGGTTTTTGGTTTCAAATCTGTAGAAAATCATATAATACCCTGGAGTGCACTGTTGGGCGGTATATACATACAAACATATATTGCAAATATTTTTTTTTTGCAAAAATGTTTGCCAATTGACTAGCATTTTGCATTAATATTATTCATTTTCCCCATGAAACCTTTTTCGCCATTAATTCGCAATTTTTTAAGTGCAGATTTTTAAAATTCATAACCTAGGTACCATAATACCCATATCTCATACCAAAGTTTGGTAATTAGTTCGCAAAAAAAAAATTGCCAAAAAAATTTGGAAAAAAAAAATTTTTACATTAATGTATTCTTTTGCAGAATATAAATTGCTTATTAGGTTTCTTAATTATTTTTTTGTATCATAAAGGCTTTTTTCGCATTCCGCCAATATTTTGCAATTTTTTGAGTGCGGTTTTTTAAATTTTTAACCTTAGGACTATAATTGCCATATCTTATGCCGAAGCTTGGTGGTTAGTATGAAAAAAGTTTCGGGAAAAAAATTTTTGCAAAATGGAAAATTTTCCCATCAACATATTCGTTTGCAGAATGTAAATCGCTGATTAGGTTTTTTAATTAATTTTTTTACCATAAAGCTTTTTTTCGCGTTCCGCCATTATTTTAAGCGCGTTTTTTTAAATTACCAAAATTATCTGGTTAGATTGCAAAAACAAAAAAAATTGAGAAAAAAAAATTTTTACAAAAAGGAATAGTTTTGCATCAATATATATGTATAGCAGAATATTAATCGCTGATTAAGTTTAAAAATTTTTGAGTGCGGTTTTTTAAAATACATACATTTGGGACTATGATACCTATATCTTGGTATGCAAAAAATTTCGCGAAAAATAAATTTTGCAATAAGGAAAATTTTTGCATCTACATATTCGTTTGCTGAATATAAATCGCTGACTTAGTTTTTTAATTTATTTTTTGTTCCAAAGTGCGGCTTTTTAAAATTCATAATCTAGGGACTAATACCAATTATCTCATATCAAAGTTTGGTGGTTAGTTTGAAAAAAAAAAATTCGCGAAAAAAAATTTTACGAAAAGAAAATTTTTTGCATCAGTGTATTTGTTTGCAGAATGCTAATTTCTGATTAAAATTTTTAATTAATTTTTTGTACCATAAAGTTTTTTTTCGCGTTCCGCCATTATTTTGCAATTTTTTAAGTGGGGTTTTTTAAAATCCATAATCTAGGGACTATAATACATATATCCTATACAAAAATTAGCTGGTTAGATTGGAAAAAAAAAAAATAACGAAAAAAAATTTGGCAAAAAGGAATAGTTTTGCATCAATATATTTGCTTGCAGAATGTTAATCGTTGATTAAATATCAAAATTAATTTTTTGTACCATAAAGCCTTTTTTAGCGTTCCGCTATTATTTTTCAATATTTTAAGTGCAGTTTTTGTGGTTAGCTGCTCACAAATCCTATGGTTTTAATGGCCACAGTTTGTCTTTTGCACAAAATTATTCAGCATATCATGCTTTGTAGAAGTCTCTTTCGGCGGAAATTTTTATTACTTTTTAATAACGCAAAGGTATATATCATTGGATGCAAAAATGTGTCCATATGAATGTTGTTTTAAGAATTTTTACAAAATTTATATGTAATTGTACTCAGAAAAAACTAAAAAAAAACGTTTTAAAACGTTTTATTTTGTTTTTTCCTCAATACAAAATAAAACGTTTTTTTTTTTGTTTTTTCCTCAATACAAAAATAAAAATAATTCTCAACTTTCCTGAAATTTCAGTACGGATATTTTTTAAATTTTGTTTTCGAAAAGAAAACAAAAAAATTAAAAAATTGATGAAAACAAAATATCCATCAAGAAAAATAAATACACAAGTGATTTTTTTTTTATTGAGGAAAAAACAAAATAAAACGTTTTAGGCCCGTTAACTTATCTCAATTTATACCCTGGTTAAGACCTGTACTAGCCTTAACCACTGGTAAACATATTTTTTGAATAACTTATCTAAATTTTAACCAAGCATTTCTTCTAACCAATGCTAAAATTTAACCATATAAATTTCTGTGGTTAAGAAACTTAACCAAGGCTATTTTAGAACAATTCACCCTACATAAGATATTTTAATACATTAGACTTGTAATGATGATTATTAAAAAAATTTAAAGCGCAGCTTTAACCAAACTTTGACTAAGAATCGTTTATGACACATCTAAGAATTTTCGATGTGCATTTCCCCCACTTTACCAAAACTTATAAAAATTGCATCAGTACTTAAAATCGTGCACAAATTTTTGCTATTTAGGATTTACGTTTCTGTGATAGCTTGCAGAAATTGGCCTCATATAAGGAAATAATAAAAATTTATTTTTTTATTGGTTCAAGGAGCCAAAATCTGTCTTGAATAATTAAAACCAAAAATGGTGACCAATATTACAACAATTTGACACGAATTATACACCTCTACAAAATGAAAAGTCGCTGTTGGTAGAAGCTTGATTCATACTTTTAGTATTTTACTTGCTGATTCCAAATCTCTATTCCGAATTCTCTATCACCTCTCAATTTTGAGAAAATCGTGATTAAAAACGCGAAAAATAGCTTTCTACGAATTTTAAAATACTATAGCTTAAGACTTTTTGTTAGGATGGTAGTAAAGAATGAATTTTGTTCTCTAAAATACATAGGACAACATTTTCTTAATTTGTGTACCGTTATAGGAAAAAATTCTTTTGAAAACCACTCTCAGAAAAACATGTGTTCCATCAATTTTGGGTAACTTGCATTTAAGAATTTCGAAGCAGCGTATCAAATTCAAAATGAATCATGTATCAAAGCTCAAGACTACTGAATGAAGTACAAGAGTACTGAATTTAATTCTTAAATATAAAAAAGCGCACAGAAATCACTCTCGAATTTATGAAATGTGAACCAATCATGTTTTAAATATTTTAAAAGTATGTGAGGAACCCCTGGACAACCCACAGTTTTGACTCGCAACTACAAAAAGTTACAAAATCACGCACAGCGATTATTTTTCTAGTCACTTTGATGTGCTGATCACATAAATTGCCTTAATTTAATAATCTATCACAAAATTTCCACTATCTTTTTTTTTAGTTTTGTGCGCGAATCTTTCCGCCGTTGTCTCGATTAGCATGAAATACTTATTAATAGTTCCACTAATCCACTTTTATTTTATAGACTTACCAAATGGATTTAATTAAATCACCTCTCGTAGTATGCAAAAAGACACAATCATTTTATAGCATTTAGCGACCGCGAATTAAAAAAAAAACGACTTGATCAAGTGTATTATTTTTTTATGACCAGAAACACCGCGAGAAAAACTTTTAATTTTCCCGTATTGAAAAAAAATTTTTTTGTTATTAATTTTTGTTTTTCTTTTTGTTTTTATTCTGACATTTCATACTAAGGTTAACTACTACAGAGTTAAAATATTGATAAGTTATTATGGTTAAATTTTTATAGGGATAAATATTTAGTATTGGTTACTTACCCATGGTTAACGTAAAGTTAACTTCTCGAGAAAAGTTAATGGGCCTTAAAAGTATTAATATCGGGTGCCTGATAGGGATATTTATTTGAATCATCATAATGATCATTAGAATACCTGCTAGCGACAAAATCTGCAAACATATTACAAATGACATCGTCAGCGCGAGATTCGCAATTAATTAATTTCATTACTGTTGGAAATCCGTTAGTTTTCTTTTTTGAGTTAACAAAGTTATAAAATGCTTTAGGATCACTATTAAAATTGTTCTTCATTTGAAGTAGGTAATTATTATATAAAGTACTAGCGGGCGCAGCCCGCTACGTTGTTAGCGTGCCTTAAAATTTAGGGGGGGGGGGGCTGCGCCCCCCCACAATTTTTTTTAAATTCGTTTTTTTATTTAAAGTACAGTTTTTATAATAAAAGCCTTCACCCAGCCACCACAAATAAATAATTCTGCACAGCAATGGGTTTAAAATAAATAAATAAATATTTGATCACTTTTTCTCATGAGAGTGGATTGTTAGTAATGAATCCATAATAAATTGCAATATACGTATGTATGTTAAGATAATTTGGTAAAGTGCGAACTTAGGTAGATAGACCCGTAAGTAGTTTTGTTCATTTGTATTTTGAATAAAAATAAATAACGTAAAGCAGGGTTGGAAAGCATTTTAATATATTAAAAATAGCGGGTAAAGCCCGCTACGTTGTTAGCGTGCCTTAAAGTTTTTTTTTTTAATTCCAGTTTATGTAAAGGTAGACCTGGCAATTCAAGTAAATTCACAAATTCAGTTGGAAAATTTACTGCGTCGGTTTCTTCCACCTGCAGTTTAAATATCGGAATATATAAGTTCCATTCCTTTTCTAAGGTTTTTTCTCTTTTAGAAAATTTGTTTAACTTTTTGGAGAGTATGTTTCAATGGTACATAAGTTTCATATTCCGTGGATAGTGTTTGAACAGGTAATTAAAAGGGATTCTTCACCCCTTTTTGTTCCACCCAGTAAAAATCCCAAATATATATAATCTTGCCTCAATCGCATGCGAAATTTCAAGTACCAAACTCCGGCAGTTTGAGTCATTCAAATTCCATTCCATTTTGTTTAGCAATTTCAGTGTTCCAATGAAACTCCTTCCGAGATTCCATTTCGTTCACCATTCCATTGCATTTCGTTCCCATTATCTGTTATTCCAATTCCACTCGTTCCCCGTTTCATTTCATTTTGTTCCTACTGTCTTGTGTATCGATATTGATATCACTCGCTTCTATTTCCATTTCTTTGCACTTGCTCCGTGCCATTCCTCTTTTAACTGTAGTGTTCCAATTCCACTCGTTCCCCATTCTACGCCATCTCGCTTCTCATTCCTTTTCGTTCTATAGTCCATTCCTCCTCCAATCCATTTCCATTGTCTATAATTTCAATTCCACTCGTTCAACGTTTATATCCAATTCATTCCACTTGTGTAGTGTTTCAATTCCACTCGTTTCCTATTTAGTTTCTTAATTTTAGTGTTCCATATACACTCGTTTTTTAAATTTTAGGTTTCCTGCTAAAGACGCAGATGTTAAGGGGGGGGGGGGGGCAATTTTCACCTTTTGAGCCACCATTTTTACCACGTTCCTGTCCAAAGTCCTAAAAATGCCTTGTCGATAAGTTAGCCCATACTCCAAGGAAAACATATTATAGATTACGGGTTTCTAGCCGAAGGGTTCGGTTAGGCCATCAAGGGGGAAAATTATTCCGTTTTTACCCCTCCCGGGAGGAACCTACTACATACATAATTTTAGGTCTCTATATCCAGCAGTTTGCTCAACTCGGCAAGGGGGAAGTTTTTTACTTTTTACCCCTCCCGGTATGAGTTTCTAAAAATACGTTGGAGAAGGAACCCAAATACCGAATTTAAGCAGTTTGGCCAGACCGTTAAGGGGGAGACTTCCTGTTTTTGACCATACCTGTGGAAATTTCCAAAAATCTCATCTTAGCGGATGTCTACAATAGAGGAGGAACTTTAGTACCAAATTTCTACTTCCTACCTCCAGCAGTTGGGCAGGCCTTTAAGCGGCACTTTTCGCTTCATTAATCCCCATTTTTGCAATGTCCCTGTCCAAAATTCCACAAAGCACCTTCCCGATAAGTGAGCCCATACTCCAAGGAACATATGTTTTACATTTCAGGATTCTAGCCAACTTTTACTATTTGTCCCCTCTGGGTAGGAATTTCCGAAAATCCATCGACAGGGAATTTCAGCTTCCTAGTTCCAGCAGTTTGAGCAGGCTGTCAGGTGGGACACTTTTTCTTTTTTTTGTCCCTCCCGGTTGGAATTAGGCTGGAAGAGGAACCTAAGTACCGAATTTCAGCTTCCTAGTTCCAGCAGTTTGGACAGGTCGTTAAGGGGCCACTTTCCCTTTTTGAGCCCCTATTTTATAACGACCCTGTCCAAAATTCAAAATACTATCTTTCTAATAAGTTAGCCCTTACTCCAGGGACCCACATTTTAAATTTCAGGTTTCTAGCCGAAGGGGTTTTTACAGGCCACCAA
This sequence comes from Leucophora obtusa, assembly GCA_949987735.1. NCBI lineage: Eukaryota > Metazoa > Arthropoda > Insecta > Diptera > Anthomyiidae > Leucophora > Leucophora obtusa. Next base: position 170,650,582 of record OX465295.1, on the reverse strand, counting down.
GGGGAGGCTTTCTTCTTTTTGCCCCTACCTTTAGAAATTTACAAAAATTCGATCTTCGCGGCTGTCTGCGATAGATGAGGAACATCCATACCAAATTTAAACTTCATTGCCTCAGCGGTTTGGGCAGGCCATTATTGGGGACTTTTTCCCTTTCAACCCACATTTTTACTATGTTTCTGTTCCAAAATAGAAAAATTACGTTGCCGGTGAGTTAGTCCTACTCCAGGGAATACATATTTAAAATTTTAGGTTGGCCAGAAGGGATTGGGCAGGCCGTCAAGGAGAATACTTTTCCCCTTATCTCCCTCCCGATAGGAATTTCAAAAATTCCGTCTAAGCGGACGCCTACACAGAAGGAGGAACTCACATACCGAATTTCGGCTACATAGTTTCAGCAGTTTGGGCAGGCCGTCAAGGGGGAAACATCCCCCTTTTGGGATATCCTGTAGGGAATTCCAAAAATACAAACTTAGTCGATGTCTACTACAGTGGAGGAATCTTTATGCCAAATTTCAACTTCTTGTCTCCAGTAGTTTCGGCAGGCAGTTAATGGGGACACTTTTCCAATTTGTGAGACCGTCTATGGGGACGTCTATGCCGAATATATTTGGAAATTCCGGTAGAAATTTCCAAAAATCCCATATTAGCGGACGTCTATGCCGAATATCAAGAAACCTTGTTTTAGTGGAGATATCCGTGGGGGGAGGAAAAAAAGGTACTTTTTGTGAAATTATATTTTTTTAAATGGAATTTTTTGGAAAAAGCGAAATTTTTTGGAGAAAGATACTTTATTTTTACAAAGTACTTTATGGAAGAAGGTACTTTTTTTGAAAAAGTTATTTTTAGGAAAAATTTATTTTTTTTGGAAAAAGGTCTTTTTTTTGGGAAAGGGTCCTTTTTTGGAAAAAGTATTTTTTTGGAAAAAGGTACTTTTTTTGGAAAAAGGTACTTTTTTTGGAAAAAGGTACTATTTTGGAAAAAGGTACTTTTTTTTGTCCCCTTTTTACCCCTCCCGATAAGAATCTCCAAATATTCCGTCTCAACGGACGTCTACAACAGTCGAGGAACCTACATACCAAATTTCAACTTCATAGCTCCAGCAGTTTGAGCAGGCCGTCAAGGGGGAGACTTTTTCCCCTTTTTGCCCCTCCCTGTAAAAATTTCCAAAAAATCCCGTCTTGGTGGATGTCTACGATAGTGGAGGAACCTTTATACCAAATTTCAACTTCCTACCTCCAGCGGTTTGGGCAGGTCGTCAAGGGGGGCTCTTTTCCCCTTTTTAACTCCCATTTTTCCAACGTCCCTGTCCAAAATTCTTGGAAGTATTTTCTAGAAAAGTTAGCCCCTACTCCAAGGAACACATATCTAAAATTGCAGCTTTCTAGCCAAAGAGGTTTTGGCAGGCCGTCAATGGGGAGACTTTCCCCCTTTGTGCCCGTTCCGGTAGGAATTTCCAAAAATCCCGTCTTAGCGGACGTCTACGCCGAAAGAGGAACCTACATACCAAATTTCAACTGCCTAGCTTCAGCGGTTTGGGCTGGGCGATGTTGAGTCAGTCAGTCACGTTGTTCTTTTATATATAGAGATTGTTGAGAATATTATATTTCCAGCGACTAATAGAGTATTTTCCATAATCTACAAGGAAACCAAATTTTTTTTATTTTTTATAATGTTTATTATAGTTTTTATAATTTCCTAATTCTAACACAATGCACTGCATAGGTAATATTAAGAGAATTTTTTTGTTTTTTTAAATAAGATGATACAATTTTGTTAGTTTTAAAAATTTGATGATATTAGTGATTGATTCGCTGGTGGGATAGGAAAGGGTTATAAGTGGATCAGTATCTTTGAAAATTTCAATTCTCTGCTGAAAGTATAGGGGACAGTCTGAAATGAAATGTATGATACTACAACTACATAAAGCTGGATCAACCCTGCTTAATGAATGCCCATGAGTAAGTTTAGTATGTCCTAGTCCCAGCCTAAGGTATTTTATTGAAATTATTTTTGCGCTTTTAAATTAATCTAAGATCATATTGGAATGGCGCATTCCATTGGAAATAAAAATAATAATGATGTAATTTACTTTTAATATTTAATCTTTCCGATAATCTATAAAATTGTAATAAAACCCTAGCAAAAAAAGAGATGCCGATGCAGTAGAAAAAGCACTATAATTGATGGTCTAGATGTATTTACTTCTTTTTTAATATAAACACTTATGATTTTAACATTGAGTTGTCATAGGAGAGGAGTACTCCAAATTCAACATTTGTTCAGTGCTTATATTTTGTTTTTATTATATGCAACGGATACTTTGGAAGCAATGAAAGAAGTGATTTTTTGAAGTTGTTCAGAATAACTTTTAAAAAAGCAGTAAAAATATGCTAATGGATACTTGTGAAGTAGTGAAAGAAGTGGTTTGTAAAGCATTGCATCCATTTTTTTTGCTGGGACCTTTTAAAACTAATATCGAAGAAGGAAACCTCACAAATAAGTAAATTAAAAGTTTGTCCAAAAAGTATTAAAATATAATTTCGCTGTTAAAATCAAGAAACAATACTATGAGAGACATTATTTAAATTGTTTAACCCATTTTTTACCAACATATCTCTAAAGATACATCTACCTATCCTTCTATGAAGTTTTGTCAGAAAATTCGCTCGGAATACATGCTTGGCAGAAAATGGGTAAAACAAAATACTCCATATCACAAACGGATAGCAGAAAATTTTAAATATTGACAAAAAACCGAAATTTTTATAAATTGAAATCACCTAGAAATCAAATTACACTTGAAATATATAATTTAGTTTAGAACTTAGAAAGTGCTTTAGAAATTAAATTTTTCTTTATGGTTATTAGCCACTCTTAGTTGTAATATTAAACAAGTTTTAAAAACCTTAAGGCCCTTACAGATATTTTTGTGTTCTTACAGATATTTTTATAAAATTTTCTGCCTCTGTCTACTATTAACTTCTGTTTTTACTATTAAAAAATTGTAAAAGGGACAGCTGCTGCAATGATAACTTTTTTTTATTTAAAAAAAAGAAAAAAAAAATGTTTTTAAGTATTAGGAGAATCCATGACAAAACGCCCAGCAGTTGAATTAATCGATTCCAATTTTAATGAAATTCACAACTAATATTACAAGATATCAGAGTTCATAAGATCAGAAACTTTCCGATCCAAAATCATTTCGGTTTCTAAAATACAACGTTTTGAAAATTGAATAAACATAAAAAATTTAAAAAGTGTTTTTAAGCCACATCTACACGAGAGAGAAAACTTCTAGAGATAGTGCAAAAAACACCTCAAATTAGCTCTATTGTGAATGATTTAAGCTATTTAGAGGTGTTTTTTGCTCTACCTCTTGTAATTTTCTCTATTGTGTAGATGTGCCTTTACAAATTCACTAATAACTATTAAATTTTACATCTGAAAACTTTAATTTTGGTTCTACTTTAAAGACGACAATATTATATTTCAAATAATATGCATATCTTGAAATATATAGAATAAAACTAAGAAAAATTAGCACAAAAACTAAATTTTAGACTCGACCGTTTTTAATTGTTTTAAAACTTTTTTAATGTATTCTCCTAAATAATTTTGCTTCTATCAAAATGCGTAGAGCTTCTTCTGCAGTCAATTGTTGTGGTTTAACCTGCTTAAAGATTTTTCTGTAACCAGTTTTGACGATTCCATTTTTCCGGAAGCTCTTAAACGCTTAAAGATTTTTCTGTACCTTGAAGCTCTTGTTGGTGTCGATGTAGCTATTACTTTAACCAGTTTTGACGATTCGATTTTTCCGGAAGCTCTTAAACCCATTTGTGTGGCATGAGCTAATAAAGTTAATGGAGTATATCTCTTAGGCTATTACTCTTCTTTGCTTTGGTGTTCTCATTAGTTTCTACAACTTAAAGTTCTTTACGTCCTCGATTTTTTGTTGGGGGGACAAACGAGATAGAAGTATCTAACCATTCTTTATTAACACTCAAACAACGTTCATTATTCCTCCGACTTTTATTATAATGAAATTCGCTAATAAATGTGCTAAATCTTTTTTCAAAATCATTTATATTGCACGGGATAATGAGTTTAATGATTTTCATTTTTAAAATACTGATTTTATCTTTCCATTCATTTACAACAGTATTTTTCTTGAAATTATAAAGTTCTCTCGAGGGATAAAAATTGTGTTGGGGCTTGTTCCTAAAAAGAGTATACATATTTTTTTAAAGAAACGAAAGTTTCAATCATTTACCCATTTACCAAATACGGAATACTAAATACTTCATGTATACTTTACACATTTTAAACACACGTCACATTTTAAAACAACAAACAATAGGGGATTCATATAACGCGTTCTACCGCTTGGTAAACTGTGTATAAATACACAATGTGTAAATGTATAAATATCCGTAATATATTTTAAAATTGTTGGCGTATTTGGAATATTATTCTTCCGGTTCTTCCTAAATTCCTCAGTAATTTCGTTTAGAAAATATATTACTTAACAAATTTAATATTTATTCAATAAACAATCACAACAAATTACAAATACTTTTTATATTGATTACACTATGCGACAGTCAAAATCGGGATGGGATGAAACTAGGGTTTATGTCCCGGGAATTCCCGGGACGGGATTCCCGGGAATCCCGCCCTTTTTTCAATCCCGCAATCCCGGGAATTTTGTGCGGCATTTCCCGGGATTTTTTTTATACTTTTACAGAAGTTTTAGCTACTATATATTACAATTTTGGAAGCTAAATAAATTTAAAGCACTGATTTGAAATTAATTTAAATAAGAAGTATTTAAAATTAAAAAATGCGATTTAAAATTTCATAAACTGAACTGTATAAAAATATATTATTTAAGCCAAAAAAAAAAATATTATTTAAGCGAAATTGTTTTTAGATATCAGTTGAATTGTGTTAAGTTAAACCGCAAACAAATACTAGAAATTCAGAAAAAAAATTGTTTCATTAAAATGGTGACCTTTGTGCAAATAAAGTAATATATACAACAATTTAACATCAGTATCTCAGTTCCAAATACCTCCAAAAAAACTAGGCATTAAAAAATAATAATATTTTCGTATTTTCAATTGAGTATTTTGACGTTTTTTTTCAAATAATTTTATTTAAATTTCAACTGATATCCCTTTATTTCAATTGTATATTTTAAATATAATGCAAATGCATTTTCAAATTATTTTGGATTTCTTTATATGTTAATTTAAAATACATCTATTCAAATTAAATAATTTCTTTTTAAATAGTTGTGGCATAAAAAATTTCTATTCAAAAGATACCAATTAAAGTTAAAAACTTTAATTAATGTTTTTCGTTCAATTTGAGATCAAATATTATCAGATTTTCTTTTAAATTATTTTCAAATTAAAAAAGATATGATAAAATTTTTACAAGTAAATTACATAGAATACAAATTTAAAAAATTCAATAAGGCCAGCAGGATAGAATACATATTTACGGGTCCTGTTACAAACCCATCCTCAATATTCTATGCCTTTATGGGTTAATAATCGATGATGATCTATTTAAATAGAATTGAAACAAATAAGCAAATTGAAACAACTCAATTAGACTAACATCAACGAAATTCTAACAATGTTATTTTTATCCAGCTGCTTCCTATAGAATTCAACTCTGATCAAAAACTTATGAAGCACATATTTATGAACGACAACCAACTGTTAAATTTAAATGCAAATTATAATTATTTTTTAACATACAACATAAATCCATGTTGATAGTAAACAATTAGGCATACGTATTAAATTATATTTTTCACTATATCTAGTGTGTTAAGATGAATAAAACATTATTTAATAATATTATAGTGTCGATTTTTATAAAAATCTTTAAAAAGAGAATTTGCCTAATAATTTGTGTGAAGAATACTCACTTTTAAACTCTTTTATAAAATAATTCTATACGCATAATTCTGAAAATCTGCATAGAAACAAAATCTTTAGTAATAGAAATTTTTGGATTCCATATTTATGAAAAAGCAAAAAATCTATCTTAGTTTTGACTATAAAACTGGTCCGACACAAGTTTGCACCCATCAACAATTCCAATATATCCTGAAAGAAGGGAAGAAATTAAAATAACCGTGTCTTTCACTTTTTCTATATCAATTAATTTAACCGTTCCAACCGCGAATTAATATTTATTTAATATATTTTAAAATTAAGACGTCCTTACATATAAAAATATTACCTAAATATTAATTCGCGTTTTAAACTGTTAAACGAATTGATCTAGAATATATTGAATAGATTTTATCATGGGTACTACCAAAAGATGAATTTGTCGAACGGTGTTTTAATACAAATCGAGTTTTTCAAGTACAACATACGTCGGATTTATTTATTTTCTAACGAGCGGGAATTCCCGGGATCCCGGGAAATTCAGAAAAAAATCCCGCTGTCCCGGGAAATGAAAAAGTCCGGGAAAAGAAAAACCCTAGATGAAACCAACGGAAAATGTTATATCGGTCAAAAACAAGTTATACGTGTCCCGGCGTTTCATTGGGTCACCCCTAGGAATCGAGGTATATCTTTTTTTTGACATAACTCGAGAACCACAAGTCCGATTTTGCTCAAATAATTTTAAAAAAATTAAAAATTACAATTCCTTTAATCTGTTCATATACCGTTTTTCTATATACTCAACAGTTTTGCCGGTAAAAATAAATGTTTTTACCGAACCCTTCCCGATCACTGACCCCTACCATTTGTCTCACAGTGTTATTTTTATATTTTTTCAAATGTTCAAACAAAAATAATAATAAATTGTAGAATAAATTTATCAGGGTGCGTAGTAGGGATGCCAAACGGGAAATCCCGAAATCCCGGGATTTTCGGGATTGGCAAAATCCCGAATCCCGGGATTATTTCTCAAAAATCCCAGGATTTTCTTATTTCACTGTGAGACAAATAGTAGGGGTCAGTGATCGGGAAGGGTTCAAACTACCGGGGAAAGTTATATCGGTAAAAAAGAAGTTATACGTGTCCCGGCGTTTCGCTGGGTCAACCCTAGGAATCGAGATATATCGATTTGACCTTTAGTGGTCTTTTTTTGACATAACTCGAGAACCACTAGTCCGATTTTGCTCAAACAATTTTAAAAAAATTAAAAATTACAATTCCTTTAATCTGTTCATATAACGTTTTTCTATATACTCAACAGTTTTGCCGGTAAAAATAAATGTATGAAGAAAAAAATATTTTTTGCCTAAAATATTAAAGAAAAAGTAATAAACGAAAGGTTATTGATTTTTATGGTAGCGGTAACAAACATTTATTTTTACCGGCAAAACTGTTGAGTATATAGAAAAACGTTATATGAACAGATTAAAGGAATTGTAATTTTTATTTTTTTTTAATTGTTTGAGCAAAATCGGACTAGTGGTTCTCGAGTTATGTCAAAAAAAAGATATATCTCGATTCCTAGGGGTGACCCAGTGAAACGCCGGGACACGTATAACTTGTTTTTGACCGATATAACATTTCCCGTTGGTTTCATCCCATCCCGATTTTGACTGTCGCATAATGTTTTTTAATATTAATATAAACGCAAATAAACAAAGTGAGCAATTTTAGATTACCTACGTATTTTCTTGAATTTTCTCATATTGATAAAAAATTGATGCCAAGATATTGGTAAAATTGTAAATTAAGTAGATTATTCGAGTAAACTATGCAAAGACTTTGCAGAAAAATTTGAAATTTTGGTAAACAATATTAAGTTTTTGAGTACTACATGCGAAAAATCAAGTTTGTTTGTTATTTTACCGATTTATTCTTCCAAGCGAAATTCGATTTCTGAAACTTGGACTGTAAGTTTTGGCTGGGACTGTAAGTTTGAATTCTTCCATGAAAACATATGATAACGATAACCAAATAACTTTGTTGCTGTAATTACACGATTTAGTGGGCAAGGTTATCGCAACGAATCTGTTTTAAAATCTGCTTACAAAATACTTAGCGCAAGTGTACTTAATGACAGTCCTTCATATATTATCCCAGCCAGAAAAATACAAAGGGGAAAGCGATGGCAAGGTATTTTAACAGATGGTACAAGTACTGACAAAAATTGCTTTCCCATTTCGAATATGATAACGCCAATAGGCAAAAGGACCGGCAGTTTAAAAAGCGCCGGAAAAGTACTGGAGAAACAAAATTTTTAACTTTGGCAAAACGCTGCCAAAGTTTGGTTTGGAATTATATTTTCCAAAATAAAATTTAAAAAAGTTCATATGTATCTTTTTTTTGCCCTGCCGTGATGTTTTGTAAAACAAATACTGGCAAAACGATTTTTGCAAACGCTGACAAAGCGTCCCAAATGAGTGTTCTGCCAGTTATTTATTTTTAACATCGCGGTTACCCAGTGGTATGCAAGTACTTGATTTTTTGTACCACTGTCAATTTCTGACTGAGATGTTTCAATATTCATAAAATGTACCACATTATTAAATAATTATAAAACGCTTTATTCTATAAAAAAATTAGTTACATAACATAAAAATTTTTACAAATAAAGGAAAATTTAAATCCCGAAATCCCGGGATCCCGTAGTTCCAAAAATCCCGGGATCCCGATCTCGGGATCCCGGGATTTCATACAAAATCCCGAATCCCGGGATTTTCAAATATCAATCCCGATTGGCATCCCTAGTGCGTATATACGAGTAGTTTTTGAAATAAATGATATAACTTTACCAGGTTTACACTATCGTACATTTTATATGAATCCCCTAATATCACAGTAACACGAAACAAACCAAAAACCAATTGCAATAGAGATGAGCACGTGACACAATTTTTTTACAAATTATTCTTTGTCGTTTAAATAATAAAAAATCAAATATGGTGTGTTACTCTCCATGACTAAAATCTTATTGATGTTTAAGTTTTATTAGTCGTTCGTTAACATGGGTAAACAAATTCGTGGGTGGCCATAGTTTTTCGTAACAACAATTTTGATTGGTGGGAGTGCTTAGGTGAGCGTGAGTAAAACATTCGTTGTAGTGAGTGAAATATAAAACACCCACTTATTTTTCTGCAAAATGTGAGTAAACATTTTTTTTCGGTCGTGATAAGAATTTTATATGTCAGCGTGAGTGATCAAAAATCACTCACGCACCCATCTCTTAAAAAAAAACCAAAATGCACCAACAATAACACTAAAATATAGAAAACGACAACATAATAACGAAAAAACAACAGTTCTGTTCAATAATTAGATATATTAAGACAAACAGACCTTTTATACAAATTATAAAAAAAAAAAATGGAGCTACAAATGCGCAATATTTTTTTTTAATATACAACCTCAAATGTTCTACTTTTCGAAAATCTTCAAATCAGAACCCAGGACTGCCCAGAAAAATAACCCTGGGCCTTTAAATGATGCGTTTTGTATAGTATTTCAAAATAGGTAAAAAAGCTATTTTCCGCGTTTTTAATAATGATTTTTTCAAATTTGATTGGTGAGAGACGAATTCGGAATAGAGACTTGAAATCAGCAAGTAAAATACTAAATGTATGTATCAAGCTTCTAACAGTAGCGACTTTTCATTTTGTAGAGGTGTGTAATTCGTGTCAAATTGTTCTAATATTGGTCACCATTTTTGGTTTTAATTGGTCAAGGGAGATTTTGGCTCCTGGAACCCATAAAAAGACAAATTTTTCCTATTTTCCTACATGAGGCGAATTTCCGTAAGCTAACGCAGAAACCTAAATCCTAAATAGCAAACATTTGTGCACGATTTTAAGTACTGATGCAATTTTTGTAATTTTTGCTAAAGTAGGGAAATGCACATCGAGAATACTTGCGCTTTAGATTTTTTTTAATAATCATCATTACAAGTCTAATGTATTAAAATATCTTATGTAGAGTGAATTGTTCTAAAATAGCCTTGGTTAAGTTTCTTAACCACAAAAATTTCTATGGTTAAATTTTAGCATTGGTTAGAAGAAATGCTTGGTTAAAATTTAGATAAGTTATTCAAAAAATATATTTACCAGTGGTTTATAAGTGGTTAACCATGGCATAAATTGAGATAAGTTAACGGGCCTTAATAATTTTTTTAATTTAATTTAACCATAAAAATATAAAGAAAAGTGTTTAATAAAAAAGTGATGTGACAAAGAAAAATCAAATATCCAGTGTAAAAGACTTGGCTTTTGTAATTTAGTTTTTTACAAAAACCACCTGGTTTTTGTTCAGTCTAAATTCAGTATAAGCGTCTATATTTAGAAAAGTTATTGAGTAATTGATACACACTTAAGTTTGAAAAACAGGACACGCAATTAAGCTTAAACTGTGTAAAGCGTTTTCTTTCTAAAGCTATAGTTACTAAATTATAAATTTATTTATTGAAAAAATCGGCTAAAAAATTGACAATATTTAAAATTTGCGCAAAATGTACACTCACAATATTTTATCGTTAAAAACAACCTAAAATACATATCAAATTAATTGAAAACACAATTAAAAAAAGGACTACTGATTTTTCATTATATTCAAACCATTTTGCTATTTATTTTCAAACATTGTTTAAACAATCCATAAAAGAAATAAAAATAATTGAAAAGTCTGTTAAAACAATAATCAATTTTTAACTGACAAAACGTAAAAAAAACGGTTTTTTGGTTTGTTTTTCATCAGATACCCAAAATAACTGTTATATTTCTAAAAAAGTCACCACCCAAATTTATTTAATTATAATATTTCAATAATGCACTATATTTTATAAATCATATTGCACAAAAAAAATCACAAAGTTTGGCAAAGATTTTAATTTTTTCAATTTTTATATTTTACTCTATAAATTTCTGTTGTTTTTTGATTTTTATTTTAAAACTTTTTATAAAAGTTACAGAATGATTTTTTTGAAAAAATTAAGCACTAACTTTTTTATTTGATAATAAAATAAAAATTAAAAATTGACTTAAATTGAATGCCGGAAGTTGCTGGAATATACATATTTACTCACTTTAAATCATTGTTCAATCTTTTATTAACACTAGTTGACATCATCAGGATATTATAATTGGTGAAGTTATTGGTTCCATGGCTTTTGATTTATATTCTTAATTGTTATTTTTTGATAAAGAAAAAAAATCACAAAATAACTTTTATTATTTTTGAAAAAATAAAAATCGTGTTTGGATTGTTTTTGTTTGAATTAAAAATATAAATCAAACAGAGCAAATAAACAGAAAATTAAAAATACTCAAACAGGAAATAATTGTAAAACAATCACTTTTTTGAATAAAAGTTATAACTGTTACGTCCCTGTTTTTCATATTCGAAAGTTTTTTTTTTGTTTCAATTTTCAAAACACTGCACACATAACACACACGTTCTTTGTTTATTTAATTTCTCTTTAATTTAATTTTCTTTCGTTTTAAATTCAAAGCAATTTTGTTTTGTGCCAACTCCCGACACTATTCGAACCAACGACCTTTGGTTTAGAAGTTTATCGCCTTACCCCTTGAGCCAAACTATATTGATAAAAATAGTTTCATAAACATTTTTTTATAATTCAAATTGTTTTTATTTTATTTAAATCTATCTTTTTAAATTTCAAATTACCCATCACACATAAATATAATAGTTAAAAGAAATGCCCTAAATGTAACAACGAACATGCTGCTCTTTTCAAATTTTTGGTATATAAATCTAATGCTTAATGCAGAAGGGCTCTAACTGGAATTATTATTCCACTAGAGGAAATGAAAATCTGAAAAACTTAGATTATACTTTTTATTTTATTGTTTTTGTATTAATATAAAGTTTCAGTCTGAGAAACAATATTTCCACCGCTTTTATATTTGTATTGCCTTCCCCTCTATAGAAATTAAGAATAAAGATACACTGAGAGAATTATCTGCATGATATTAATGAATTTTTGCATAAAATCGGTAAAGTTTCACGGGAACTCGTCCATTGCTACTTTTCATTGAATTAATGGAATTTTTTATAAAATATTATCAAAAATTTCATTTTATTTGCTTAAAGTTTCATACGCTCCATGAAAAAGTTTCACTAAAACTATATTCATAAAATATACGAAGCTTTTTCATCGAATTTCACAAATTTTTCATTTATATTGTGAAGAAAACTTCAACAGTTTACTGAAAAATTTCACTAAAAATCGTCCAGCAAAATTGTCTCTGTGTAGCGTCTTTCTTTATTAAGCCATCGATATTAAACTTTGGAACAAAATTGCACAAAAATATTTTTATCATAAAATTATTTAAGATTTTAAAATCATCCTGTTTGACGACAATTATCTTAAAAGTGACAATACTCTCTGAATTAGATGAGAATAAGATTAGTCGACTGACTAGAAATACCAATTTACACAAATCAAAGTCCCTAGAATTTTGTGTTTAACTGCAGTTATAAAATTTAATTTTAATTAAGAAGAACTTGCGTTATATTTACCTTTTTTGATTTTTTAAGTTAAATTTTCATTTGAATAAAATTTATAATCCTGTGTTTATTTAATTTCTGACATGCATAAAACTTTTTGAGAATAAAAAAAAATACATAAAATTTAAAATCTTTCGTTTTTACTTCCACACAAAATTAAAAATAAAAACTCTGTAAAAAAATTCCCCTCAAAGGGCATTATAAAAAAGCTTGTTTTTAAATTTTATTTTAGTATTTTATATTTTTAGTTTTTATAACGATTTGTATGGTGAACATTTAAAACGATTTGTATGGTAAATATTTTAGTCATATATGCCGACCCTATTGCTAGCAGCTGAGATCATCGAGATTTCTTCACATTTTTACAACCCGGCAACCCCGTGATTATCAAATCAATTTAAACATTTTTACTAACAATTCAAATAAATTTGGCAATCAATTTCGATAATTTCGTTATCGTAAACACTGATTGAATTCATATTATTTAATATTCAACTATTTTAAGTTAAAACAAACAAAAGAATTTAGATATAAAATGAAGTTCAGTTTTTCTAGTCGTGCAATAGATTCAAATTATTTTTATAAATTCAAATTGTGTGTTGGGTACATTTGTTTGTTTAAATTTCTTTTTGTTGTATAAATAAATATTTCAAAATATTTTAAATTCAAATTTAATTTATACAATTTTCAAATCGGTTGTGGTGTAGATGTCTGGAAGGTCAGGCATTGACAAAATTTCAATTTTTGAGGATGGTGGTTCAAATCTCATCCCAAAAATTTTATTTTTTTTTATTTTTTCTATAACTATGTATACACTTAAAAGATTTTATCGTTAAAAACCACCTAAAATACATATTAAATTAATTTAAAATACAATTAAAAAATTAAAGGATAATTGAAAAGTCTGTTAAAACAATCGTCAATTTTTAACTGAAAACCGAAAATATTTGAATTTTTTGTTTTAAAACAGAAAACAACGAAATTATTTAAATTATTTTTTCTAAAAATAGAAATCTAAAAATAGATTATTTGACTGAAAATATCAACTCCTATAGACGATAAATATTTCTTGTAGTTTGTTTTTTATTGACGAATATAGAAAGTTAAATAGTATGTTTCAATGTATTTTAATTGATTCTTCAATTGAAAACAAACTTTACCTATTACTTTTCAAATAAACCTCAATCGGTTATGGAAAATATATTGTGAGTGTAGAGCCAATTTGAACAAACTGGTTGCAGATTTGGAATCAGCACCCCCTAATTATCCTAAATCTACTGCAATAACATTCGCCTTTTTTTGTAAAGCAGTGTTATTTTATTTCGTTTCTCTTTTATTTTTCGATTTTAATTGGCGGAGTTCTAAAAACGGAGAACAAAAATTGGAAAATAAATGTAAAAAGCCCTAGCCTGCCTAATTTAGCTTTTGTTAACGAATGTCGCCCAAAAGAACAAAAATTCTCCGTTCATGTGAACACTAGCGCTATTAGATTAAGAACTATTATATAAAGATTTTCAACAATTTACATTTATTCCAAAATAGAAAAAATATGTCGGAATTCATATCTTTGATGATGAATGTGGACTGGAATCATTCCATGGAGAACAAATATGAATAATCTACACAACGCACTACTATAAAGACCCATTTTGTCAAAAAGTTTAAAATTCGCACATTTAAAAACGAATTGTAGAACTAAACTACATAAATATTTTTAAATGATTACCGCTACAAAACCTTTGTACTTTTTTCGAAAGAATTAAAAATAATGTTTAGGCAAAGCATACGATTATGGGTATTTTTAGTCACTGGTAAGTCATTTACGTAGGATTGTTTTCGAAATTTATTTGTTTTTTTTTCAATATCAGCTTATTAAAATTCATTGGTGAGTGCTATTACTTTAACCAATTCATAACTAATCCATTTATCCGAACACTTTAATATATACATGCGTAAATTTGTGTGCTACGTGAGTCTTTATTAAAACTCTAATTTATATATTATATGTAAATAACCACTTTGATATTATACCACGGATGGGAAACGAGTTTTTCATTTCGGTATCAAAACAATTTTTGTAGAGTACTTTTTAGAACCTCAGAGTATTAAAAAATTTTCTAGCTCTTTTTAATAAATAAATACAAAATTAAAGCCTTGATTTACGAGTTTTTAGCAGAATTTCGATATAACGCAAATATTTATTACAAGGTAGCGACTCGCATGCAATTGCATGTTTATGGTAATGTAGCCCAAAAACGATTTTCACCAAATACTTTCTCAAATATAAGAATTTGTAACCTAATGGCATAGACTTGCTGTTATATATTTTGTTATATTTAAAGCAGATTTTTTTAAATACCAGTATATAAATTAGGTGGCTCAATTTTTTTTTTAGGAAACACTAAACTTTTGTAGGTGGAAATATAAAACATTTGTAGGGAAAAATATTAATGTGCTTATTTAGGGGTTTTTACTCAATGATCTACAAAAATGAATTAAAATAATTTAGACTGAAGTAAAACGAGTCAAAAGGTAATGCAATTTTAAGGCTAGTTGATTGTTTTGAAATTGATTTTTTATTTTTTTTTTACTCAGAAATCTTTTTTTTTATTTGTTTTTTTTTTTGTAACAAGAAATTGTTTGAACAATTTTCAATTAAAACTGATAAATGCCTAGCATATAATAAAAAAGTTGTTCATAGTTTTCAAGAAAGTGTTAAATAATTTGTGAAAAATACAAAAAAATCGAAGTTTCTTAAAAATCAAGCAATGAATCACTAAATTTTGTGAACATTGCAAGTTTTGAATACGAATTTAAAGTTGCTTGAAAAAATGCAAATATCGCTTTTAAAAATCGAGAAAATAGCAAAATTGGCAGTAGAAGAAAAAAGTAAATATCAATTCAACACTGGCCAAATGTGCAAGAGTATCAAATTTGACTCGGGAGTACTACGGTACTTTTTTGAATCAAATAGTATAAATAAAATTACGATCGTATCAACTTTCCCATTCCTGTATTATACCATTTATTTATCATTAAATATTATACTCACAACTTTGAACACTTCTACTATTTACATTCAATATACCCTACACCACTATGTGGTCAGGGTATTATAAGTTTGTGCTGATGTTTGTAACACCAAAAAATATTGGTCGTAGACCCACCTTATAGTATACCGATCGGTTCAGAATTTTTTTTTATTTCGATTTAACGATGTCCGTCTGTCCGTCCGTCCGTCTGTCTGTGTCCGATTGTCCATGCAATCTTGTGCGCACTCTACATGTCGCAAATATTAAGATATTTTGATAAAATTTGGTACGCAGACCTATGTTGGCCCAAGGACTAACAAGTTTGATTTTGGTGAACATAGGTCCATGTTTAGACCTAGTGCCCATATAAGGGTCCTACCAAAATTATATTGTTTATACGCTGCAGGTCGTAAATATTAAGATATTTTGACGACATTTGGTACACAGACCTATGTTAGCCCAATAATGCAGACTATTGATTTTGGTGAACATCGGCCCATGTTTAGACCTAGTGCCCATATAAGGTTGCTACCAAAATTATACTGTTTATACGTTGCAGGTCGTAAATATTAAGATATTTTTATGAAATTTGGTACACAGACCTACATTGGCCCAATAACGCAGCCTATTGATTTTGGTGAACATCGGTCCATATTTAGACCTAGTGCCCATATAAGGGTCCTACCAAAATTATACTGTTTATACGCTGCAGGTCGCAAATATTAAGATATTTTTATGAAATTTGGTACACAGACCTATGTTGGCCCAATAACGCAGCCTATTGATTTTGGTGAACATTGGACCTAGTGCCCATATAAGGGTCCCACCAAAATTATATTGTTTATACGCTGCAGGTCGCAAATATTAAGATATTTTAATGAAATTTGGTGCGCTGACTCACATTATAGAAAATTTTGACACAAGCCCCATTTTAACCCATTCGAATTTCGGATCCAAACAATACACCAGACTGGTGTAGGGTATTGTATAGTCGGCATGCCCGACTTTAACCTTTTTACTCGTTTTTATTTATGTTAGATCACATTTCCTTTGAATATTTTTGTATTTATTTACAAACAAGTTGCGGTAAAGGATAGACAAATTATCATCATTACATGCAACACTAACTCGTGTAGTTTTTTCCATAAAAGCAGTCAATAAGAAATAAAACAAACAACTAAACAAAACTTACCTTGTTTGGGTGAAGCACTCAATGCTTGCTGTGGTGATTGTTGTTGAGAATGTATTTGATATTGTTGTTGTTGCGCTGCAGCAGCAGCAACAGCTACAGCTTGCTGCTGAGCAATGCAAGCTGCAGCAGCAGCGGCAGCAGCAGCTTGTTGTTGTTGATGCTGTTGTTGAGCTTGCTGCTGCTGTTGTTGTTGAGCCACAGCGACTTGTTGTTGTTGCTGCTGTTGTTGTTGGCTATTAGCTGACATTTGTTGCTGCTGCTGTTGTTGTTGCTGCTGCTGCTTAGTATTATTATTTTGTTGATGCGATTGCTGCTGCTGTTGTGTTATATGAGTCTGATGTATAGCCAACAATTTAGTTTCGTATGGTTTAGCATGTGGAACACCAACTGATAGTGGTTGACTGCTAAGCGTCATTTGTGCTGTGGCTGGCATCATGAGTGTGGGCATTGCCAACATTTTTGCTTTTATGCTTTTACTAACACTTTTGTGTCTATATATATGTTAGGATAGTGTTTGTTATATCTGATTGTTTGTACGGTTCGTTTTGGTTCACTAAAACTCCTTTACTGGTTTTTATCAACAAACAAACGAGTGTGGGAGAGTATTCTATTACGTTTTAACTTTATATCTACTTTGGAATTGAGGGTTTTTCGTTTCGTTTTTTAGTTTATACTGCTTTTGATGTTTTTCGGTCAAGTTACAGTCCGTTACATATAAATTCACAGACTCAGAAATATTTCAAGTTACTTGGAGTATTAATACTTTAATTCTCACGTATGCTAATTTAGACAAAAGGTATGCAAATGATTACGAGATTAAACAAGTGCTTTCCGTATCCTGTTTAAACAAACACACACAACAGAAACTGCAGTAGTTTTAATATGATGCTTTCATCAAAATAAATGTACACAGTTACGTATATACTAAAAAATGCAGATGTACTCGAATGTTGTTGTGGATGGTGTGGTTTTATTAAAGTGGTAAAGTGTTCGCGTTGATGGCAATAAAATTATTTATGTAGTTTTTAAAGAATGTTTTATATAACGTTAATTCCTGTTTTTTAAACGTTCGTTTCTGCTTTTGGAAAAATTAAATTTTTAATAAAGTTTGTAAAAATTTTTGTTTCGGTTTTATATTATTTTTATGTTTGGATAATTTACACTTTTACTTAGGCAGTTAATTAAGCTGATGCTTTTTGAAATAATTTTGGTTATATTGTTAAAACTTTTTTCGGTATGTGGTTTTTAGGGTTTTATAATTGTTTTGTTTATTGTTGAAATTATTTAATTTAATTTTTTCACTATTATTTACTTTTCGAAATTTGGTTTTTAATTGTTTAGAATTTAACTAACCGTCATATATGAGTAATTTTTCTAAAAAGGATGGGAATTTTGTTTTGATTGGTTAAATTTTTGTTCACCAAATTTATTTTACTTGACCTTCACTTATCACAGACCAACGTTATAGTAGAGAGTTTAAAATTTTGATGTTTTATCTTTTGTTTTGAATAAGGTCAAAAAATATTTGAACAAGATTTTAATTTGCACTATATTAAAAGAGATTATTATTTTTTAACTGTTTAAATGTAAAAATAACAAAATGACAAAAATCTTATATTTAATTTATCTCATTTATAAATTCAGTAACATTTGGTTTAAAATATAAAACTAATAATTAGAGAATGTATTTAGTAATCTCAATTTAACTTTCTAAGGATTTGTTAACACAGGTCCAAATAAACATTTTCCCCTTAATTCATAAACGCTTTATAAAGTTATAGAAAGTTTATGGAAAAAACTTTACATGAAAATTTTATTTTGTAAACTACCATTAACTTTATAATGCGTTAATAAATTAACACTTTTATTTATAATAACCATGGATGCATGCGCGGTTCCAGCTATTAATACAAGGGGAAAAATCATACGCCTCAGTGTCCAACACAATGTATTTGTCTACGGTGGCGTATGATTTTTCCCCTTATATTAATTGCTGGAACCGCGCATGCATGGATGGTAACCGAAACGAATGCGGTTATTGTTAGGGTAACGATATTTTATGTTATTTCGGTAACGGCGTTGCGCAAAATGGCCCCAAGAAATATGACCCCAATCTTAAAATGAAATTTAGCCCAATTTTTTGGGGCAAAACTTCATTATGAAAATTAACCCCAAAAATATAATGAAAAATTACCCCAACTAAATGAAAAATAGCCCCAAAAGGAATTTTGGGGCATATTTTCATTTATTATTTTCAGGCTTTTTTTCATTGTGCAAAATAGCCCCAATTTGAAGAAATGCAAAATGACCCCAATATAATGAACTGAAAAATTGCACCAAAATATTCAAAGCGAAAAAAAAATTTTTTTGCAGCATCCGATGATCTTATAAAATTAAATAGCGAATGGTTTGTCATTACATTGCCTCTTAGAGCGCCCCGGTTAAGCCCTAACGGACATTATCCCCATTTTGATTTTGGGGGTTGAGGCCGAAAAATTATAGAACATAAGCCCCATAAAAAAATTGGGTTAAATACTGATTACAAAAGTGCCATACTCCCCATGTTAGGAGATTATTGTTAGGGAGATTGTGAAACCTCGCATTTTATTTTGGTTTAATTTGTTATTTTCTTTTAAAATTTTACAAGTTTTGAGAATAATAAAGAAAAAAGATTGAACTTCTATAAAAAAAATTTGCACGTTAATTAAATAAAAAATTGTTCAGGAAAATACGAATAATGTCAAAGTACTAGCGATTTAAAAAAAAATATACTAAAATAATTAACAAATGAAAATTGTTTTAGCAATCGCGCGATTTTTAAAACAAATTTTCGCCTACGGCGCTATACATTAAATAAATTTTGAAAATAAATAATAAATAAAAATTTTCCATGCGACGCTTCTCAAAAGTTAACGAAAATGAAAATTAGTTTTAAAAATCGCGCGATTTTTAAACAAATTTTAGCCTGCGGCGGCTTTAACTCAACAAATATAAAAACAAAATAACAAATTAATTTTTCATTAAAAATCACAAAACTTACACTTTTTCGGCGATTTACCCGCGACGTATTCAAATCCAATATTTTCTGATATACCCAGCAAAATATTTCATTACTAAATAAGTGGTTATATAATAGAAATTCATAGCTCCGCACAACTTATTTTTTGGCGTCTCAACTCATTATTTTTGTTTGGCGTGGTCGTTTTTATAAGTAGTCACGCTTACCCGCCCGCTTACGAAAAATGAGAAATAAGTAGTTATGGGATTCTGAATAATAAGTGGTTACAAACAAGCTTGCAAAAAGTTGAATTATAAGTGGTTATCCGATTGCTTACTTGATTCTTAAAAATAAGGAGTTACAAAAATACTATTAGCTTAAGGAAATACAATCATGTTAAATTTAAACATAAAACATATTTACATATAATAAATAAAAATGTATAAAATTTAATTGTGTAAAATGTACTTATTTAAACTATTACGAGTAAGTCATTATTTTATATTTAAAAATAATGACTACAATAGGACGTTATTAGGAAGTCATTATTTTATATTATAAAATAATGCAAAAGGTAATGATATATCAATTTTGGTAATGCAGATAGTAATGAGGTGTCATTACCAATATTTTGCTGGGTAATGACAATTATTCATGAATAAGTAGTATAACAACTGACGGTGGGTCTCATACTGCAGGTTTAACTTTAACTAAACTATAAACAAAAGAAAATGTCAAAAAAATGTACACAAAACAACAACAATTTTTTTGGGTTAACTATTAACTAAAGTTTAAACCTGAAGTATGAGACCCACCGTGAGTAGATATTTGTTTTTAAAAAACTTTTTTTCAAAAATAATTGAATTTTAAAGTGCTTCCCAGCAAAACCACACATTACCAAATAATGGGTAAAGTAATGTATCGCCATAGAGTTGGACTGGTTACTTTACACCTTACTTCACTGATGAATTTTACAGGCGATGAGCCTCAAAGTAATGTGTCATTGTTACCAGTATACTTACAAAAAAATGAAGAGTAATGGGTTACCTAGTTGCAGATAGATATTAAAAATGTAATTGGTTACCCATATGATTACAAAGATGCTGAGAATAATTGGTTACGCATATAATTATAAGGAATGAAATAGTAATTAGTTACCCTATAATTACACAATTTAAATAAACAATTATCTAAGTAAATAATTTTTATATTAAAACAATGTATTTTGTAATAGTACTTACTCTATATTTATTTATAATGCATTATGGAATCAACATTCGGTAGCCCATTACTTAATGTTCCAAAATAATGATACATGTATGCAGTATACATTACAAAGTAATGCATTATGTAATCAACTATGGGTAACTCATTACTTTGTGTTTCTAAATAATGCTCAAGGTAAGGATTATACATTACAAAATAATGCATTATGTAATAAATTTTCGGTAACTAATTACTTTATGATTCAAAATAATGATGAAGGTAAGGAGTATTCATTACAAAGTAATGCATTATGTATCCAATTATCGGTAACCAATTACTTTATGTTGAACAATAATTATTCTTGTAAGGAGTACACATTACAAGGTAATGCATGAGTTTGTCGCACCCATTACCAAAGTTTTGCTGGGTTACGCATAATAATTTGAAAATCTTATAACACGTTTATAAAATGAATTTAGTGTGAAAAATTTGTTTTATAAACCATTTAGAAATTTAAACAGTGATTATGCATATGACCCTAAAACTTAATAAATAACAGCTTTATCATTAAAAATTACAAATCTATCAATTTTTAATTGTAAATTTTAAAAATTTTAAAAAATTCATTCTGGGGCTTATTTCTACTTTCGAAGAGGTCATAACCCCATAATGGGATTTATGTTGTCAACAATTGATATGGTCACAGTCCCCATGATGAGTGTTATGACCACTTTAAAAGAGGTCCAATTCCCCATTATTTCTGGGAATAACGTCCACTTTTAACTTTTCGGTCATAATATCCACCACAGTTATGGGGATTATGTCCGAAAACGTTTCGTTCGTGTTTTGCTAAAAAATGCAAATTTATTAAAGTTTTGCTACAAATTTCCTATCACACAAATTGGGGCCATTTTTCATTTTTAAAAATTGGGCCTAAATTTCATAATGTAATTTAACCCCAAATGCAAAAAATGAATTTTGACCACAAATATTTGGGGTAAATTTTCATTCTTATTTTGGGGCATTGTTTCATTTTCAAAATGAAAAAAGGCTCCCAAAAGATGAAAATATGCCCCAAATTTCCCCTACTTATTTGGGGCCATTTTACATTTCTCATTTTGGGACCAAATTTCTTGGGGCCTCATTTCATAGCGCCTTCGGTAACGGTATTTTAAGAGTAAAGCTATTTCATTTATTTCGGTATCGGTATTTTAAGGATAACGGTATTTGAGTTATATCGGTAACGGAATTTTAAAGATAACGATATTTGGGTTATTTGGATAACAGCATTTTAAGGTTAACGGTATTTTAGTTATATCGGTAGCGGTATTTTAAGGGTAACGGTAGTCAGTTATTTCGATGCATCCCGCAATTTTTTTTTTTCAAAAAAACAAACGAGATTAAAAACAGAACCAATTTATCAACTTAATGTACAAAAAATACTCAATAACCAAGTGAAATTAGCAAAAGCAGAAAATTAAAAATAAAGGTAACGGTATTTTAGGGATAACAATATTTCTTTTGTTTCGGTAACGGTATTTTAAGGGCATTGATATTTCATTTATTTCGGTATCGGTATTTTAAGGATAACGGTATTTCAGTTATTTCGGTAACGGTATTTTAAGGATAACGGTATTCCGGGTATTTCGGTAACATTATTTTAGGTGTAACGGTAGTCAGTTGAAAGGGTTTTGAATCGATAACGGTATTTTAGCGGTATTGCCTGCCAACCCTGATAATAACTTAATTATTTGAATAATTTGAAGAAATTTTTTCAAATTCTTGTAGTTTCCCGAGTAAAAAAAATTGATCTCGCGTAATATCTAATTATATCCAATTTGATATTGTTTAAGATCTGCTGTAATATCTAGCTGATCCAATTAGATCTCAAAATTGGGTGTATCCAATCATATCGTATTAGATCCCATTGTATATATGGGGATAAACTAAGATCAAGTTATATCTCAAAATTGGGAGGTCCAGTGATATCTTTGGGGATAAACCTAGATCTATTTTGATCCGAAAATTGGCGGATCCAGCTAAATATTTGCGGATATTTTTAGATCTAATTTGATCCGAAAAATGGCGGATCCAATTAGATCCAGCTATATATTTGGGGATAAACTTAGATCTAATTTGATCTCAATTTTGGCAGATCAAATTAGATCCCGCAATATATTTGTGGATAAACGTATATCTAATTTGATCCGAAAAAGTGGCAGATCGAATTAGATGTAGCTATATGTTTGGGGATAAACTTATATCTAATTTGATCCAAAAAATGGCACATCGAATTAGATCCAGCAATATATTTGTGGATAAACTTAGATATAAATTGATCTGAAAAATGGCAGATCAAATTAGATCCAGCAATATATTTGGGGATTAACTTAGATCTAAATTTATCCGAAAAATGGCAGATCGAATTAGATCCAGCAATATAATTGTGGATAAACTTGGATATAAATTGAATAGAAAATTGGCAGATCAAATTAGATCCAGCAATATATTTGGGAATTAAGTACACTAATAGAAAAAAGTCCGTAAAAAATTTAGTAAAAACTACTAAAAATTAGTTAAAAATGATGCTGCAGAAAAAAACTGCTAAATTAGCAGATTATTTTTGCTATATATTAGTAATATAGGAACAGCAAAACTAAAACTGTTAAATATACAGAATTTTAGTTATATATGAGCTAAATTTTTGTAAATGGAGATTAGCAAATTAACCTGCTAAAATCAGCAAAAAATTTTGCTAAATAATTAGTAGCCTAAAAAATCACCAAAAAATTTAAAATTTTCGAAGTTTTTTTTTCGATTTTTTTTTTAAATGCAAATAAAAATCGAGCCTTTTGAAAACAGCAGTTTACAATTTTTTAGCAAATATTTCTGCTGATTTTAGCAGAATAGACTGCTATTTGCATTCAACTAAATTTAGCTTAAAAATAGCAAAAATTTTGTAGATTTAACAGTTTATTTTTGCTATTTTTAGTCTACAAATATTTAGCAAAATTTTCTGCAGATTTTACAGTACAATTTGCTATTTTTAATTAACTAAAAGTTAGCCTAAATATAACTAAAATCCTGTAAATTTAGCAGTTTTAATTTTGCTGTTCTCATTTTACTAGTATTTAGTAAAAAAATCTGCTAATTTTAGCAGTTTTTTCTGCAGCATCATTTTTAACTAATTTTTAGTAACTTTTTCTGCTATTTTTACGGATTTATTTCTATGAGTGTAAGATCTAAATTTATCCAAAAAATTACAGACAAAATTAGATCTAGTAATATACTTCGGGATTGCGTAACTTTTCCGATAAATTGCAGATCGAATTAAATCCAGTGATATATTTGGGGATTTGGTAGGATCTTAATTTATCCCATAAATTGCAGATCGAATTAGAAACAGCAATATATTTGGAGATTGACATCTAAAACTATCCAGAAAAATGACAGCTAAAATTAGATCCCGCATTATATTTGGGTACTACGTAAGATCTCCATTTATTTGGGATTAAATAAGATCCCAGACAGATATTGACAATAGTTCAAAAAATAATACACTGGAAGAGCACTGATTTTATAAAAATTACAATATTTTGTTAAAATAAGGTTTAAACTCAGAAGGTCTCGAGTTCGATACCTTTCACGGCTATGCATTTTTTTTATAAAAATGCGCATTCTCCTTGCTGGTCTTATCGAAATTTTTTCAATAATTTTTATTCTTTGTAATTTACTTGTAAAAATTGTATCATCTTTCTATGATTTGAAAATAATTTAAACAGAAAGTGATATTAATTTATGATCTTGAGTCAAACTAAAATAACATTTATTTACTTAAAAATAACAGATCAACTAAAAACATTTCCCCCATTCAAAAGAATTTCTTTTTATAAAATTATAATTTTATTTTCTATAAATGTTTTTATAAAATTATATTTTTTTTATTAAATTGAATTTTTTTTTTTTAATAATTTTATTTACATATTTTTAACGCTCTACACCATTTCCAATTGTATCAATTGTTTTTAAGATTTATCAATTGTATTTCAGAACTTATCAATTATTTTTCAGATTTATGAATTGTATTTCAGAACTAGTCAATTGAATTTCAGTTTTATCAATTGTATTTCAGAAATTATTAATTGTATTTCCGAAATTCACAACTGTATTTCAGAAATTATCAAACTGTATTTCAGAAATTATCAATTGTATTTCAGAAATTATGAAATGTAGTTTAGAAATTTTTCTCTATAACTATGATAAACAATCAACAAGTTCTGAAATAGATTTGATTATTTCTGAAATACAATTAATAAATTTCTGAAATACATTCCATAATTTCTAAAATACATTTAAAATGTCTGAAATACAATTAAAAGCTTCTGAAATACAGTTAATATTGTAGTTGCTGATGAGTTACCATATATGATGGCACCATATATGACAATATATTGTTTAAATGGCACCAATATGGAGCTTTATATGGTAATATATAACTTAGATTCATCCATATAACATTTGATCCGAAAAATGGTTCGATACAATTGTATCAGTTCTTATTTGTATCAGTTGTTATCTAATTGCATCAGTTTAGATCTGACCTGATTAAATTATGTGTTAATCAGATGAAATTATATCAGATTTTTGACCTGATATTCACAAATCTAGTCTGCTTCGGAGTAGACTAGAAATTTAATTTTTTAATTTTCGTTTATTTTTCATGCTATTCTATCAGCCAATTGGTAAATTTGGAGTTAAAAGCCATTCCTAAGCCCAAAGTAATTACTTCGAAGTAATTGCTAAGTTTTATTCATATGACCCTTTGTCTTTGTTGTGTGCAAAATTGGATACCCCAGATACGATACGAGATATCGGGAAACGGTTTGATGGTTACTAAATATATCGTAACGCCTTTAAGATATTCATAAGTCTCTGTTAAATGAAGAATTTATTAAATTTTAAATAAATTAATGGTGTTAGAAATTTGGCTATAAAATTCGTCCTATTATTTCCGCAATAAACTGCCCTATTTTAACCCAAGACTTATTGTACTTAGATCTGTTCCACGAAAAACATTATTTTTCAAATGCTGTACAAGCGACGGAAATCGTAGAGTGAGTACAAAAAAATCCTAACGTAATGCTATATCGTTAGGGTATTTTAGGGTAAACGGTATTTTAAGTTATATCGTTAGAGTATTTTAAGGTTATCGATATTTTAATTTATTTCGTTAGGATATTTTAAGGTTAACGGTATTTTAAGTTATTTCGTTAGTGATATTTTATGGTTAAAAATAAATCGTTGAAAGGGTTTTGAATCGTTAACGATATTTTACGATTAGTGTTTGCCAACCATATATAATTAGAATTTATAAAAGCTGTGAATTATCTTAAGAGCAGCCATATAATCAAGCAGTTAAAATGAATTAAATTTCGAATACAAAAATAGATAAAACTAGTGTTTTAATGATATTTAACTGATGGCGAATTCCCTAGATTTTTCAAAAACTTCTGACGATTCTGCCGATTCATTTTTACATTTGATCTGGTAACACTGCCTACAGTGACCTAAAATCTAAAAAAAGTTGCCATATAAAATGTTCCACTTAAAAAATTAGTGACCTTTTTCAGAACGATTTAGCTGCGAAAACACGAATATGAAAAATTGTTAAAAAAAGCACTAAAAGCACTAACCAAAAAATAAAAAAGCACTATTTTAGTACTTTTTTTGTTTTGTCACCATGAGAAAAGCTTTGGCGTTTTGGGTCATCAAAAAGCACCATAAATAGTGCTTAAAGCACCAAGTTGGCATCACTGAATAAATTTTGATATACAATTTGTTTGCAAAAAATTAAAAAAATTTTTAAATTTTTATAAAAAAATTTCTTACAAAAAAACCAATAATATTTTTGGCTATTTACTTATAGCCATATCTAACCCACCGATCAAGTTTTTTTTTTAAATCTGTTCCATCATAAAGTGTTTTTTCGCGTTCTGAGATTATTTTGCCGTTTTTGAGCGCTGTTAATTATAACCTACACTCTAAAAAGTGATTGTAAATTCACTACTATAAAGTATTCAAAGTTTTGTATAATATTACGCAAAATGCCTAATTTAAGACATCAAATGTGTAAAATTTGTGTATACACATTTACATCTACAAAAATACACATAAAATGTATAAATAGACATTTTTTATTTTAAATTACACACTTTGTGTGTATAATTAGATTTTTGTGCCTAAAGAATACTATTACACACAATGTGTGTAATTGTACAAATATTGTATGTAATAAAAAATTTGTCATTCAAATATTATTCAATCAAATAAAAAATACAAAAATATAAAAAAAAATTCGAAATAACTAAAAAAATATATAAAAACGCAATAAAACCATAATTTAAATTGATGAATTTATCCTAAAGTTGCGAGATATGATAGACCACCAAACAAATAGGTGCAAAAGCTACAACAAAGTATAAAAATGCCAACAAATAACGGTAAATATTTGTGAATATATTTTGTCAGTTTTATATGTTAAATTTGCAATTTGTTTACTCTTCCGCAGTACTTATCATCAGTTATAACCAAGGTTGGTTACCGTTATCGTTATAATACCGTTATCGCTAAAATACCGTTTCAAATTGAATACCGTTACCGTTATCGATACCTCTAAAAAATTCCAAATACCGTTATCGTTACCGATACCGTTATTTTTATAGGTAGTTACCGGTATTTTACCGGTATTTATTATTTTATATAAAAATTAAAATATTTTTATTTTATAATCTTGAATGTTTTTTTACAAAAAAAATTTATAGATAATAACATTACTTATTAAAACTACCAGTATTGAATTTATAGCTTAAAATCTGTATTTTCAGTACTTTAAATTAAAATTATGCCATGTTTTTACTTGTTTCTATATGTTTTTAACATAATTTTTAATACCGGTACGTACGTCTTAAATACCGTTACCTTTACCGTTACCTAAACAAACGAAATCCGATACCATTACCGTTACCCTTACCGTTATTCGTTTCGGTAACCAACCTTGGTTATAACGATCACATTTCTTAATATCATGATAGTCTTCATATACAATCATTGTTGAGTGATGCTACTTAGGGGTATTCTAGAAGTGGCAGTCTAAGTTTTGCCTGCGTCAGTGTTCTGGAAAATGAACTCGGTTGATATTATTGTTGCACATACGTTTGCTCCGACGTCGGTTTTACGTGATTCTTCTTGATTCTTGTGATTCAATACTTATTTCGTTTTATATAGTTTTAATTAAAAAATTTCTTTATATGTGACGCGGAAAATAGAAAGGGACCTAAGGTTAAAAACCGGTTTTGTTCAGAAGAGCCATTTTAAAGATTTAAATACGTGTATCTTTGGTGTACCATCACTGAGCGTGTTGGTATTGGCCTCATTTGAAAGCGACACATCGCATGACGTCAGGAACGTGTTGGTCAACCTTGAAAACGGGCGTAGGTCGTCCCTACCTCTTGTTTTGTGTAGTTGGTTTTTACTGTTTTCTACCTAGCGCGCTGTTTCCATGAGTTTGATATCAATTTTGCTCGCGGTTTTTCGAATCCAGCTTTATTTCTGAAATTATTAATTGTGAATTATAATAAATACTCATTTATAATTCTTTTAAATCGTGAATATCACTCTGTTATAGAGTTTGCTAAAAACCGAAAAATTTGAAAACCGCGGTTTCGGTTTTTCAAAATTATAAAAACCGCGGTTTCGGTTATTTTTCGGTTTTCTTGTGGTACTAATGGAATTGTTTTTAGACAATTAAATTAGTATAAAAATTAGTTGATCTTTTTTAATTGATGTTTTTCGTTCGATTCGAGATCACATATTAATTATCAAATTTTTCTTTTAAATTATTTTCAAATTTAAGAAAGATGATACAATTTTTACAAGTAAGAATAAAAATTTTAAAAAATCGATAAGGCCAGTAGGATGGAATACGTATTTTCGGGTTCCGCTACAGACCCATCCTCAGTATTCTATGCCTATATTCATTAAAATTCAATTGAATTTCTCATTCAAATAAAGGCAATAACGCCGTTTCGTACCTTTACGGGAGAAGAAAAGTACGCGGAAAACCGTTATAAATAAATTCTTATTATTTTGTCGGCAACTAAAGCTGTATTTTCACGAATTTAAATTTTATCAATATGTTTAAATGAACATAAGGTTAAAGCTTTATAAATTTCGGGGACTACGAAATAAGACTTTTTGAAAAATCCTCGGTGAAAATCTATACTAAAACGAAAAATTCTTTAAAGTAATATTTAGTGGAGAAAATGTTCATTATAATTAAATATATTTTTCTGAGCACCCAGAAATTATTACTCGTAGACTCTAAAATATGATTATTTTCAGAGTGCTGAAATTTGGAGTCATAAATAAAACATAATAGATTCGTATTTATGAGTGTATTAAAAAATTATTATTTTTTTTAATTTTTTAAATACTCATAAATGATTCAAAAATTAATCATAAATATATAACTCATAATGGCTCAGAAAATTCTAAATTTTCCACTAATGCTCCAAATTCAGAGTCTGACGAATAATAAAAAAAGAAATACACCCTCATATGGCTATGATTTCAGAAGGCCCTAGCACTCCTTTATGAATCTTTTCGGATTCTAATTGTACACTGGGATGCAATTTAATTTATTATTTTAATCAGTTAAAGTATTTATTAAAAACCGACTTATTTTTGTCGGTTTTCGGTTTCGGTTTTGAGGCCTGAAAAACCGCGGTTTCGGTTTCGATTAAAATCGAACAGCAAACTCTACTCTGTTAGTACGAAAATTTTTTCACATAACCTTATTATGTTATTCGCGAAAATAATTTAAAACTGATAACATTCTTACTGTTTGTTTTATGATGAAATGGTGCACGAATTCCCTTCTATCCCTTTCTATTTGCGCTTAGCCTAGGTCCCTTTCTCTATGCGCTGTCACATATATGAATTTCACATATTTTACGTAATTTAAGTAATAAAAAACTAGGATTATTTAAACAGACTCATTTTCATTATGATTTCATGCATTTAAGTGGCCACTTTTTACTATTGATACACCTAAATTTACTCCTTAAATATGTTTTTATACCCATAATTAAAGTCAAATTTACACACTTTCCCCTCAATTCATAAATGCTTTGTAAAGTTATAGCAGGTTTACAAAACGTCATTTTCATACAAAATTTGTTCAATAAACCTCCTATAATTTTACAAAGCGTTTATGAATTTAGGGGTTTGTGTGTATGAATATTACGCATAGGGTTTGGGATTTCCCGGACTTTTTTTTCCCCGGAAACGGGAAATATTTTTTAACAAAATTGTTAATGAAAACCACCTATATAAGTAATTTTTGTTAAAAAAAACAATATTTCAGTACAAATTCAGTCTGTTTAGTGAGAATTCAAAGTAAAAATATCAGAATGTTGAACACTTGATTTCACATAAATTACTCTAAGCACTGCCAAATGAATTGCATGATTCCAGCAGAAAGCACCCACTACTGGACTGTCGAAAACAAACCGTTTCATTACATTCGGCCCATTAGATATGGTGGTCACAATGTTATTTTCCAAAGACGAATAAAACTCTTCTAGTTTTATTTCTTCTTGATGTATAAACCAACCCCAGGTTATAAAATGAATTATTTCGTTTAAAAATATCAAATATCTCTTTTGTGATATTCTGATTAAATTTAAAGTCGACTTTATTAATCATACGGTTTTGTTCATTTTGTGTATGAAAACCTTACAAAGATATTTATATTTTCAAACATTTTGATTGGTTGAAAATAAATTAACAATCAGAATGCTCCAAAAATAAACCAAGTCAAGGTATACTGCCACCGAATATTTTAACTAAAGTCGACTTTAACTAAGATATAGATTTGAAAAATTATTTGTAAGAAACAAATCTTTTTTTTCATATTTCTTTTAAACATTTTATCAAGTTTTTCGGTTTTACTACTTAAATTTTGAATAAGTTATGCGAAAAATTTTTATTAGTTGAAATGCTCCTAATTACTTGGCAAAGATTTTTTTTGTGCGTCAAATAAATTGATTCCCTTTTAAAAGATTTTAATGACATTTTTGTTTTGGTATTTAAAATGTTTTTTATGACTAAAATTTAAAAATCCTATTCCAAACAGAAACAATTTAAAAAATTTAATATTTTTAAAATTTCCCGTTTTCCCGGGAAAAATATTTTATTTTCCCGGGAATTCCCGGCAAACTTTCCCCGGGATATCCCGGGAATTCCCGAACCGCAAACCTTAATTACACACAATGTGTGTACGATTTTTCATTTACGCACATAGAGTAATTTTACAGACATTATAGTAGGTAAAAAGTTACCCACTATAAATAGGGTAAATTTAAATAAAAATTTATTATAGTGTAGATAACAGATGTACACCTGAAGTGTTTGCTGTTAAAAACTCATTTTCTGCAGATGGCCCCTATTGAATATAAGCCCTCGATATATATCATTGCAATACACTCTAATTAAATTCTGTTGAAATTTACCCAACTTATAGTAGGAAACTGTACTGCTTCTATAAGTTGGGTAAATTTACTATACGTGTGTAATTGAAAAAAATACGCGCATTGTGTTTAAGTTGGTGCACAAATACCGAGTAATTTTACATTGAAAGTGCGTAAAAATTAAATGAAATTTTGAAATTGTGTTAATTTACTAAATTTGTGAGTAACAAAGCATGTTTCACGTGTAAATGTACGCATAAAAATCCCCCAAAAATACGTATATTTACCACAGGTGTGCTTAAAGTTAAACCACAAGAAAAAAACTTATTTTTTAATAAAAAAACAAAATAATTTTTAGTACATATTTTATTAACAATAATATCTATGTCATTCCCGTTTAATTGTTGTGTCGGAATTAGTCGTTTTCAGATTTTAAGCTATTTGTACAATAAAAATTTGTTATAACTACACTCTAATTAATATCTGTTGAAATTTACCCAACTTATAGTAGGAAACTGTACTCCTACTATAAATTGGGTAAATTTACTCTATGTGCGTAATTGAAAAAAGTACGCACATTGTGTTTAAGTTGGTGCACAAATAATTTGTAATTTTACATTGAAAGTGCGTAAAAATTAAATGACATTTTGAAATTAGTGTGCTAATTTACTAAATTTGTGCGTAAAAAAGCATATTTCTCGTGTAAATGTATGCATAAAGTGCGTAAAAATCCACAAAAATGTGCAAAAATCCACAGAAAGTTCGTAGAAATCCCCCAAAAAGGCGTATATTTACAACAGGTGTGCTTAATGTTAAACCACACAAAAACATTTTTTTTTTAATAAAAAAAACTAATTTTAAGTACATATTTTATTTATAATAATATCAGTGTCATTCTCGTGTATAATTTTTAACAAATTTTGGGCATTTATTGTGAAACATTGGTACAATATACATTTATTGAAAGTATTGGCCATCATTAGCTATGACCTTTTCCCATCTCTCTGGATGGATTCCGTGCCAAAATAACTGCTGCTCATTTTTTAAGGCCAAGAGGATGCCAATTTCGGATACCCGAAAGCAAAACTTCTTATTCACTATTTATTTTATAAATAGTTTTAGCTCTTGCAACATGTGGCCGAGCGTTGTTCTGATGGAATATTAAGAGCAACCAAATACAGAGTATTACCTTGGCGCTATGGATAGTCGGCTTTGGCGTTGATTTGGCTGGTTGCCCAGGCTTTAAATACGATTTCTTGCGCTAAGGGTTATCATAATCCATTTGTCACCGCCAGTAATGATTCGATTCAAACATTTCTTTCTCTTTATGGCGTTCCAGCAGCATTTCCCACATGCAAAATCGTCCAAAACCAATTTCCTTGCTTTTGGATGAGTCTTGCTGCTTGCAAACCAAAAAGTATTTCATTCTTCTGTTGCTATTTCCAGATACAAATGTGTTAATAGAAATATGGTAATTCAAAAAAATAATCCATTTTAACTTTTTCTCTTTATTATTTAAAATTTTTTTCAATTTTTTCCAAATTAAAATGTCAGATTATTTATTACTATTATAAGTTAGTATATTTAACAAATTTGTTATTTAACAAAAGAATAGTAATTTTAGGTGCAATGTGTTTATTTGTAAACACATAATGTCTAAAAATACTTTGTGTGTGTATTATTGTGTATGAAAGTGTGCACAAAAATAATTTACGCATTTTTTGTTTATATTTACCGAATTTTCGTAAAATTAAACAAAATTTTACCCATTTTATAGTAGTGAATTTACAAACATTTTTTAGAGTGTATTGAACTAAAATTAATTTTGAAAAAACGCTCAGCTCAGACTACCACATGCGTCACAAATAACACAGTAAAACAAAATAAGAAAAATTTGATGCATCGGTGTTACGACACATCATTTCTAATAGACTTTGGGGCGCAGATCACGAATATGGCCATAAAATTTTAAAGTTAGCTATAGTTTAAGAAATATTTGCAAAAACGATTTTCTGGCAAAATAAAATTTTTTAATAAACTTTTTGCAAAAAAATACAAATAAAAGTAATAGCACTATTTTTTGCAACAATTTAAAATGATTGATATACTGCACGTTTTGACAGCTGCGATAATATTCCCTATACGCCTATTTAAAATTGAAATTTCACTTTTTTAACGATTTCGTTAATAAATAATCTGCGATAAAAGGATTATCCAATATTTGAATTTGTACCTTCAGTAAACATCTCATGTTACTTAATTTATCAAAAGAATTTTGCATTTTCTGTATTAATTTTAAGTTAAAATTGACTAAATCTGAGAAAGACTGACTTTTTTAATACATAAAAATTAAGGAGTATGTGATAAATTCTAAATTATAAAACTCAGATAAAACCATTCATAAATGTAAAACATACACTCACAATATATTTTCCATAACCGATCGAGGTTTATTTGAAAAATATTAGGTAAAGTTTGTTTTCAATTGAAGAATCAATTAAAATACATTGAAACATATTGTTTAACTTTTTATATTCGTAAATAAAAAACAAACTACAAGAAATATTTATCGTCTGTAGGAGTTGATATGTTCAGTCAAATAATCTATTTTTAGATTTCTATTTTTAGAAAAAATAATTTAAATAATTTCGTTGTTTTCTGTTTTAAAACAAAAAATTAAAATATTTTCGGTTTTCAGTTAAAAATGGACGATTGTTTTTTCAATTAATTTAATATGTATTTTAGGTGGTTTTTAACGATAAAATATTTTAAGTGTATACATAGTTATAGAAAAAATAAAAAAAAAAATTTTTTTTGGGATGAGATTTGAACCACCACCCTCAAAAATTGAAATTTTGTCAATGCCTGACCTTCCAGACATCTACACCACAACCGATTTGAAAATTGTATAAATTAAATTTGAATTTAAAATATTTTGAAATATTTATTTGTACAACAAAAAGAAATTTAAACAAACAAATGTACCCAACACACAATTTGAATTTATAAAAATAATTTGAATCTATCGCACGACTAGAAAAACTGAACTTCGTTTTATATCTAAATTCTTTTGTTTGTTTTAGTTTAAAATAGTTGAATATTAAATAATATAAATTCAATCAGTGTTTACGATAACGAAATTATCGAAATTGATTGCCAAATTTATTTGAATTGTTAGTAAAAATGTTTAAATTGATTTGATAATCACGGGGTTGCCGGGTTATAAAAATGTGAAGAAATCTCGATGATGTCAGCTGCTAGCAATAGGGTCGGCATATACGACTAAAATCTTTACCAAACAAATCGTTTTAAATGTTCACCATACAAATCGTTATAAAAACTAAAAATATAAAATACTAAAATAAAATTTAAAAACAAGCTTTTTTGTAATGCCCTTTGAGGGGAATTTTTTTACAGAGTTTTTATTTTTAATTTTGTGTGGAAGTAAAAACGAAAGATTTTATATTTTATGAATTTCTTTTTATTCTCAAAAAGTTTTATGCATGTCAGAAATTAAATAAATACAGGGTTATAAATTTTATTCAAATGAAAATTTAACTTAAAAAATCAAAAAAAGTAAATATAACGCAAGTTCTTCTTAATTAAAATTAAATTTTATAACTGAAGTTAAACACTAAATTCTAGGGACTTTGATTATGTAAATTGGTATTTCTAGTCATTCGACAAATCTTATTCTCATCTAATTCAGAGAGTATTGTCACTTTTAAGATAATTGTCTTCAAACAGGATGATTTTAAAATCTTAAATAATTTTATGATAAAAATATTTTTGTGCAATTTTGCTCCAAAGTTTAATATCGATGGCTTAATAAAGAAAGACGCTACACAGAGAGAATTTTGCTGGACGAGTTTTAGTGAAATTTTTCAGTAAACTGTTGAAGTTTTCTTCACAATATAAATGAAAAATTTGTGAAATTCGATGAAAAAGCTTCGTATATTTTATGAATATAGTTTTAGTGAAACTTTTTCACGGAGCGTATGAAACTTTAAGCAAATAAAATGAAATTTTTGATAATATTTTATGAAAAATTCCATTAATTCAATGAAAAGTATCAATGGACGAGTTCCCGTGAAACTTTATCGATTTTATGCAAAAATTCATTAATATCATGCAGATAATTCTCTCAGTGTATCTTTATTCTTAATTTCTATAGAGGGGAAGGCAATAAAAATATAAAAGCCGTGCAAATATTGTTTCTCAGAATGAAACTTTATATTAATGCAAAAACAATACAATAAAAAGTATAATCTAAGTTTTTCAGATTTCCATTTCCTCTAATGGAATATTAATTCCAGTTAGGGCCTTTCTGCATTAAGCATTAAATTTATATACCAAAAATTT
Source organism: Leucophora obtusa (assembly GCA_949987735.1). Classification (NCBI taxonomy): domain Eukaryota; kingdom Metazoa; phylum Arthropoda; class Insecta; order Diptera; family Anthomyiidae; genus Leucophora; species Leucophora obtusa. Next base: position 170,614,778 of record OX465295.1, on the reverse strand, counting down.
GAAAAGAGCAGCATGTTCGTTGTTACATTTAGGGCATTTCTTTTAACTATTATATTTATGTGTGATGGGTAATTTGAAATTTAAAAAGATAGATTCAAATAAAATAAAAACAATTTGAATTATAAAAAAATGTTTATGAAACTATTTGTATCAATATAGTTTGGCTCAAGGGGTAAGGCGATGAACTTCTAAACCAAAGGTCGTTGGTTCGAATCGTGTCTGGTGTTGGAACAAAACAAAATCGCTTTGAATTTAAAACGAAAGAAAATTAAATTAAAGAGAAATTTAATATACAAAGAACGTGTGTGTTATGTGTGCAGTGTTTTGAAAATTGAAACAAAAAAAAAACTTTCGAATATGAAAAAACAAACCAAAAAATCGTTTTTTTTACGTTTTGTCCGTTAAAAATTGATGATTGTTTTAACAGACTTTTCAATTATTTTAATTTTTTTTATGGATTGTTTAAACAATGTTTGAAAATAAATAGCGAAATGGTTTGAATATAATGAAAAATCAGTAGTCCTTTTTTTAATTGTGTTTTCAATTAATTTGATATGTATTTTATGTTGTTTTTAACGATAAAATATTGTGAGTGTATATTTTCTAATCAATTTCAACGAAGTTTTAGATAACTGCAGTTAATAAAAAATGAGTAAAAAGGTTAAAGTCGGGCATGCCGACTATACAATACCCTACACCAGTCTGGGCAAAAGCCAACTAATGTTTGGATCCGAAATTCGAATGGGTTAAAATGGGGCTTGTATCAAAATTTTCTATAATGTGAGTCAGCGCACCAAATTTCATTCATATTCATATCTTAATATTTGCGATCTGCAGTTTGTTACCAAGCCAATTTTGGGGGGACCCTTATATGGGCACTAGGTCTAAACATGGACCGATGTTAAACAAAATCAATAGGCTTCGTCCTTGGGCCAACATAGGTCTGTGTACCAAATTTCATCAAAATATCTTAATATTTGCGACCTTCAGCGTATAAACAATATAATTTTGGGGGGACCCTTATATGGGCACTAGGTCTAAAAAATGGACCGATGTTCACAAAAATCAATAGGCTTCGTCCTTGGGCCAACATATGTCTGTGTATCAAATTTTATCAAAATATCTTAATATTTGCGACCTGCAGCGTATAAACAATATAATTTTGGTAGGACCCTTATATGGGCACTAGGTCTAAACATGGACCAATTTTAACCAAAATCAATAGGCGTCGTCCTTCGGCCGACATAAGTCGGTGTACCAAGTTTTACAAAAATATCTTAATATTTGCGACCTGTAGAGTGCGCACAAGAATGCATGGACAGACAGACAGACGGACGGACGGACATCGTTAAATCGAAATAAAAAAAAATTCTGAGCCGATCGGTATACTATAAGGTGGGTCTAGGACCAATATTTTTTGGTGTTACAAACATCAGCACAAACTTATAATACCCTGACCACATAGTGGTGTAGGATATAATAAGTTTATAAAAAAACGATTTTAAAAGATGCATGTTCAAAAATCTACTTTTCTTCCTTTTACCGCAGTAAATTCATATAAAATTTATTTGAAATCAAAAAGATATAAAATTTGTATTTCAGATTGAATTTCTACAAGTATTTATGCAAAAGTTGTGATTATTTTGATAAAATGGATTTAGTGGAATATGAATTTATTTCATGTGTTAAGATTTTGCAAATCCGATAAACGGATTTTACTAAATTTGAAATATAGGAAAATAAGTAAAGTTTTCACTTTAATTACAGGATCCTTGAAAAATGACCCCAATGAAAAATTGACCCAATGCAAAAAATTAAAAATTGCCCCAATTTTGGGGTCATTTTGATTATAACATATTGCCCCAATATGAAATTTAGCCCCAATCCAAAGTGAAAAAAGCCCCAAAATAATTGTTTACGCCAGGCATGTGGGTACTTTGTGTAACCACATATCTCACAACACTCTGGCTGGGTTATGTTTTTTAATTAATCTTCAGAATGATCGTCAGCAATAGCAGTGGTTAAAATAACAAAAAAAAAATAAATTAAAAATTGTAAAATAAATTATTATAAAAAGGGACAATTAAATAGGAAAGGGAAAGGGCCGTAAAAGCTTAATTAAATCAAAATTATTATGTGATCAATGCAAAATGCAAATTAAAGAGGAGAGTGATGAATTTATAGAATGCGATAAATGTGGAAAAAATTACCATTCCCAGTGTACTAAATTGGATAAACGTCAGTACGAGTATTTTGTAAAAAATGAGAGTGAGATTTTTGCATGTCATATATGTGAAGAGGATGAAGGAGGAGATATAAAGAATGAACTTCATGCAATCAAAACAAAACTCAATAAGTTAGATCAGCTGAGTGAAATTCAAGAATCGATACAATTCATGTCAAAACAATATGATGTTATTTTGAAAGTTGTAGCTGAAAATAAAAAGAAGTTGGGTGAAGTAGAAAAGGAAAATCGTTCTTTGAAAAAAGAAATTATTAATTTAAAATCATCAGTGAAAATGCTGAATAATGTACGAGTGAAAAATGACTGCGTTGTTAGAGGTTTGGATGTTGCTGAAGGTGTTTCTGCTGTGAATTCTATTGTTGAGTTATCGAAGGGTGTGGGTGTTGTCATGGAACCTCATAACATTGATGATGCTTACTTTATTAGAAATAAAAATAAGAGTTCGGATCACAAAAAAACTGTGGTTGTAAAATTTTCGTCGAAAGCTTCTAAAGATAAGTTGATGACTGCTAAACCGAAGCTGAAAGAGAATAAAAGTGATGTTTTTGTCAGTGATTATTTGAGTAAGGAGACGCTGGAGTTGCTTAAATATGCAAGGACGTTGAAGAACGTTGGTTATAAGCATGTGTATCCGAGGAATGGTAAAATTTTTTATAGAAGAAGTGATATTTCTAGACCTCAAATAATCAGATCTGAAGATGAAGTGGATCAAATATTATTGAATGCTACAAAAACAAAGCCTTGGGTACGTAGATCAGTGAATCATAATGAAGTTTCTGGTGCTGAACAAACTGGTGGTGGTGATGATGATGATGATGGCGATGATATGGCGTATGTTTCTCCTTAAAATTTGTTAATTTTGCTTTTAGTTATGTTTTTTATTATTATTTTTTTTTTTTGATGATTAATAATCAGTATTTTCAAAATTTTTCAAATTTTAATAAATACATTTGTAATTTGGATTGTTCGTTTTTTAATATATTAAGTGTTAACGTAAGAAGCATTTCATCGATAACGAAGTTTAATAAGTTCAAAACCTTAATAGCGAGTCTTTCAATACTACCTGATGTGATAGCAATTCAAGAAACTTGGTTTGATGGAAAATTGACGCAGCTTTATTCAATTCCAGGATACTCTAATGTCCATTGTTGTAGGAGTGATGGGTATGGAGGTACATCGTTGTACGTGAGTGACAAATTGCACTATGTTATTGAAAATTGCAGAAGCGAGAAGTTTGTAGATTTTGTCTCTATTTCAATTGACAATTATCGCATAAATGGCTGTCCTTTGAAAATATTGTCGATTTATCGTTCACAAAAGTGTGTAATTGTCGATTTTTTTGAAATTATTGAATTGTTAAACAGAAGTTTGCCTGAAACTGAAGGTGTTGAAGATGTCTCTCAATTAACTAACAATCTTATAAGCTGTATTAACAATGCTATAAATAATTCAACAAGTTCATCAAAATACAAAAAGTCTTTAAGATTTGAAATCGCACCATGGATTAATGATAATCTGCAAGCTTTAATATTGCTCAAACGAAAATTTTTGGCCAAACGACGGAAGACTAAAAGCAATAAATATGACAGTTTGTTGAAGAGATTGGGGAAAGTTATCAAGGTAGCTTGCAAGCATTCAAGAGATAATTATTACTATAATAATCTGAATAAAAGTGATGATGATCCAAAAAAAGTGTGGAATTTTATAAATAATACACTTGGGAGAGGATTAAAGAAGAACTTTAATCTCACAACAACAGCTGGCACACCAATTTTTGATGATAAAGTGAAGGCAAATGTTCTTAATCAGTATTTTGTACAATCTGTGAGTGATTTGAGAAGTCAAATTCAAATATTTCCAGGAGATGATTGTAATTTGTTGAGAACTTTATATCTAACTGAAAACCGTTTAAAAATTCAGCCGATTACCGTAGATGATATGAGTACAGTTGTAAATAATTTGAATGTAAAAAAATCCACAGGTAATGATAATATTGCACCAAAAGTAATATATAACTGTAATGATATATTAGTTCCGATTCTAACAAATATTTTTAATAAAATTATTAGTTCGTCAAGTTATCCAGATTGTTTAAAAATAAGTAAAATTGTACCTATTCCGAAAGTTTCAAATGCTTCTGAACCCAGTAATTTTCGTCCGACTTCTGTACTGTCATCTATTGATAAAATTTTTGAGACCTTGTTTCAGCAGAGGCTGTTTTCATATTTTGATGGTAAAAGCTTTATGTACAAATATCAATATGGTTTCAAAAAAGGATGTGGTACTGAAGAAGCAGTGGCGAATGTTTTAAATTTTATATGTGATGGCATGGATACTGGTTCGAACGGTGTTGCAGGTCTTTTCTTAGATTTTATAAAGGCTTTCGATCTTGTTGTTCATAGAATAATGGTGCAAAAATTAAGGTATTATGGTGTTATGGACAATGAACTGGAGATGTTTGAAAGATGCTTTGATAATCGAAAGCAATTTGTACAGTTGGACAATGGTAAGAGTGAAATGTTAAATGTTGAAAGTGGAGTGCCGCAAGGTAGTTGCTTGGGACCTTTGCTGTTTTCTATTTATTTAAATGACATTTGTAACTTGAATCTATATGTATGTTTGCTGACGATGTATGTCTGTTTTATCCATACAAAAACGATTTGGTATTGAAAACGTATATGGAACGAGACGTTGCTCTTATTTTTGAGTATGCACGATTAAATAAATTGATACTTAATGCAAATAAAACTAAGCTTATCAGATTCAGGCCACGTTCATATGCATTAAATAATAATTTTAGTATTTTTGTAGATGGAAATCAAATTTTTGAAACACATCAAGTAAAATATTTGGGAATTGTTTTACAAAGTAATCTAGCATGGGATTTGTATATTGCAGAGGTAAGGCGAAAGATTGCTCCGGCTGTTGGTATACTATTTAAAATGAAAAATAAACTTAATCAAAAAACTAAGCTGTTAATCTATCACGCCCTGATACAAAGTCACTTAAATTACATGGTAATAATCTATGGATACAAAAACACGAATGAGTTAAAGTCGCTTCAAGTTATGCAAAATAAAGCATTAAAAACAATTCATAATTTACCGATAATGTACCCAACATTAACACTTTATACCAATATCTGTAAACCAATTTTGCCTATTCATAAACTATATAAATACCAGCTATTAATGTATATGTTCAAATCCTTACACAATATAGGATATCGTACTATAAATTTCGTTCAAAATCAATAAATTTTTAATACGAGAAATCAGAGTAACTTGCATACACCAAGGTGCAGATTAGAAACAACGAAGCAGCGGATACAATATATGGGAAGTTTTGAATACAACAACTTGCCTTTAAGGTTAAAAGCAATTAACTTAATTTCAAGTTTTAAACGAGAGTTGAAAGAATTTATTTTTGAAAATCTTGAAATGCTTCTTTCGTAAATTAATATTTAAAGAAAATAAATTTTGATTTATATATATTATTTTTTTTTATATAAATATACATATGTGATGTAATTAAGTTATAAGGAAAGTATTGCCAACTTGCCTCAATAATGCCCTTTAGGGGCGCTGAGGCCTAATTAAAAATGAATTGTATTTTATATGAAATGTTAATAAAACTATATAAAAAAAAAAATAAATAAATAATAAACAAAAACCAACAAAGGAAAAAAGTGTTTTGATTGGAGAAAAAAAGGAAGCTGCCAACGTCGTCCATTACATCAATATCACAGGCACATCGTAGCCCAGAGACACGGCCCCCACGTACTGACCCCAACATTTGGTCCATCTCCCGGTAAAGAACAACATAAATTTAAAGCTGAAACGAGGTACGTACGTGAAATTTTATTTATATTTGGAAAATATCTACGATATTGTGGCTCAGTTTGAGGTAACTTCAATTTCGACGCGACATTTTTAGTCACACCTCCATTTTTTGCAACCCTTTTGTTTTAATAAAAACTCGCGCCTTAAGCCGTTTATTGCTCTTTGCAGACATCTTTTTTCACCATTCTACTGGCGCAAATATCAAGGAGCAATCTTTTTTTACGTTTTCTTCACAATTCAACAAAAAAAATTGCAGCCATATTTACGACCTTTTCAATTGTTTATGTTGTTTCAAATTTTTTTGCCCAGTTAAAATTTTTACAATCCTTTAAAATTCATATTGGATCTTCCCCTTTTTTGGTAAAATTTTGCCCATCCATCAAGATTTGTTGCTCTGATTGAGTCTTTGGAATAAAAATTTTGAATTTTATTGGATTTATTGCGACTCTTGATAGGAACATATGAAAGTCAAAAATTCTCGTTTCAACGCATTGGTTTTTGAAAATATTAAAACAATTCATCAAATTTGTGGTGAATACTTTGAAATTTTTGCTGCTCTTTAGATATTTTGGAATACAAAATTTGTCAGCGAGTCTAAACTGCTGTACTCTGGCTCCAGTTTTTTAATATCCCAGTTTATTTTGATTTGTTGCTGCTTGGAGATTATATTTACTGGAAATACTTAAGGTGGAAGCTGTTTTCTATTGTTTTTTATAAAACATTTTGAATTTTTTTATGAGAATTATCAACGTTTGCACAAATTTAACGCCATTTAAAGCCACTCGTCGATTTTCTTACAAATTTCTACTGGTTTTTTTTTGGAAATTTATTATTGGTTTTGTGGTTCTTGGATTAATTTGTGGTGCAATTTTGTGCTTGGAATTTATTTTGCATCGAGTCTGCTGGGTTTTAAACAATTTTACCAATTTTCAATTGCACAATAAATTTTTACTACGTTTTTCAACATTTTACCAAGTTTTTTTTTCCTGTTTTAAATACAACTTCGCTTGCTGATTAAAACTTTCACCATTTTACCAAGTTTTTTCCTGTTTTTTATACAACTTCGCTTGCTGATGAAAACTTTCACCATTTTACCAAGTAATTGTGGTTTTTAAATACAACTTCGCTTTCTGATGAAAACTTTCACCATTTTACCAAGTTTTTATGGTTTTTAAATACAACTTCGCTTGCTGATTAAAACTTTTACCATTTTACCAAGTTTTTTCCTGTTTTTTATACAACTTCGCTTGCTGATGGAAACTTTCACAATTTTACCAAGTTTTTGTGGTTTTTAAATACAACTTCGCTTGCTGATGAAAACTTTCACCATTTTACCAAGTTTTTATGGTTTTTAAATACAACTTCGCTTGCTGATTAAAACTTTCACCATTTTACCAAGTTTTTTGTCTCTTAAACAAAAACTTCGTTCGCTTGATAAAACTTTCATCATTTAACCAAGTTTGTTGCTCTTGTACTGAAGATTGGTTTTTTAACGAAACTTGCGCATCTTTACCAAGTTTTGAATTTTGAGCAACTTTATCAATTTTTTTTCGAAATTTCATTACAATTTAAATAAAAGGCCAACAAAATGTCGAATGTAGACAAATTTAATGAAGCAGCTGATGAAATGGTCAGATTCGAGTCTCGGCTCAAGGATGAAGATTTTTCCTCATACACATTAGAGGCCCTAGAGTTTGAAAAGATAGAGTTAACTAAATTGTGGACGAAATTTAAAGGTTTATATGACAGTTGTTCAAGTGAACCACTGGAAAAGAAAAAGGAAATGGTGGCGGTTCACACTAAATTTAATTTAATCTATAAAATCAACGTTAAATGTATAAATTATATAGCAAAAGCAAAACGAAAGCTAACTAGGGAAGAATCTTCAGAGTCGAACACAGTGGTTCCCAAACAGGGGTATTCACTACCAGTACAAGCATGTGAAGTTGAGGTTTTTGATGGCACTTATTCACAGTGGCCTACCTTTAGAGACTTGTTCACTGCAATATATATAAATAATGAACGTTTGGATCCAGTTGCAAAATTGTGCTGCCTTTTTCAAAAGACAACTGGTGATGCCCGTGCAGTAAATGCAAACATAAGCATTACTGCGGAAAATTTTGAAGTTGCCTGGGAAAATTTAAGAACCCAGTATGAAAATAGGCGTGTATTATTTAACGAACAGATTAAAGGGCTCCAAAGAGGAGTGAACAATATTATGTCGATTTTGAAATTATACAAAATTTATGTTGAAGCGTGGGAACCACTGTTTGTATTTCATTCCTCAATTAGGCTCCCGGTGTTGTCTTTAAATCTTTGGGAACAATCCGTGAAAAATAAAAATGAAATTTCTAAATGGAGTGAATTTAATGAATTTTTTACCGACAGATATCAAGCCCTTGAAAGTGTTGGTAAAATGCGTGCCAGTAGTTCCCAAACTTTTGGTCAAACAAATAATACAAGTACCAATAAACACAAACAATTTAAAACACATCACACTAAAGTTGATATTGCTCAATGCAAGTTATGTAGAGAAAATCATCCGATAAGCAAATGCCGAAAATTTTTAAATATGGATAATAAAAATCGTGCTGAAACATTGAGGAAATTTAATTATTGTTTTAATTGTTTGAAAACTGGTCATATGTTTGCTGATTCTCCGAATTCTACTGGTTGCTCAAAATGCAGTAGAAAACACCACACTCTTTTGCACAAAGAATTCATAAAAAAGGGAAGCCAACGAAACCAATCGAATGATGTGTCTCAAGGAAATAATGTAGCTCGTGATAACATTCCGTCGACTTCTGCTCAAGCTAAAATACAGTCCATTTCGAATACAAGTTCGTCTAATGTTGTTAAAAGTCATTATCACTCTGTGGCCAAAAAAGTTATGTTTGGTACTGCGTGGGTTAATGTTATTTATAAAGGTGCAAGTTGTAAAGTAAGAGCTTTAATTGACCCATGTTCTGAAGAAAGTTTTATATCAGGAAAAATTCAAAAATTATTAAAACTGCCAACCGTGCCTGTGTCAGCTGATGTTACAGGGCTGGGCTGTGAAGTTGTCAGTAAAGTTGAAAAAATGACAACTTTTTCTATGTTTTCAATAGTAAATCCAAATCTTTCTATTGAAATTGATGCGTTGGTGGTACCTCAAGTAACTATAGATACCCCAACGCAAAGTTTTAATCCTACTGCAATGATGAATCTACCAAATTTGAAATTTGCTGATCCGAAGTTTTACGAAAGCGGTCCCATTGGTATGCTCTTACACGGTGAATCATATCCAGCGATTTTGTGTAAAGGAGTTCAGCATGGTATTTTTAAGTCATTAGTTGCTCAGGAGACAATATTTGGCTAGATTGTGACTGGCCCTACGAAATCGCTGCGTCCAGTTAGTATCTCTTTTTTCACTAAAGTTGCGATTGATGATCAATTGTCAAAATTTTGGGAGCTTGAAGCAGTCTTTCGTAATCCTGTAATCTCGGAAGGAGATAAGTTATGTGAGGAGATTTTTCGGTCCACTACTTTGAGAAATACAGAAGGGAGATACGCAATTGATTTGCCCTTCAAAACTGATTTTTCATCTCTTGGCCCGAATAAACACATAGCTCTAAGTCAGTTTCTTAGAAACGAAAAATCTTTGCTGAAAATAAGGCTCTGTATGATGAGGTTGTAACAGAATATTTAACTTTGGCACATATGGAAAAAATTGAAAATCCTGTAGTTGGCCCGAGTTATTATTTGCCACATCATGGCGTTTTTAAGCCTGAAAGTACCACAACAAAATTGAGAGTGGTCTTTAATGCTTCAAGCGTTACATCCAGTGGGACAAGTCTGAATGACATTTTGCACGTTGGCCCCGTGCTTCAAAAAAATTTAGTTTTTTTGATTTTAAAATGGCGATTTTATGAATTCGTTTTTAATGCGGACATTTAAAAAATGTACCGGCAAATTTTAATTAACCCTGAACACGCTCGTTTTCAACGAATTATTTTCCGTGGATCTCCTGATGAAGAAGTGCAGGATTATCAGTTGAAAACTGTTACATTTGGCGTTAATTGCGCTCCTTATTTGGCTTTCAGAACGTTGTTGCAGCTGGCTGATGATTAGGAACGTAATTTTCCATTTGGTGCTAAAATTCTACGAGAGAGCATGTATGTAGATGACGCTTTAGTAGGTGCGCACAGTTTAGAAGTCATTTTAAGCGCCCGTAATAAGCTGATTGAAATATTGAAATCAGCTGGATTTCATTTACGAAAATGGACTTCAAATTCGAAAGAAATTTTAGATGGGTTACCCGCAGATCATTTGTTAACTGAAAATTTCTTATGTTTTGATGAAGAAAGTAACGCAAAAACTCTGGGAGTTCGATGGAATGCGTCAGCTGATTACTTTTATTTTACAACAGAAAAAATTCCGTTCAAATCTGTTTATACAAAGAGGGAAGTTCTTTCAACAATTGCAAGGCTTTTTGATCCCGCTGGTTGGTTAGCTCCAGTAATTATCACCGCAAAAGTTTTGATGCAGCAAATGTGGCTCGATAAAATTGACTGGGACGAGAAAATTAAGGCAGCGGCTTTACGAAATTGGCAGTCTTTTGTTTCTCAATACAACGATATTGATACAATTACAATTCCACATTGGATTCAATATTCTCCAAATGCTCATATTGAATTTCATGGCTTTTGTGACGCATCGGAATTGGCGTATGCTGCTGCTTTATACGCAAGGGTTCAAATTGGTGAAAAATTTTTTTTCAAATTTACTGACTTCGAAATCAAAAGTCGCCCCAATTAAAAAACCGTCGATACCTCGCTTAGAATTGTGTAGTGCTGTGCTTTTAGCAAAATTGGTTGACAGTATTATGCCACAATTCAATTTGAAAGAATCTTCGCTCTATTTTTGGTCTGATTCAACGATTGTTTTAGCATGGCTGAAAAAACCTCCATGTAGTTGGAAAACCTTTGTGGCTAACAGAGTTGCCATAATTTTGAAAAAAGTTGGTAATAAAAAATGGGCCCATGTAATTTTTCAGGATAATCCCGCCGATCTAGCAACCCGGGGGCTGATCCCATCGGAGTTAAAATCTTGCAAGCTGTGGTGGCATGGTCCTGAGTGATTTTGCCCACAAAATGACTCATCATGGTGGCTTACGGTTAGTCCATAGTGTGATTCGACACGAGTGCTGGATTATTAAAGTAAAAAATCTGATTAAAACCTGCTTAAATAACTGCAAGGAATGCATTTTACACAAAAAAACGCGTCAAGGACAAATTATGGCTGCTTTGCCCGACGAAAGAACAACTTTGTGTCGCCCATTTGCCAACACGGGCGTCGATTTCGCTGGCCCCTTCGAAATAAAAAGTTTCACCGGTCGTTACTCCAGAATAAGTAAAGGTTACGTGTGTCTGTTTGTTTATTTCGCTACAAAGGCAATCCACCTCGAAGCAGTCAGCGATTTATCAACTCCAGCATTTTTAGCGGCTTTCGCTCGTTTTGTAGCCTGCACGCAAAGAAAAAATATGGTTGGGATGACCATATTCGAAGAGCATCATATATTTTTGGGTTTATGATTGCGACAATCATATTATGAAATACCTTTTTCAATCGTAATATGATCGCCTAATTACTACATTATGATTCCAAACTGATCCCAATATTATCATATTATAGTCCTGTATGTCATACTATGATTCCTATATTTTTCCCAGCATTCTCTTGAAGGTGAGTGAAAAAGCTGTGCACGATATTCAAAATAGTACATTTATTTATTCAATGACTTATTTACAAACTTAAACAATTTAAATTAATTTTAGTTATCACTTATATTTAACTCAAAATAAATTATGGAAACATCTGATAACAGCGCGTAGAAAAATATTGTTAAATATACAATTTTACAATGCATCCGAAATGATCATAACATGTTCTTAGTGATCATATTATAATCCTAATGATCATAATATTTTCCTCATGATCATATTATGGTAATGGAGAAAATTTTGTAATCATTTGGGATCATATTATGATCGTCAGGAACATAATATGATCAGTACGAAAATATTATGATAGTTTCGTTGTGCATTTACATTTTTTTTTAAATTTTGCACTTTTTTCTATTTTGTTTTCGTACGAAATTAAAATCTATCACAACACTTGTTATTATAGATGCTCTGAAACAATATTTTTGCTACGTGAGTACAAAAAATTAAAAAAGCACTTACTTTTTTCACTTAATTTATATCACTAAACACTTTTTATATATAATTAATAAATAATATTATTTGAGGATTGCTTGACAATCTATAGCTCTCTAGACTTCTTGCGTAGAGCGAGTTCTTTCTTCCAAAAACAATGTCCTTATTAAAATGAATACCAATAAGATATTTTTTTTTTCTATTTTTTAAGTATTTTTTTTAATACACATATATTTTTTTATTTTAGTGCTTCTTACAACTTCTTTTCACAAAATCTTAAACAAGACTGACGCCAACTGATAGATGACGCTCTTGAAAAAATATACTGATCATATCATGGTTGTCGAAACTATACCAATGATTGTGAATATGCTCTCTATCAACTCAGATAATAATATGATTGCAATTCGAAGAGAGGAATATGATTGTCCAGATAATATATGATTGCAGACGAGAGAAATAATATGATAACCGAAAACAAGAGAGATTTTAACTATAAAATGATTATAGGCGATCATATAATTTGTAAAGTATGATTAATACATTAATAATTTGATTGCAACAACCATCTATGGCAGTAGTGACTATAGGTTGGTAGCTGTGATCATATTGCAACCATATCTTTTCTCTGCGTGTGCGCGGTTGCCCAAATTGTGTTACTCCGACAACGGCAGAAATTTTGTTGGCGCAGCAAAGGAGATTGACTTAAACTTCGAAAAATGCGGAAAAGAGCTTCACGATCGCGCGGTTTTAAAATATGAACCTCAGCGTTTATTGTGGCACTTTATTCCTGCTGCAGCTCCGCACATGGGTGGACTATGGGAAGCAGGAGTGAAAAGTTTTAAGACACATTTTAAAAAAATGGCTGGTCAACTGAAATATACATTTGAGTAGTTTTCTACCCTCCTTACTAAAAAAAATTATATGTCTTTTGATATTATATATAATAATATCCGAAAAATGAGAACATCTAATTGTATCAAATTAGATCGTATTATGATCATATTAGATCTAATTTGACACAACTAGATCTAATTTGATGGAATAAGATATGGTTTGATACAATTTTATCCGGATTTTGTCCTCATCCAAATGTATCAAATATAATATAATCATATCCAACTAGATATAATGGTATATAATTCGATACAATTATACACAATCATATGAGGCATATGTAACTATATATCGGTCTATATATAATTGGATATTGTAATATGTTGCACTATATATTGTGCAATATATAACAAGATATAATTATATATTTAGGATATAATTTCGTAAAATTTTATATAATTATATCTTGGTATATATGTCCCAATAAATAATTATAAAAAATTTTATATGATAATATATGACTATATCAAAACTTTTTTACTTGGGCTGTTAACAACGATAGAATCGTGCCTTAACTCTCGTCCACTTGGCCCTTTATCTGAAAACGTCGAAGATTTGTCTGCGCTCACTCCGGGTCATTTTTTAATTGGTTCGGCGATGCTTACTCCAGCTGAGCCCGAAGAACTCACATCCGCTGTTAGTCTTCTAAATCGTTGGCGAAAAATAAAGGCAATGCAACATGAAATATATCGGCGCTGGAAAGACGAGTATCTGAAAGAATTGCATAAACGCAGCAAATGGAAAACACCCCAAATTGATCTGCAAGAAAACGACCTTGTTGTGCTTCGAAATAAACCACTATGCCCCACTGATTGGCGTTTAGGTCGTATCGTTAAAGTTTATCCCGGCTCAGATGACCGAGTGCGAGTTGTCGACATTAAAACTCATAATGGAGTTGTCAAACGGCCAATTCATAAATTGGTTTTATTGCCACGTTCTCCTGAAAACTAAGTTCCTTTGCTCCACGTTTTTCCTTGCACCTTTGTTCGTTATAATTTAACGTTTATATTTACTTGCAGCACAATATGAGCAATTTGAGATGGTTCAACACGAATTATGGTTGCCCCATATGCACTCGATTGCACGCCATGCACCGATGTATGCTTTTTTTAAGCCGAAAATGGCCTTTCTGTTAGTTGCTCGACCCAGCCCCATTTGATTCGAGATTGCCGAGCCTTGATTGCTGCAAACATTGCCGTAAGAAGCATAACACATTGCCTCAACCAGTTGCCCAAGGAGTTTTAACGGGCCGCTGAGGGCAAATCCTTATAAATTTGTATACAAGAGACGAATTTTGGTGATGCTGATTTTTGGCGAAGGTGTGGATGAAACCGACCCGGACTACCTTCATTATTAGTGCGAGGAAGAAGGTGCGTGGCGCAAATTAAAATCCCAAAATGTATATACTATTTAATTTTTTGTACAGTATCAGTTTCTTAATACTCAATTTGAATTGTATAATATCCCTTACTTTTTTGCTCATAGAGCACGTATCTTTGAATTTTCACTTTTTTTGCTCATCGAGCACGTATTAATTTTAAAAATAATTGCCTTTTATGAATTTTGCATTTTCTTAAAATTAGTTCAAAATATTATTAAATTTGAATGATCTTTGTAATTTGTATTTAAAATTAGTATTTTGTAAATAATTTTTTTTTTGTTGTTGCTCTGCTGGTGGTTACCCGAGAAGACAAAAATGTTTCTTTTCTTACAAAAGCTTACTTTTCATTTTAACTTGAAACCTTTAAGAAATGTGCAATTTTTCCAAGTTGCCTTTTGCGTCTTTTAATAATAGTTTTTTTTTTTGCTATAAATCCATCAGCTATTGTCTTCTCTGGTGATTGCACCGCTATGTTGCATGGTATGTTTACGCCAGTCTGCCATGTCATGACATAAATGTCTGACATGTCAGACCGTGTACGGTACCCCCTTTGAGCCACCCAAATAGAGTACTAGTGCTGCGAGGCATGTGGGTACTTGGTGTAACCACATATCTCACAGCACTCTGGCTGGGTTATCTTTTTTAATTAATCTTCAGAATGATCGTCAGCAACAGCAGTGGTTAAAATAACAAAAAAAAAAAAGAAATTAAAAATTGTAAAATAAATTATTATAAAAAGGGACAATTAAATAAATAAACAAAAACCAACAAAGGAAAAAAGTGTTTTGATTGGAGAAAAGAAGGAAGCTGCCAACGTCGTCCATTACATCAATATCACAGCCACATCGTAGCCCAGAGACACGGCCCCCATGTACTGACCCCAACAATAATAACAGCAATTTTTATAAAAAGGAAAAAAGATCCCAAAGTTGGAATAATTGACCAAAATTAAAAATGGCCCCACCCGAGTAAAAACAATTTATCTCGCGCAATATCTAATTATATCCAATTTGATATTGTTTAAGATCTGCTGTAATATCTAGCTGATCCAATTAGATCTCAAAATTGGGTGTATCCAATCATATCGTATTAGATCCCATTGTATATATGGGGATAAACTAAGATCAAGTTATATCTCAAAATTGGGAGGTCCAGTGATATCTTTGGGGATAAACCTAGATCTATTTTGATCCGAAAATTGGCGGATCCAGCTATATATTTGCGGATATTTTTAGATATAATTTGATCCGAAAAATGGCGAATCCAATTAGATCCAGCTATATATTTGGGGATAAACTTTGATCTAATTTAATCTCAATTTTGGCAGATCAAATTAGATCCCGCAATATATTTGTGGATAAACGTATATATAATTTGATCCGAAAAAGTGGCAGATCGAATTAGATCTAGCTATATATTTGGGGATAAACTTAGATCTAATTTGATCCGAAAAATGGCACATCGAATTAGATCCAGCAATATATTTGTGGATAAACTTAGATATAAATTGATCTGAAAAATGGCAGATCAAATTAGATCCAGCAATATATTTGTGGATTAACTTAGATCTAATTTGATCCGAAAAATGGCACATCGAATTAGATTCAGCAATATATTTGTGGATAAACTTAGATATAAATTGAATAGAAAATTGGCAGATCAAATTAGATCCAGCAATATATTTTGGGATTTAGTAAGACCTAATTTGATCCAAAAAATGGCAGATCGAATTAGATCCAGCTATATATTTGTGGATAAACTTAGATCTAATTTGATCCGAAAAAGTGGCAGATCGAATTAGATCCAGCAATATATTTAGGGATAAACTTGGATGTAAATTTATCCGAAAAATGCCAGATCGAATTAGATCCAGCAAATATATATGGGGATAAACTTGGATCTAAATTTAACCGAAAAATGGCAGATCAAATTAGATCCAGCAATATATTTGGGGATAAACTTGGATCTAAATTTATCAGAAAAATGGCAGATCGAATTAGATCCAGCAATTTATTTCGGTATTAAAATGGCAGATCGAATTAGAAACAGCAATATATTTGGGGATTGCCATCTAAAAGTATCCATAAAAATGACAGATAAAATTAGATGCCGCATTATATTTGGGTACTACGTAAGATCTCCATTTATTTGGGATTAAATAAGATCCCAAACATATATATATTGCCAACTGTTCAAAAAATAATAGACTGGCAGAGCACTGATTGTATAAAAATTACAATATTTTTTTAAAATAAGGTTTAAACTCAGAAGGTAACGAGTTCAATATGCATTTCTTTTACAAAATTAATTTCTCTTTATAAAATTAAAATTTTTTTTTCTATAAATTTTTTTATAAAATTATATATTATTTTTTTTTTATTAAATTGAAATCTTTGAATAAAATAATTTTATTTACATCTTTTTGACGCTCTACACCATTTCCAATTGTATTAATTGTTTTAAGATTTATCAATTGTATTTCAGAAATAATCAATTGAATTTCAGTTTTATTAATTGTGTTTCAAAACTCATCAATTATTTTTCACATTTATGAATTGTATTTCAGAACTAGTCAATTGAAGTTCAGTTTTATCAATTGTGTTTCAGAAATTATAATTGTATTTCCGAAATTCACAACTGTATTTCAGAAATTATCAAACTGTATTTCAGAAATTATCAATCGTATTTCCGAAATTATGAAATGTATTTGAGAAATTTTTCTCTATTAGCTATGAAATTCTGAAATAGATTTCATTATTTCTGGACACAACTAAATAAATAAATAATTAAATTTGCGTAATATTGTAGTTTCTGAAGTGCAAATAATATTTTGTGATATACAATTAAAATTTTCTAAAATACATTTAATAATTTCTGGAATACGTTTTTTCGATGCTTATAAGTTAGCTCGAAATGCTTTTATCATTCATTTAATTTGTAGCTATCACACATCTATAACAAGTCTCGTTAGATTAGAGTGTAGAGGTCTTGGCTGACAATCTGGTGGACTGGGTTAAATTTCATGTTTTTAAAAGCAAATATTAAAAAAAGTTTTCTCAATTTTTTCAAAAATGTTTTTTGAAAGATATTTTTTTGCCAAGATAGTTAATGCAACGTTCTGCCAACTCATAACCGACCATCACCAACGGTTTGCCAGCATTGTGCCGAATTATATTTTTCTGTCTGGGATGTTAAACTTAAACCTATTGTATATTATTAACATTAATTAACACTATATTTTTATTTTTAGGAAATACATTTTTATTTTATTATAAGTTAACATTAAATTAAATTTTAGATAATGGCACCAATTTGTAGTTGTAATTATTATATATTAAATCGTATATTCATAAACATTCTATACAGTTAGACGAGGTTTATGGAACTATTTAACTTTATAAAGTGTTTATAAATTATAACTTAAATGTACATATATATATGTTAAATGTACGTGAACAAATTGTTGATATGGACCCACAAATTGTATCTCAACTGATATTGGAATTATTGTGCCATTACCATACATCAATATATATTAAATGATATACATATATTACAATATATGACACTGTATTATAAATATTGTTAATGAAGTAACATATCTGATAATATTTTTTATAGCGCCATACATAGTTTTACATTATTCAAATTAAACCATATATGGAATTGTATTCAAAATGTTGATGTTGTGCCAAATTTGACCATATATTGTTTAAATTGTGCCATATATGACAATATATTGTTTAAATGATACCATATATGTCTATATATTAATATTGTTTAAATGACACCATATATCAATATATATGGGACTATATATGATAGCATATATTATCATATCTGCATCTGTATTAAAAATGTCGTTCATCAGGTACCATATATGAGCATATATTGTTGAAATGGCACCATATATGACAATATATGGTTTAAATGGCACCATATATGGTAATATATTGCTTAAATAACACCATATATAAATATATATGGCACTATATATGGTAGCATATATTATCATATGTGGAATTGTATTAAAAATATTTTTCATGAGGTACCATATATGGGCATATATTGTTGAAATTGCACCATATATAATAATATATGGTTTGAATGGCACCATATATGATAATATATGGTTTGAATGGCACCATATATGATAATATATAGCTTAAATAACACCATATATAAATATATATCGCACTATATATAGTACCATATATTATCATATCTGGAACTGAATTAAAGATTTGGTTTATGAGGTACCATATATGACCATATATTGTTTAAATGGCACCATATATGATAATATCTAGTTTAACTGTCACCATATATAATTATATATTGTTTAAATGATACCATATATAATTATATATTGCTAAAATGCCACCATATATATTAAGATATAGTTCTATATATAACCATATATGCAATAAGATCAACCATGTCATGTAATATATAATTATATATGCCATATCTAATATTATGAAGGCCAATATCTAATTAGATGAAATTATATATGGCATAATATAAGGAAAAATTTTGTGAAAAAACGTCATATATAATTATATATGGATATACATAACGACATGTATAATTATATATTGTAATATATGCCATATATGATTATATATAATTTTTTTTACTCGGGCAATTAAAAAAAAATCGATTTGTCACGAACCACTATAAAAAAGGCTCCAATTTTATTTAAAAAATTGATATTTATAAAGTTGTTATGTTATCTCATGTTATGTTTATAATATTTGGATATCGCAACAATCCTGAGAGGAGAACTAATAAATTCGTTAAATTGGAACCGCATTCAGGAATGCATGTGGAAGGTAATCTTTAATTGTTTTAAATATATAGTATAAAATACATAACGATAAAAATTTGCAGTTTTCACGATGAAAATAAAAATAATTCTTAATTATTTAGTAAGCAAAGCGTTTGTCTACACACAGAAAATAAATTGGTTGGAATTCTATCGGAACCAACGAAATATTTTCATCATTCAATAATTTTAATTGCAGTTATTTAAAATTCATCATCAGGAAAGTTATATTTATTTGTGAACAAAAAATATATATGATGAACCAAAACACTGTCACATTATCCAAAATATTGGCTTTTCTAACCAATATTCAAAAATGACTAACTTCCACATTACCTTCAATACCAACAATCACCAATTTATCGAAGATTTAGTCATTTAAATAAAATATCGGCAGCAACAATTTAGTGTCAGTTGTGTTTCAATAAAATCGTTCACTCTATCCAAAGTATTAGTTTTTCCAATCAACTTAAAATTTTTTTTAACTTTAGTAGCTTTAACCATTAATTTCCATTATTTTGGTAATTGTAATAATAATATATTGAGACAAAGAACAGAAATTTTATTTATCATAATAAAATTTTGGAATCTATCATTTTTTTTCGTTTCATACGTTTAATAAATTCGAAGTTAGACAACAACTAAACGTAAGTATCTGTGGCGCAGGAGGTAGAGACACAGCCTTATAGCCTTAGAGATTTGAGTTCAAACCTTAACCAAGTCCTTACTTTTTTTTTAATAATTTTTTTATTGATTCAAATTAAAAGACACAATTGATTTTCTGTTGTGAATATAATTTTATTCAAAAAAAAAAAAATTCAAATTTTCAACCTGAAGAAATTCAAATTTGAAATTTCACTGAAAAAATTTACATAGAGCTTAGCTTAGTGGGAAAGCAATGTGCTGACAAGCGGAGGGTCGGGGGTTCGATACCAGTTAGCGGCAAAGAAAATTTTAATTTTTAAATAAATTTTGTGGAATGTGTTTTTCTATTTATAGAATTTATAATCCACAAACATTAAAGTAATCTATTAACACAACAAAAATTCAAATATTGTAAATAAATTTCGGTAGTTACAATGGTACACTCATACAAATAAGTCCGTAAAAATAGCAGAAAAAGTTACTAAAAATTAGTTAAAAATGATGCTGCAGAAAAAACTGCTAATATTAGCAGAATCAGTTTGCTAAATATTAATAAAATGAAAACAGCAAAAAAAAACTGTTAAATTTACAGAATTTTAGTAATATTTGAGCTAAATTTTTGTTAATTACAAATCACAATTTAACTTGTTGAAATCAGCAAAAAAATTGCTAAATAATAGTAGAATGAAAATAGAAAAAAAAACTGTTAAATCTACAAAATTTTTGCTAAAATTTTCTGAAATCAACAAAACTTTTGCAGATTACTAGTGGACTGGAAAAAGGTAAAAAAGGAGCAAATGAAATGAAAATTAATAAATAAAAAATAAATGTGTATTTAAAAACATACTTGGGACCAGTTTATTGAATGTATCAATTTTGAAATTTTTTCAATTGGCATTGTTCAATGCCTAAATGCCCATTTATAATTGATGAAAGAAGTATGTTTTCATGTTTTAATAAAAGAAAAAATTAAGAAAAAAAATTAAAAATTCGCGTGTTTCTTATATTTTTTTTATATTACAATGCTTTTTCTTCAATTATGTGTACATTTCATTACCATTGTTTTCATCAATGCAAATTGAAAAAAATTTCATTGGCATTGAATGGTAATGAAATTTGTTGGCATTGACATTGAGATAAAGTAATGCCAATTATATTTCAATGCCAATGAAAATTTCCCAAGAATGATTTTTTGTAAAAGTGGTAATATTTATAGACAATAATATGTTAACCATAACAAAATGTATTTCAGAGACCCTTCTTTTGATTTTCATTGTTAGCTGATCGGATATGTACTTTCGAATTTATTTGAGTTTCCATTTTCACCTCTAAAGCTCCACCCACAGGAAAGGTGTGGTCGATTAAAAATATCGTATTCTTTAAATAAGCTTAAAAAGTACAATATTTTTTTTTTTAAATTAGGGTAATTCCCGTAAACTCAACTTGCTCCCCAGAGATACTTTTAATCACAATTTTCATATTAAAATGGTTCGTTCAAAATAAACCTTGATCTTTGAAAGTTAATGTATTACGATAAATAGAAACTTTTCTCATAAATTTTAATAATTTAGATATTTTATGAGTAGGACAAATTTTCAACCATTTCAATTTAGCTTTATTTAAAAACTTTTTGAATTATTTTTGGCGAGTTAAAAATATGCAGTAATTTTTATGAGTCATTTAACATTCTGTTTATAAGCGTTCCAAAATTGGTGGTTTAGTTTACAAAAAATTTGTAAAATTAGCAAATCTTCTGTTAAAAGTTTGTAACTAAAATTCAGCAAAATACTGTAAAGTTAGCAAATTTATTGTTAAAAATTAATAACTAAATTCAGCAAAAAAAAATAGCAAAAAAATTTGTAAGTTAGTAATGTGGAGGTAGCAAAAAAATTAACTAAAAATTTAATTTTAACTAAAAATTAGTTAAAAATTTGTTAAGTTGAAGTACCAACAGTTTTACTAACTTTTCTACAAACTTTTTTCTATGAGTGTATTAAAAATAAATAAAAGGGATTGTACCTGGAACTACAAAAATTCGGTTGGCGAAAAATTCGGTTGGAACTACGAATCTATTTTCTGTGTGTATTCTCCAAAATCTACCCTAGATGTTTTTGCAGCGTTCCAACTAGAAAAAGTATGGATTAATTTTTTAATCTCAGGAGATGAAGAAAATCCTGTTGCATATTTTCATCGATGAAGTCCGTAGACCTCATAAGATAGTACACAGACAAAATTTTTTTTGAAGAAATCGGGTGATAGCAGGCAAAACTTTTTTAAAAATCCCGCACAAGAATTTCATTTTTAAACTGAAAAATTGTCCTAAATTCAAATAGGAAAAATTACTCCAATCAAACTGGAAAAAATGCCCCAAATTTACGTGTTATTGTCTTCAATAGAAAAGTTTGGGGCCTTTTTTCATTTTCACTTTGGGCTATTTTTTATTGGGCCATTTTTCAAGGATCTTTAATTATAATTATATCCTAGATCCTTTACCTAATGAAAATAATTTTAAACCACATTAAAAATTATCCGTGCTTTAGTCAGGTATATGAATAAATAATAAATTTTAAAGAAAAAATTGGATTTTTGCTAAAAGCTAAATTTGCGAATATTTCAGAAAGTAGAGCTAATATTAAAATTTGGTATTCACATTCGTGATATTCATCCTAAAATCTATCAGAATTGATATGTCGCATGCCCGATGCATTTTAAGTGTTGTACTGTGTAATTAACAAAATCAATTTCATGTTTACTTCCAGATGTGAAAGTGTTTGTAGTAGTAGTATTTCACAAAAATAATCCGTTTTAGCTTTTTTTTTATTTAAATTTTTTCCAATTTAAAATGTCAGAGTATTTATTAGTATTATAAGTTAGTATATTTACCAACTTTGTGCGTAAAAGTTTTATTTAACAAGACTATAGTAATTTAAAGCATAATGTGTTTACTTGTAAACCCATAATGTCTAAAAATACTTTGTGTGCGTATTATTGTATATAGAAGTGTGTACAAAAAAAGTTTAGGCATTTTTTTTTTATATTTACCAAATTTTCGTAAAAATAAGCAAAACTTTACCCACTTTATAGTAGTAAATTTACAAACATTTTTAGAGTGTAGCGTTAGATTTTCTATTTAATCTAAAGTTTGGAATTAAGTAAATGTATATGTTTTTTACATATGCTTTGGTATCAAATTCGTAAAACAAATTTTTAATGAGTTTTTTGCTTAAAAATACTTTTTTTGTTTTTGGAAAAATACGTTATTATTTTACAGAAACACCAAAAAAAAAATTCACAAAATTTTTAGTACGATAGAATTTTTCTGCATGAAAAAAATATTTTTCTCAATTTTTACTTTTAAAATTTTATTGTATAAAAAAATTATTTTAAGCGAAGCAGGTTCCATGGAACTGGTGGTTATAGAATCTATTCTATTTGGGGGAATATCAAACAACTTAAATATAAAAAGAATAATCGGGATATTACAAAAGTCTAATTTGAAAACACATATATTTTTCTTGTAAAAACCGGCAATCACCGCTGAATTCAGCGTACTCGTATTAGCTGTTGCCGGCGGGTTGTTATAAAAAAGAATCCGATTCGTGCAGTGTTATAAATGCTAATTTACAGATTTTGCAAAAAATTTGCCTAATTACATATTAATCAGAATATTTGAAAAACTGCAGTTTTGGGTAAGTTATTAGCTTCGAAACAGAAAAGTCATTATAAACTGTACCACAATAAAAAAAAAATCGCCGTACACCATCGTATCTAAATTATTTTTGCAAGGAGGCTTCGTAAATAAACTTTTTCAGTTTTATTTAATTCTTTCTTAAAGTTAAAATAAAATAATTGTAATATTTATTACCGATGTTCTTTGGATCTTCTTACGTTGCTGTACACCCTAATTAAATTTTGTTGAAATTTACCCAATTTATAGTAGGAAACTGTACTCCTACTATAAATTGGGTAAAATTACTCTATGCGTGTAATTGGAAAAATAAATACGCACATTATGTTTAAGTTGGTACATAAATAATGAGTAACTTTACATTGAAAGTGCGTAAAAATTAAATGAAATTTTGAAATTAGTGTGTTAATTTACTAAATTTGTGCGTAGAAAAGCACGTTTTACGTGTAATTGTACGAATAAAATAAGTAAAAATCCACAAAAAATGCGTAAAAATCCCCCAAATATGCGTATATTTACCACAGCTGTGTTTGAAGTTAAACCACATAAAAACAATTTTTTTTAATAAAACAAAAAATTTATTTTTAGTAAGTATTTTATTAATCATGAGTTATATACTCAACCTAATATATAATAAATAAATTAAATGAAAATAATTTTAGATAAATACAATGCAATTAATTTAAAAATCGCAGAAAAATTACATAAACTTTTAATCTCTCTGTTATTGTTATACATAAATATTCAACTAAAAGCAATTTTGAAAAAGAGGCAAACTTGAAAAGAGGCGTCAATAATAATTACCAAAAACAATTGCATGCTAATGTTGATATTTCCAGTTCAAAATGTGTTTGTAGAAATCTAGTAATTCACAAAAAATAATCCGTTTTAGCTTTTTTCTTTTATTACTTAAAAATTATTTCAATGTTTTGCAATTTAAAATGTCAGAATTTTATTACTATTATAAGTTAGTATATTTACCAACTTTGTGCGTAAAAATTTTATTTAACAAAAGAGTAGTAATTTTAGGCGTAATGTGTAATGTCTAAAACTACTTTGTGTGTGTATTATTGTGTATGGAAGTGTGTACAAAAAAATATTACGCATTTTTTGTTTATATTTACCGAATTTTCGTAAACTTAAACAAAAATTTACCCATTTTATATTAGCAAATTTACAAACATTTTTTAGAGTTTATATTTACTAACGAAATCGTGATAAAGGAGAAATTTCGACTTTAAATGCATATATTGTCGCACCAGTCGAATCATGTAAGATATCAAATTAGAGGGTATAATACACGGAGGAAAAAGACGTTTTTGTATATGTTTGGATGTAATCAATGTATGTTTACAAACTACCATATATGTATATGCCAATTATATTGTTTTTATAGTATATAAAGGGTGTTTTTTTAAGCTAGATAGAACTTTAAATTGTAAAAAGTAACACAAAAAATTAAATTTTGATGAAACATTTTTTTTTTATTTGTTTCAGTATACTCTGACAAATCATCATGAATAGACTCACGCTTGAACAACGCTACGAAATTATCCAAATTTACTTTGAAAATCAGTCGTCGATTCGCGCAACTTATAGACGCAAAATTGTGTTCAGCGATGAGGCGCATTTTTGGCTTAACGGGTTTGTTAATAAGCAAAATTGCCGCATATGGAGTGAGACCAATCCACAAGAGACCCTACAGACTCCATTACATCCAGAAAAATGCACCGTTTGGTGCGGTTTTCACGCTGGTGGCATCATCGGACCTTATTTCTTCAAAAATGAGGCCGGAGCTCGCGTTACGGTCAATGGAGATCGTTACCGCACCATGATCAATGATTTTTTGTTTGAAAATATGGATGACATTGATCCGGAGGAGATGTGGTTTCAACAGGATGGCGCTACGTGCCATACGGCGAACGCAACCATCGACTTATTGAAATCAAAATTTGGCGATAAGTTGATTTCGAGAAATGGACCTGTCAATTGGCCTCCAAGGTCGTGCGATTTGACACCTCTCGATTATTTCCTGTGGGGCTACGTGAAGTCACTGGTTTATGCTGATAAACCAGCAACAATTGATGCCTTGGAGGACAGCATTGTTCGTGTTATTCGTGACATACGGCCAGCAGTGCTCGAAAAAGTGGCTCAAAATTGGACGTCCAGAATGCGCTTCGTCAAGAACAGCCGCGGTGCCCATATGCCCGAAATCATTTTCAAATGTTAATGTCACGTATCGATCTTTCCAATAAAAAAAAAAATTTTGATTACAATTTAATTCTTTGTGTTATTTTTTACAATTTCAAGTTCTATCGGGCTTAAAAAAACACCCTTTACATATATTTCCCGGTAATAATTATATTTGTGGATACAATTAACATATATTTGGAAAAACGGCGAATTTCCATTCTTGATACATATAAAGTTGTATGTAGCCATTATAACTTTTGTAGTTGGTAATAATCGCATAGTTTAGCTAGACTGCATCTAGTCAGAAAATTTAGTGATATTTTTCCTTTATTTATTAATTTTATTGTGAAAGATGTGAAAAAATAAAATTAATTAGTATAAATAAAACATAAAATTGTGTTAAAAAGAAAAAAAAAATATTTAATTGTGTATATTAAAGTATTAACTTATTATAAGAGTTTTTAATTAATATTTTTTAATAAAAATAAATAAAAAATAAATGAAGAGATTGTAGTTATTGTTTTTCAATGAAAGATTTGTATTAGATGTAAAATTCAATGTGATTTATAATGTATTTAGTTATTAAATAATCGCCACACAGTAGATGTATTAATTTTACTTTTTATGTTTTTCCATTAAAATATAGAGAAATTTGGAGAGTAGAATAAATACGCCTATTGTTTGGCATATATTAATAATTGCTTTATAACTAAATATATTATTTATATATAGTATTTGCATGGAAACATAATTTGTTTATGACACACATACTATATGTTTGCTGCCAAACATATAATATTTGTCGATAGCGTCATTTCATTTCATCCAAACATTATATATTTACATGCAAACATAATATATTTGCTTGCAAAGATAATAAATTTGCATTCAAACATAATATATTTGCATGCAAATATATATTGTTTCTAGTAAAAACACGGCGAATATGTTTAACAATTTCTCCAAATATATATATATTACCAGCAAAAATATGTTTGGGACAGGCCGTTTTTTTTCAGCGTGTAGCTGTGTTTGTGCGGCAGTCTATCAACGTTGGCTTATATGACATAAATTTGTATGTGAATGACTCACATACAAATTTGAAATTAGTAACGTTAAGAGTTAACATTAAACGTTGGCCAATGTCAAATGACATAAGCCAACATTGATAGCTTGCCGTACAATCACAGCTAATGTGTTATATTTGTACGTTGTAAAAAATGTACTTAAAATAATACGTCAGTAGAAAAATCTGACAAAGGGGTTTCAAATCGAATTGACTAATTTTTAACAAATTTTTAGTTGAAACACTGATTTTAACAAAGATTTCAGTTATCTTCTATTAATACAGTACTAAAAATCCTCAGTATTTTAACTAATTTTAGGTGTTAATTTTTAAAATTATTTATCACTAATTTTTAAGAACCTTTTCGTTAAATTTTCACTAATTATTGTTAAAATATAATATCTTCATGTTTATGTTATTAGATGGCGCCGGTAGATGGCGCCACCAATGTATCCAAAGTTTTAAAGATGGCTCTATTTCTTTCTAAGAGATATAGAGCAAAATTGAAAGCCGTGGAAAGATTATCTCTATCCAAAAATGGACCTTGGTAGGGCCTTGGACCCTCGGAAATTTTTAATGAAAATTTTCCACTTTATAAAATGGCCCATATCTCGAAAACTAAGCGAGGTAGAACATAACGTACAAAATGTTTGCTCCTTTGGTGTGCCTTAACCCTCTAACCGGCAACCCCGCCTGCAGACGGGGTATATTAAATTGACCACAAATGCGCCAAATGAGTATTTTATAATAAGAAATTATGCTTTTTCAATAGAAAACTAAATTTGTTAAATTTTTGGTGAAGAATTTTTAGAAGCGAGAAAGAGTCAGAAATAAAATTTCGAAAAATAAATCTTTCAAAACAAACAAAATTTTCAAAAATCTTAAAAACATATTTAAATTGACTAAAACAATTCATAATTACCATAAAGTAAGATTGAAGCTTAAGCTATTAAAAAAGTTTCTTACTCTGATCCAAAGACACGCAGGATTTCATAAGGAACATCGCCATCCTTCAAAGGACATCGCCTTAACTTGAAAACTTATAGCAAAGCTTATAAGTTTGAATAATATATATTGAAGTTGTGGTGCGTTTCGCTCAATTACGTATTTTTCGAAAAACAAAAATCGCTACATCCTCCTAACTAACAGCACAAAAAATTTAATTTTTTAATGTAATAACACACCCAGGAAAAAGATTGGTTGGGTTTCGATCAAAACTATTAAAATGAATTTGCCAGGACGTTATTTTATTTGGAGTTACCTCTAATTGAATAATACATCAAAAATATTTTGCTAGATCTTAAAAATAGGGAAAATGAACCAAAAAACAATCCTTTTAACAAATTATTGGTATCTCCAATCAATTTTAAAATTAGTATCAGTTTAGTTATTCTATGCAGTAGAAGCAGCTATTTGTTTATTGAATATACATGCAAATTGGTGTTATCTATAACTTTTATTAAAAAAATTTCAATATTCGAAAGTGGTAACTACAAATACAGGTATCCTAATCAAATATGACCTTAAAGTAGGGTGACCATTCGTACTGATTTGATCAGTACATGTACTGATTTTTGGTCACGTGTACTGATGAAAAAGTCGTGTACTGATTTGTACTGATTTTTTAAAATTTGTACTGATTGTACTGATTTTTGGCATTTAAAAAAATATTAAATTTTTTTAGTAAAAAAAAGCCAAAATGCAAGTACAATGTAGTTTTTTTATAAGATAAATTTTTGTGAATGTGAGAAGTTTTCTCTAACAGAAAGCATTCAAAATGATTTTTATACATGTAAATTTCTTAATCTAGTATGTAGTTTCATATACAGAGAAGATACGTGGTAACAACCGAATTTAAGAAATGGTTCCATTGCGATAATAATAATCAGTTGATACAACAGTTATTTGACTGTGATAAAAATATTTTAATTATCCGGTTGTCAGAGCGGTTGTCAGAATGATTGTTTTCTGAGTGTAGGTAACGATATCAAAAGCTAAAGATTTTTCCATACAAAAATCCTTAAAATCTGAAAAAATATATGTGGGTATTTTCATCGAAAAATTTTCGAATCTGTGGGATTTTCAATGGAAAAAGGGACACAAAATCCTAAGATTTTAATTTTTAAAAACGTTGCGTGTTTTTGTAGAAAAACGTAGCCAAAATGTAAAGTTTTTCTATTTCAGAAATCATGCAGAAATTACGAAAGAGAAAAAATATTTATTCTGACAGCTAAATTTGTAGCCAATCTATTGGTTAGTTTGTATCTACAAAAAATTAGTTTAGGCAATGCAATTTGCTCGTGACAACAAAAATTCGTTAGCCAGAATAAAAACTCGGAAGAATTAACGTTCATGCTGGAATGGTAACAGATCATTGAAATTTCTAAATTTCAAGTAAACTGGATTTTTTCATGGGAAAAAAATTTTTGTCTTGGGGTCTGTATAGGCAGAAATGTGTAAGGTTTTTTAGGATGGTATAATTGTTAACCGAAAAATTTTGTTGCCTCAACCAAACCATTCGGTTGACAACAAATTGGGTTGGCTGCATAATCATTTTTTTTTGGATGTTATTTTTTAAAATTTGTACTGATTTGAAGTCAGAAAAAAATGGTCACCCTACCTTAAAGTCTACTTTCTGTAGAACCAAACGAATTATGGATTGTATTGATAACACACACAACCATTAATTGGTATTGGTAAACGAATTTTATACCGTATTTGTTTTCCAAATAAAACACATAAATTCAAAATTAAACATTAAAATGAATAAGTGTTTGTGGTGTACTGGACGAGGAGTTGGCCTAGTACGCCAGATTTCCGGGTTCAAATACCGGAAAAGACAAAAATTTAGATGTTTTTTTGTAAATTAAAATAAAATATTCATATGTATAAACAGTAAATATGGCTAAGAAAATGAAAAGTAGTTGTGGTGCAGTGGGAAAGAGTTGAACTATTAACCTGAATGGCAGGGTTCAATACCAGAAAATTCAAAAAAAGTTTTTTCATTTCTATAAAATTTTGTGGAACATAATAATAATTATGTGTAACATAATATTGAATTAGAGAATCGAATATTGGCTTTTAAGATGAAAAATATAATTTAATATAAAGATATTTGTCGTAACCGCACGAATTCGATTGGCAACAAATTCGGTGGCCACAACTGAGACTGTTTTCTGGGTGTATATTAAAGGATAGTTGAGGTCGCTATCGTTGTGTATTTTTTTAAATTTTTTTGGAGTTCTGAGCATAATATGAAAAAAAATATATTAAAATTTCTATAGAGGAATTTGTTGACCACAGCATCATTTCAGTTGAAACACCAAAACAAATATTATATATATTGATCTGGAAAAAGAGCTCATCAGATTCTGACTGATATACAAATTTCAAGGAGTATTCTAATTTTTTTATTGACAAATTTTTAAATAAAAGATGTTCTGTATACAAAAACTAGATTTTATATAGTAGTTTTGGGTGTTAAATAAATTTTGTTTGGTTTATTTTTTAAGCATGCTTATTGGAAATTTGTTTTCAACCAATCAAATTACTTAACAAAATATTTTGTAGGGTTTTCCTACACAAAATGTTTAAAACCGAATACTAAAAAATTAAGACGATTTGAATTTAAATTTATAAGGAGTGAGATCATAAAAATCAATTTTTTACAGAATGGACGATGAAAGAAAAGTGCGTTAAAAAATAATTAAATATTTTCAACAAAACCAAACATGGACATACGAAAAAATTGCCAAAGAAACTAATGTATGCCGCCAAACAGTTTCAAAAGTGGTAAAAAGGTATCTGGTTTTTTTCAAACCACTTCCACAGTTCAGGGGTATGGCATCACCAAAAACAAAAGTTATAACGACATCGTTATCACTAGATGGCGCTTTGTTAAAAAATTGACAATTTTCTTTTTTTATTTAAATTGATATAATAACAAACAAAAAAGCAAATAAAAAAAGGAATTCTCAAATTTTATAATTTGAAGATATTTTGCGCTTGATTTCCTCTTATTTTGCGCAGTTTTCAGCAATTTTTGCGATTTTAAATATAGGCTCAGCTGATACCAAAGTGATACTAAGTAGTTGCTCAGGTGATACTAAATTTCAGCGCCCCCTACCGGTGGGTAATTTAAGTTTTGATTGCCTATCTCTATAATTAATAGTCTCTGGCACAGTTTAAGCAAATCTTCATATTAAAATTTTTGTAAAAATAAAGTACTTTGTAAAACAGTATTACGAAAAGCAGGATTTTGAAAACAGGATTTTGTTATACACAGGATTTCGACCCGAACCCTAATAAAAAATATTTTTTTTTATATAATTTATTTTTTTGAAAATCTAATTTTAGACTCATTATTTTTGTCAGTACTGGGAAGAACATAGGTAACGATATATTTTTTGATTTTTCGTATGGTGGTGTGTAACCATAACTCCTTATTTTTCGCGACATCGCCATATAAAGGTAATAAGAAATGTAATAACAAAAGTAACTAGTTACCATTACCAAGTATGTAGTTACATAACCACATATCTGGGTAGTCATTAAAATTAATACGTGTTTGTGGGTGAGGAGTTAGCCTAGTACGCCGGATTTCCGGGTTCGAATCCCGGAAAAGACAAAAATTTAGATGTTTTTTTTTTAATTAAAATAAAATATTCATATGTATAAACAGTAAATATGCCCATCAAAAACAGATATTACCGAGTAATTAAGCGAGTAAATAGCACGCAAAGGGTTTCACTACTTACCAGGCTGTTTACTCGCAACATTACTTTTGTTCGCGATGTCCAAAAATTCATGGGTGGTCATTACCCTCTCGCTTACAAAAAAAGTGCGAATAACGAGTTACCCATAGTGAAAGAATATGTAGTTACTCACAAAGATAGAATAAGTGGTTACTCAGAAGTTATGAAATAAGTGGTTACCCTACATTGTAAAATAGTTGGTCATATTGGAAAAAAAAACTTTTTACATTGGAAAATTTCCTATTTAGTTAAAAACAAATTTATAAATAAAATATTAATATAAAAAAGACTTAATCAGTTATTTAATCAATTACCATTAAGAGATTACTTTGCACGAATATGTAAGTACTTCTATAACTTATTATCGGTAAGTCATTATTTTGTATTTTAAAGTAATGCAAAAGGTAATGACCTATCATTACTTGGTAATCCATATGGTAATGACCTGTCATTACCATGTTTTTGTTGGGTGGCTAAAGTCTTCATTAGTCTAATCGTAAAGTAAGAAAACGTATCTGTAAACAATTTAATGTATTAAAAAAATATAGAAAATATTTTTGTCTTTCTTCTATGCATTGAAACAATTGTCAAATAAAATCGTAAACAAATTCTGTTGAAAATAGAAAATTTCTACATTATTACTTGACATTTAACTCTATGCTGAAGAAAAAAAGAAAAAAGATTTTTATACTCTTTTTATTCATTGCAAGATTGTTACGATACTTCCAAACTAATTTGGGCTTAAGAAATGCAAAAGTAATTGTGGTGCAGTGGGTGAGAATATGAACTATTAACCTGTTTGTGTTCAATACCAAAAAATTCAAAAAAAGTTTTTTAATTTCGATAAAATTTTGTGTAACATAATAATATTTATGTGGAACATAAGGCTGAACTTTACTTTATGGGGCACCCCTCAAAAAAAAAAAAAAAAAATATATGACCCCCTCTGGAATTAAAAAAGAAAATTTTTTTTCTAAAGGGTGGTTAAATTTTAAGGGCCGATATTGATTTTGAATAAAACACAAATTATTTAGGAAATTTTTGTCATTTCTTTTTATATGATAATATTGGTATGGTTCAATTATGTATGGAATAAAATATCGGCTAAATGGCCACCGCGACCTCGGCGGCACACCTCCATCCGATGGTCCAAATTTTCGATGACGCTGAGGCATAATTGAGGTTCTATGCCGTTAATGTGCCGAATTATCTCATCCTTTAGCTCTTGAATTGTTGCTGGCTTATCGACGTACACCTTTTCTTTCAAATAACCCTAAAGAAAGAAGTCCAACGGTGTCAAATCACATGATCTTGGCGGCCAATTGACATCGGCACCACGTGAGAATTTCATTGAATTTCTCGCGCAAAAGAGCCATTGTTTCGTTGGCTGTGTGGCAAGTGGCACCATCCTGTTGAAACCACATATCGTCCAGGTCCACATTCTCAATTTCTGGCCACAAGAAGTCCGTTATAGCAAACACCATTCACGGCAACTGCTTGGCCAACCTCATTTTCGAAGAAGTACGGCCCGATGACGCCGCCAGCCCATAAACCGCACCAAACACAAAAAACAGGTGTTTTCACATTTCCTACAGGACCGATTTGCTGAAATTTGTGCACAATTCTCCCGATTGTGGACACATTTGATCAATTATGCTGACCAAAGAAATCACGAAGTGCACGAAATGCATTTTGATTTGAACGCCCATTTTCATAATAAGCCTGAATAACTTTAACGCGTTCCTCGATTGTGTATCTTTCCATGGTTCAAATTGAATTAGTCTGAAATTGAGAAATGTCAAATGAAATGCAGAAAAAAACTTGACGTTTAGATTCACATTCAACATCGGCCCT
Source organism: Leucophora obtusa (assembly GCA_949987735.1). NCBI lineage: Eukaryota > Metazoa > Arthropoda > Insecta > Diptera > Anthomyiidae > Leucophora > Leucophora obtusa. The sequence goes on along the minus strand of OX465295.1, from coordinate 170,581,188 downwards.
TAAAATTTAACCACCCTATATATGGTGTTAAGGGGGCCGGGCCCCTGGGACCCGCTAGGTCCAAAAAACCAAAACACAGCCAAAATGGTAAGTGCGACGGCTCAAGTTAAAGGAAAATTTCAAAAATTCATTTGGTTTTATGATCCGTAAAGTGTGGATCCCACTAGATCCATTTAAGACTCCCCGGGAGACTAAAATAGCCACTTAATGTACTAATTATAAAGTATGGGTACTCAAATAAACGGAAATTTTCTTAAGAATTCTAACATGACCACAACGTACCAAAAAATTAAAAATTTTTCGCCAGCGGCGCTTGTCCCGCAATAGGTACATAAAAAACCTAAAATTCATTAAATTTTAATTTTTTACAAAAAAAAAACATAAACTTTTACCAAAATAAAGCTTATGTACTCTATGTACCAAAAAATTAAAAATTTCGTATGCGGCGCTATGGCCCACAATACACAAAAAACCCCCAAACATTCATTAAATTTTAATTTTTTCCAAAAAAAAAAAACACCAACTTTTACCAAACTTTACCAACTTATGTACGCTTTGTACCAAAAAATGAAAAATGTTTTGAAAAAATCCCGCGATTTTTTTAAAACTTTTTTCGCCTGCGACACTGTGTCCCATAATATACAAATAACCCCCTAAAATTCGTAAAATTTTCACTTTTTCTAAAAAAGTCCCACACTTTTATCACCAAAAAGTTTACGTACATTTTTCAAAATAGTATTTTTTAACACCTAAAATGACAAAAATGCACCTAGCCCCAATTCTATTATTTTTATTTTAATTTAAATTTTCTTTAATTTGAGTCGTCACACGTGCCATAAAATAAAGTTTTGCCGAACATAATATTGAATTAGACAACCGAATATTGGCTGTCACGAAGAAAAATATAGTTTAATATACAGATAGTTGTCCATTGGCGTACATAGACCATTTTTTTGGGGTGGGCAAGCGACCCATTAATTTTATGCTGTTTATTTGCCCATTCTCACACTCTTAATCCTAAAAAACACTTTCGGCATTATGCTTACAATTTTTTCACACAACAAAAAATCTTAAAAATGATTCCTGCCTTCTAATAAAATTTTCATAATTTTCAAAATTAAATAATCCTGGTAGCTTACTCCATAGGCTTACTCTATCAAAATCGCCATGTTTTTGTACAAAACTCTGAATAGTGCATTTATTTTTCTGAAGAAAACCTCGTACATTGTATTCCAAGCTATATTCTCAGATTATTATAAAATTTAGATATTTAATAGAGAAAAGAAATCTAAGATCAACCTGTCTAATTCGTCCACCTCGGACGAACCCTATCTAACCCCATATTCTGATCTGACCACTTAAATTACCGAAGTGGACAAAAATAGTGAGATATTCATCTTACAATTTTTGTTTCTACAAAATATTGAAATTTCATTGAAATAACATAGTAGTGTTTAGTTTGAAGTAACTTCCTTGTTAGATATAAACTAATTATTCGTTTAGAAAACTATGAAATCTAAGATATTTAACTCACCAAAAAGATGCTGCGTTATTTTTCTATTATTGAACAACTTTACGGTTCCAATAATTTTTTTTAAAGAAAAACTCTTATAGTCAATTTTATAATCAGAACTAAGATAGATTTGTTTCTTAAATATTTCTTATTTAAGAAATATTGAAAACAAAAATCGATCTTAGTTCTGACTATAGAACTGACCTTAGATTTCAACAAATTATCTGCCTAGGAAACCAGTAGTTCCCAAACCAAAAACACAGGATTGATATTAAAAAAAAGTAATATTGTGATACTTTACGCCATCAAAATCATAGATAAAAGAATTCTAGGTAGATTTTTTTAAAATTCTGGGGTGGGCAAAAATCAGTCTAGGGTGGACTTAGCCCACCCCAGACCGGATTAAGTCCGCCAATGTAGTTGTCGTAACCTCACGAATTTTATTAGCAACAAATTCGTTGGCCACAACTGAGACTGTTGTCTGGGTGCATCTTTGTAAGAGCAATAATTTATGCTTAAACCTAGTAATTTTTAGATGCTAGTTTTCGAGATTCACTCTTAACCTATTTTGGCCCATATCGTTTAAAGTAAGCAACGAAAAAAAGAATATTGTAGAAGAACTTATTGTTAATTTTTCGTAAGGAGCACATGGTGTAAATTTCATTACAAAAAAGCTTAGGCTAGTTAGAGGATCTACATTCCCTTAGATGAAATGGACTAGGCCCGGGGCGAGTCCCGAGATCCTAAATTTGAACAAGTTTTACGACTCAGTGTAATTACAAATAAAATTGTAGTTTTACTAATTTTTACTTAAAATTAGACATTTTATTTTAACAAAAAAATGTTTTAATATCAAAATATTTTATTTAACCCTACAGTACTAATGTTCGTCGATTCGACGAGCACCGCTCCCTTTTTGTTGTGTATCTCTCTGTTGTGTGCTTTGATCGCACCAAATTATTGAATGCTGTTAGTCGTTAGCACAGGGTATACCAGTGAAGTCAAAAGTGACAGCTCAAACGAGTAAACACAAACCGTATGGTGTGGTTGTTGTTGTAATTTTTAACCGAAGTGCGAAGGAGATTTAAAAAAAGTATATATACGAAACCCATGAGTAAAAGTAAACAACTATACAGCATGTTTTCAAACATGTGTTCACAAAAAAAGTAAAAGATAGCCTAGAAAGTATGAAGATACACACCATGGTTGTATTGGGCAAACAGTTTAACTTCCCTGGTGTGTTACAAACTCACAAAATATTTATATATTTGTAGTTACACATTGTAATGAATAAAATAATATTAATTTAAACTTTTTTTTATAAAATTTGTGCATATTAATGCCCTTTATTAAAAATAAAGAAAACTTATACAGTACTATTAAACATAACACAACATACAACAAACTCTCACATCCATATGTTCTGTGAAATGTATAAAAAAAACACAAACGCACTCACAAAACAGATTTATATTATTTATTATTATTCGACAACATAAAATATTCACTTTATAACACTATTTTTTTTTTAATTTTTATTATTCAATCACTATTTGAGCTATACAATTTTATTTTGTTACACAAACGATGCCGTGAAGAAAATTTATTAAACAAACTTAAAAAAAAGCACAACATATCGTCAAGTTAGTATTGGTTTGGTCGATATGCCAAAAAGTCTTTATCCAGAAAAACGATAAAGAGATTTACATCTTTTTAATTTGTGTATGCACTAGGTATCTCAGATATGATACATTATAGCAAGAAACTGTCTCAAAATCTAAATCAAAATATGTATTTACTATATTTTCTAACTCGATATTTTCAAAAATGGCCAGTGGGCCGAACCAATAATAATGCGACGAATTGGAAAACTTTTGGGAAAGAGAGACAGAACTAGTTGTAATATATTTGTTTCTCTCGCACTTACGTTTTTGGTGCAGCTCTGCTAGTTAGTTGCAGAGTTGCAAATTTTGGTAGTTCCAAAAATGTCCGCCCGCAGCGCTAGTGCGTGTCTTCACTGGTATACCCTGTGGTCGTTAGTCTGTTCTTGGTGCAAGCAGATGTATTTTAAAATTTGTGATGGTGCAAGTGCATTGTTTTGGGTTTTGTGCTCTTCGAATCGACGAAGATTAGTAATAACGTGACTTTTATATGGTGAGAACATTTTTCGTGCATTGTTCTTTATTTATAGGTCTCTTCGTATTACCCAATTATTTTTCTCTTCTCATTAGAATACTAAAATGGAAAAATATAACCGAGCACTAACTGATGCTGATATTGAAAAATTTTTTCAGACCTGTAACGATTCTGAAGCAGATGATAATATTGAACCTGAATCAGATGATGTATTTGAGCCTGAAGAAGATGATGTTTTTGAGTAAATCAATGAAGAAACCATTGTAAGTGGGACCAAAAACGTTGATGAAGTTTCATTTGATGATTATTCTTCAATTTGTTCTGAAGTTTTCGAGGACAACATTCCACTAAATTTACTGCCAGAGGCTCAAAAATCAAATATAATCCCGTTCTCAAAAAAAATTTACGCCGCAAAATTTTTCATTAATGGTCAACAGTAAAACGCTATATAATTTATTCGCACAACATATTTAGTTTTAAAAAAAACCATTAAATCGCAGAGAGTATATCATACATGAGACGAATTAATTATTTGGACAAACTAATTGGTGATTTCATTACCATTAAATTGAAACTAATGCTAATGAAATTTTTGGCATTATTATTACTTGGACTAATGGTAATGCTTTGAAATACAGCGATTTCATTACTAATGCCAATTGTATAGTAAATTCATTACGATTACTAATGCCTCAATTATAAGAAAGAATTGGTATTTGTAAACATCATTTTATAGATTTCAAATTCATTTCTGAGCTTGCAAATGCGGAATGCGAAAAGGGTTTTGTGGTATAAAAAATTAATTAAAATACTTAATCAGCGATTTACATTGTGCAAAGGAATATATTGATGCAAGAATTTTACTTTTTGCAAAATTATTTTCGCAAACTTTTTTTTTCAAACTAACCACCAGTCTTTGGTATGAGTTATGGGTAACCAGATTCTAATTTTACAAAAACAACACTTAAAAAATTGCAAAATAATCGCGGAACGCGAAAAAAACTTTATGGTACAAAAACTTTATCAGCGATTTTCATTCTGCAAATAAATATTTATACTGATGTAAGAATTTTCCTTTTTGCAAATTTTTTTTTCCGCGACATTTTTTCGCGATTTTTTTATTCAACTAGCTTTGAACTTTGTTCTATGAAATGGGTGTTATAGTCCCTAGATTATAAATTAAAAAAACCACACTTAAAAAATTGCAAAATAACCCCGGAACGCGAAAAAAGACTTTATTATTTAATTCAACTTTTGTACCATAAAGTCTTTTTTGGCGTTCCGGGGTTATTTTGCAATTTTTTAAGTGTGGTTTTTTAAAATTTATAATCTAGGGACTATAATACCCAATTCATAGAAAAAAGTTCTGTGATTAATTGAAAAAAGAAATCGCGAAAAAAGTCGCGGAAAAAAAATTTACAAAAAGGAAAATTCTTACATCAGTATGTTTGTTTGCAGAATAAAAATCGCTGATTTAGTTTTTTAATTCAACTTTTGTACCATAAAGTCTTTTTTCGCGTTCCGCGATTATTTTGCAATTTGTTTAGTGTGGTTTTATAAAATTTATAATCTAAGGACTATAATACCCAATTCATAGAACAAAGTCCGGTGATTAATTGAAAAGACATCGCGAAAAAAGTCGCGGAAAAAAAATATCCAAAAGGAAAATTCTTACATCAGTATGTTTGTTTGCAGAATGAAATCGCTGATTAAGTTTTTCAATTAAATTTTTGTACCATAAAGACTTTTTTCGCGTTCCGCGATTATTTTGCAATTTTTGAAGTGCGGTTTTTTAAAATTTATTATGGAGTATATGAAAGCGCTCCACAAGAGCCTAGTAGATCCATGGATGAAAGAAGGGTTGAAGATAACTGCTCTTAAAAGTTCTACAAGAATAAATATACAAAATGTGATGACCGAGGATGAAAATTCTATTAACAGCAAGCTCAGAGAGTACAAACGGAGAAGAAACGAAGTGTTTGTTGATTCTGTCCATATCAAAAACGACGTATGACGAAATCAATATGTGATAAATATGAAAAACCAATTTGTGGAGAGCACAAAGTTCAGCTTTGTGCCTCATGTTCAAATTAAAATTTTTTAACTTGTTTTTTTGTTTTTTAACTGAATTTGATCTCTTATTTTAAGTTTTTTTTAAATTTATTGCCCCGTTTTTGACGGGATCATGGAAAAATTGTCTCATGAAATGAATTTATATGAAATTTAAATAAACCTAGTTTTCCAATAACCACATATCAAACTTTTTTTATGTTTATTATTAAGAAATTTAGGAATGCACTAACGTTGAATGGAAATCAGTATGTGACGCGCAAAATAGAAAGGGACCTAAGGTCAGGAGAGCATGGGATCAGTCTCATTCGAGGCTCAGATGTTGTCTACAAAAAAAAAAAAAAAATTGATTTTTTTACCCTTAGGTCCCTTTCTCTATGCGCTGTCATATATAGTTTAGTTTGCCTGAAAGAGGTATCTTAAAATAGACATCGTTGGATCGACGATCATTAGTTACAACGTATGTAAAATATGATTAGTACTCTAGGGTTAAAGCCGTAAAACAGGAATAAATTTAGTTAAACTAACAAATTTTTCTGTTCAGCCAACAGACTTACAATTTTGAGTGTAATATTAATTCATTAATTTTTGTTTTTTTTCCCCCAGCCAGCAAAATGTGGATAATTTTGTGAGGGTTCTTATATTATAAGCCAAAACTTACTCAAATAAATTACATTTTTTTGAAATTTTAAAATTTTTTGTCAAAAATTTCTCATATTTTGGAGGAAAAAAAATATTTGAGCCAAATTATTAAATCCAAAAGATGGTTCAGAAATGACTCAGAAATGTAAACAAATTTGAATATTTTATGAACAATTCAAAAAAGGCTCGGAAAAATGATTAATTTTTTAATTTTTTTAAAACTTTTTTTTGAGTCAGTTTTGAATCAAAAAAGAAGGCTCTTTTGGATGAACCACCTTCACACAAAAATTTTAATTTTTAATAATATTTTTTTAGCTTTTTTTGATACATTTTTGGGCTTATTTGCTGAATGGGTTGCCAAAAGTTTATTAAAAAAATTAATTTTTATACAAAAACAATTTTTAAATATTTATTAAACTACAGATAACTTTGAAAGTCGTCAATTAAAATTGATGATTCATAAAAGTTTTCTTAATTTGTTTTACTGTGCTAAGTAATTTTTGTTTCGTATGATTTTTAAAAGAAGCAGAACACAGAAACTAATATTTTTTCCTAAGTGTCGGTTTTTTAAAATAATAATTTTCCTTATTATATTTATTAAGGCAAATTTACACGTGAGAGAAAACTCCTAGAGATAGAGCAAAAAACACCTCTAAATAGCTCTATTGTGAATGATTTAAGCTAAAGGGTTCTTCAACAGGGACGCTACAAAAGTAGAAAGCAAACGACGCCATATTTCTTGCCGCTCTTTTGACATTTCTCTTCAGTAAGGTTTGCCATTTCATGATGGAAAGATATACGAGCCAACAACGAGTCAAAATTATTAAAATTTACTACCGACATTCGGAGTCAGTGGCCTCAACGTTAAGAGCGCTACGTCAAATTTATGGTCGTCATAATGAATGGCTTCGTCAATAAACAAAATATGCGGTATTGGTCAGACAGCAATCCACACGTACTCCATGAGTCATCATTGCATCCCAAAAAAATTAAGGTTTGGTGCGGTTTATGGGCCGGCGGCGTCATTGGGCCGTACTTCTTCCGTGATGATCAAGACCGGCACGTTACTGTGAATTGGACTCGCTACCGTTAAATGATAACCGAATATTTTTGGTCCCAATTGGATGATATGGACTTGGAGGACATGTGGTTCCAACAGGACGGCGCCACAAGCCACACAGCGAATGTGACAATCAATTTATTGCAAACCAAGTTTGGAGAACGTGTTATCTCACGAAATGATCCAGTCGATTGGCCGCCTCGGTCGTGCGATTTGACGCCGTTGTACTATTTCCTGTGGGGCTACGTCAAATCTATGGTCTATGCCAAAAAGCCAGCGACGATTGATGAACTTCGTACGAGTATCGGCCGATTTATGCTTGAAAACCGTCGAAAATTGGGTTCAGCGTCTGGACTTCTGCAAGCGAGCCCGTGGTGGCCATGCAAAAGAGATCGATTTCCATACATAATGGCATCGAACGTACTTTTACAGGAATAAAGAATTTCATTGATATCCAAAACCGTTTTATTTTAAAAAAAACTTTTGTAGCGCTCTTATTGAAGAACCCTTTATTTGGGGTTGCTTTTTACTCTATCTCTAGCTTTTTTATTTCGCGTGTACATGTGCCTTTCGAGTTCGTCAGAAATATATAAAATTTCTTTGATTTTGGGATATCTTTTTTTTTAGTTTTTGCATCAAAAAAAAAGAATGGCGTTTTTTTATTTAAACTTCTTCTTTGGAGACCCTTTCCCTTCAGAGCAAAAATAGCTGAGTTTATAGGAAATCTAACTTTAGCATTCGATTCTACAACAAAATTTAATAAAAAAAATTTTTATACGTTTTCAAAATACACATATTAGAGTGGTCTAAAAATCCACTTTTTTCAAAAATTTCAAAAACGTTACTTTTTTATTACACACAATGAAAATGTATTCCCTGCTGAGAACATTGGTACAAAAACTGTTGATATACCGCGACCCGTTTAAAAGTTATTAAGTAATCAAATAGGAAAAAAAATTGTAATAAACTAACGAAAAAGAATTTTGAGCAAAGGAAAATGCTGCAAACATTTTCGATATATAACAGACCGCTTAAAAGCTGTAAAGCATTCAAATTCTACTGGCATAAATGTTTAAAAAAAATTGTTTTGTAGTAACCTAGTAAAAAGTAATTAAGCAATACAAATTTTTATTTTATATTTGGTTATTGATTTTATTTTCATTCAACTACATATTCTCAATTAAACAATAATTTTCCAATTTAACATATTGGTTTGAAATGGATGATATATTTAAATTAGCCGAAAAGCCGATCAGACATAAAACAATTCGTGTTTATTGAAAAATAGGGATAATTTAAATGCTCTAGTTATATCGGCAGTAGATAGAAGTGGCATGAATTAATTATTAGTGTCCGAACGAACTCAATTTTTAAGGCCGAACCGAAGCCGAACTTCGGCCAAAATTACTAAGTTCGGCCGAAACCGAAGCCGAATACTTTTGTGTTTGAATAAAAATACAATTTTATGCAACTTTTTCAAATTCAAAAACACGGAAACCAATTTCTCAATATTTCTAAATTCCCGAGTAAAAAAGAGTATATATAACATATATTTTTTAATATTAAAATATATGATAATATAAAATATGGTATGCGACTTTATATGTTTTTATATGATGATATATTAGAAAATTTTTTAGAAATTTTCTCATATGTAATCATATTAAATCATATATCAGTATTTGCTTTAGTGCAAATTGTTTATATATAAATTTTATATATAAATAGATACGAATAAAAATTTTGATTCTATTTTATATATTACAATATATTACTTAACCTCAGACACAAGTTCGAAACTCATTTCATCAAAAACAATATGTTATATGTTTTACACAATTTTTTCATTAAATTAATATTTTCTGAGCTTTTTTTTTACTTTTAAAAGTTTTTTTTTTAATTTAAAAAATCCAATTTAAAAAAATTGACCCGGCTTGTAATAGGTTAATAAGTCTAGGCATGTTGCATACCATTGGTAAGGTATTTCAAGTACCTTTCCAACGACATACATATTAGGCCGGGTCGATTTGTATGGGTGGAAAAAAACCAACAAAGCGGGTAGCAAAAGCGAAAACTACATAAAATTCTAAGAAAGTTTTGCCAAGAAATCATGGGTCTAAAATTAATTCCGAGTTCGCGCAGAGCGACTTTAGATTTTGAGGTCATACTTATTAAATTGTACTCAAAAACCTATACTTTCATAAGAAGCGATCCGGAAAATTGTGCTTGGTTTCTTCGATTATAACGAAAGTTTGTGCTTCTATGTATGCAGCATACAGATATTCCCATATTTTTTAAAAAAATGCTAAAATTGTGGAAAACACGGTGGATCGAAAATAAAATTTTATTATTGTAATTAAGTTTTCAAAAAATTAAATGTTTTTGTGGTGCAAGTTACAGACATTGGTTTTTTTGCTGATGACTGGGAATCTTTTCTAGTTTTAGTTTTTTTAGGTTTTAAAGTCTTTTTTGGATTCCATGCGTGGTGTTGTAGTACGACTTTCTATAGTTACGGCCATGATATCGTCTCTATTCTTTGCGATAGCGCGTCGCGAAACTGTTGTCAGAAGCTGTACACAACGCTCAGTTGCTTGGGTATGACATGGAATCCCTGGGTCAGGAAGCGGCGGATCATCAGACTCAATAAACTGCAACAAAAATTCAGTAGAATAGTAAAAGGCTTTATTTTTGAATCATGTAGGTTGATAAACAGCATGCGGTTTCTAATTATTTCTTGATTTTGAATTAATTCTTTGATTTTGTTGTTTGATGAACGCATTCAATTGAATGAATTCAGTGAATTACTTAATAAAAGGAATTCATTCAATTCTAGAGAAAATTGAATTCGATTGGTAGTGAGTTCATGCAAAAAGGAATTAATTCTGTAAAGCTCTGATTATGGCGGCGTAAATTTTAAAATTTCATCTGATTTGCTGGGTTAAAAATGTTAACTGTGTAAAATGCAAACTTTTTTTGTCCAAAATCTCAAAAAAAAAAAATAAAAAAATATTGAACAAGTGTAAAAACTATTTTTTTTAATAAAGCTATTTAAAATTTTGCTTTACATTTCTTTATCTAAAGTAATTTGATTTCATTTTTAATTTCATTTTTAATTTCATTTTTACTTTTTAATAAAGATATTTAAAATTCATTTATAAATTTTATATTTAAAAAGGATTCTCTTTCTTTGGAAGCCCTATTGAAGCTGCAGTTGGGTTAGCTTTAATTGCCAAAATAAATTTAGCTTTTAGCGTTCGCTTTGCATCTGAAATATGATTATCTTCCAATTTTGTTTTCCATATTTAGTTTAAATTTATGTTTTTTTTTTAATTATTTAAAGAAATTTAAAAATTCGACCAAATTGCACTGTATATACTGCGTTCAACACTTTGCTCACAAACAATGATTTTGACCACTTGCTAAGCAGTCGTTGTTAATTTTTTACAAAAACAAAACTTGCCGTTATTTGCTTTGATGTGTTTTTAATTATACCAACAAAAAAAATACATTCTTGAATGTTTGAAAAATTACTTTTTGCCACAAAAATGGGTCAAATTACCTAAGTGCATTGGAAGGACCCAGCAAAATATTGGTAATGACACCTCATTACTATCTACATTACCAAAAATGATATATTATTACCTTTTGCATTATTTTATAATATAAAATAATGACTTACTAATAACGGCCTATTGTATTCATTGTTTCTAAATATAAAATAATGACTTACTCGTATTAGTTTAAATAAGTAATTTTTACACAGTTAAATTTTTTTATTATATGTAAATATGTTTTATGTTTAAATTTTTATGATGAGTCCTAAAATTACACACTAGAGAAAACTTAAATTTTTCTGAATGTATTTCCTTAGGCTAATCGTATTTGCCTAACTTTTTAAGAATCAAGTAAGCAATCGGATAACCACTTATAATTAAACTTTTTGTAAGCATTATTCAAAATCTCATAACTACTTATTTCTCATTTTTTCGTAAGCGAGCGGGTAAGCGTGACTACCCAGGTAGAAATTGCCGACGTTACAACAAAAGTTGTACTGGGAGAGCACTTTTTTACGAAATGCCGGTACTACTTAAAACGTGCTTTGCCAGTACTGTTTTTTTAATTTATTTATAAATTTTACGTATTTTTACATCTATTACACAATTATTTATGTAAGAGAGACATCGCCATTCTTTTCTTGTGAAGTTTCAAAAGAATACATTTGAAGAAATTCCATCAAGTCTCAAGACATTGCCAAAAAAAAATAAAAATAAAAAAAATCTGTGATGTACACTAAGAGGACAGTAAAGTTCTAGCAAACTACTAAATTTGTTATTAAATGTACTGGAATAATACCAAAAAAATAAAATCCCAAGCCTGCGCCAACGTTGGGAAATAACTACGGCCAAGCGTTTATTGGTGTTATCATTTCGACAACATGGCAGTACAGTGAAAGTTAAAAATCCGACGCATTGCCAGTACATGTACTACCGCCTCCAATACCGGGCCAACATTGTGCCGTTTGTATTTTTCTACCTGGGTACTTATAAAAACGACCACGCCAAACAAAAATAATGAGTTTAGACGCCAAAAAATAAGTTGTGCCGAGCTATGAATTTCTATTATATAACCACTTATTTGGTAATGAAAGATTTTTCTGAGGAGTTGAAATAAAAAAAAAACGCCACTCTTTTTTTCTATGCAAAAACTTTAAGAAAAGTGATGATATCCGAAAATAAAATTTTTTATGATGAACTCTAATATTTATAACATTATAACTTTATTAATGTTCTTATCGACACTTTTAATCTTAGCACCTATTTAATTTCTAACTAACTTAGAATCTACAAGATGATTCTAAGAATATTCTAAGTAACAAAAAGCATTTATGTGATATAATTATAATACAGGATGAAAATTTTTTATAGCTCTTTGCACTTTAAAGAAAAAATAAACTGTAATAATAATATAGTATGATATGGAATATATAAAATCGTATCCATTTTACACATCATTTGGAAATTATAAAAGATAACAATGTACCTACACATATACATATGTACATAAAAACATTTTATTATTTTTGTGTAAAGGAAAAAGCAAAACTTTAAAAAAAATATAGAAAAAATTAAATACTTCTTCAAAAACATATTTATATACTTAATATCCGTAAGTTATAATTTAATAAATATTTAAAAAAAAAATTAAAGACATGTACCACATTTAAGAATTACGTATGTTTTTTCCATTACAACTGCTTCTGATTGAAAGTTTTTTTTTATTTTCGGGATAGATTTTCTTGAAACTAATATATTATATTTCTTACACTGTCAGAACAAATCCGTTGTGGCAACGGAATTTTTTGCCAACCGAATTGATTCGGTTGCCGCAACCGACCCAATTCGGTTGGAAAAAATTCGGTTGTCACAACGGAATTGTTTTGAGAGTATAAGCTCTCAAAAAAGTACTAGCTTTAACATTTTAATTAAACCACAGACTGTTGAACTTAATAAATCTAAATAAGCTTTTTTTATACATATATTTTTGTCAGCTTTTGTACCATATTTTTCCTTCTCTTAACCATTGGTACCTTGTTTTAAATAAATCGTTTTTACTCCCTATTTAACAATCCCCTGGTATTTATAGTTTTTGGTTGCGCAAATTTTGGAACAACTTATATAATACCAATGTTGTTGTCGTTGTAAGGTATTACTGGAGTAGATTTATGTTTCCAGATCTGGCCAAAATTATTTATTTCAGATGAAAAATTAATGAAAACAAGAAATAGTTTTCAAAACACTTATGCTGTGTAAATATTAAAAAAAATAATCGAATTAATTTTTCAGTTTACCCAATACTACAGTTCGCTTGTCATGTCAGTAGGTTTTTACCAAATATTGGTACTTGACAACTCTGAATTTAATTTATGAACGCACTTTTTCACTGATAATCTAACTGTTACTTTCCTTTTTTTCAGTAAACTCAACATTTTCATCATGGTAAATTACACGAACGAACAACGTATGCCAATTATAAATATTACCGAAATACCGAAATTTGAAGTCGGTGACCGCAACTTTAAGAGCGTTAACTCCAATTTTCGGTCGTTATTCTCGCCCTAGTAGACAAGCAATAACAAGTTTAGTGCAAAAATTTGAGTCTACATATTCATTGTGTGATGCTGCCGTGCCAGTGAGACAACGGTTAGGTCGAAGTGACGAAAATATCGCTGCCGTTCAGGCGTCCGTAGCAAACGATCCAAATTAGTCGATTCCGCGGGTTTCTCAAGAACTGGCCATTGCCAAGACCACTTTATGGCGACTTTTTCGTAAAGATCTTGGTTTGCACCCATACAAGATCAAGCTGACTCAAGAATTGAAGCCGATGAACCATTTGACGCAACGCGTTTTATTTTAAAAAAAAATTGTCAAGTCCTTATTGGAAAACCCGTTATATAGAACCTGTTTTATGCACTCTTGACACTTAATTTTTATTTATTTTTTTTATTTTTCAGTTATTTTTTCAGATTTTTTGGGAGATTATTTTTAAACCTCAATTGAAATACTTGGATTTTTGGCGACATAATAATACAAGTATTCTAAAAGCCATGTATAAAAATCATTTCCTTTCGTGCACATAAAAAACTCTATTCCAGAAAATTTAAACTAAAATTTTGTTTAAATTCAAATTAATTTCGAAACAAAATTTTAATCGTATCAATTTAAAAAAAAAAACAGTTTACCACAAACAATATCGATAACATCCCAGTGTAGAAACGGTAATGACATATCATTATTTTTTGGAGTACCAGTAATGACACCCTCTTACCTTCTGCATTATTTTAAAACATATAATAATGAGTTACTGATAATGACTTATTTTTATCATTATTTCAAATCTATTTTTAGACTCAATATTTTTTAAACACTGGTAAGGATATATGTAACCACATATTTTTTTTTTTTTTTTTGTATGTTGGCGAGTAAGCTTACTTGTGTGCAGCAGGTCAATTATGTTTTTATCTAGTAAATATTACATGTCGATATAGCTCAGATGGTAGAGCTGTTGACTGGCAATCTGTAAACCCAGGTTCGATTCCCGCACCAGAAAATTTTATTTAAAAAAAATACAATAAAAAATATTTTTTTTTATATAATTAATTTTTTTGAAAATCTATTTTTAGACTCATTATTTTTATCAGTACTGGTAAGCACATAGGTAACGATATATTTTTTGATTTTTCGTATGCTGGTGTGTAACGACAACTCATTATTTTTCGCGACATCGCCATATAAAGGTAATAAGAAATGTAATAACAAAAGTAACTAGTTACCATTACCAAGTATGTAGTTACATAACCACATATCTGGTAATGATTTTCTACACTGGGATATGATGTTTTGCTTAAAAAAATATAAAATTTTGTTTTATTATTTATAAATTTGTTATGACTGGTTTAAAAGTTGTAAAAGTGTGTCCGAAATCGGGGTTAATTGAAATTGTAGGGGATTTTTAATTTAAATTTAGATATAATGAGAGGAATGTTTATTTGATATCTTATTTTGGCAAATGAATGAGAAAAAACAAACAAAAAGAGTAATAATAACAAAGGATAAAAATAGCATTGTTAGATTTCGTTGATATTAGTCTAAGTTGAGTTGTTAACATATTTGATTTTCTTTCAACTGTAATATAAGTAGACAATTATCAATTATTACCCATTCAAGGCGAATGACACTGATGATGGCTTTGTAGCAAAAGCCGAAAGATACGTATTCTGTCTTGCTGGCCTTATCGAATTCTTTCAAAAATTTTTTTTATTCTTTGTAATTTACTTGTGAAAATTATATCCTCTTTCTTTAATTTGAAAATAATTTAAACAGAAAGTGATATTAATTTATGATCTATAGTCAAACTAAAGAACATTCATTTAGATATAATTTTAATTCTATTTACAACTCTTTAAATTTAAATAAACATGCTTTTAGTTTTTTCTGTATACAGTTAAATGCTTGCAAAAAGCATTCATTATAATTTTTTTTTATTTTATTTATTTCTTTTAACAATAATTAAAATTTCTCGAACACCACTAAATGAATTATATTAATACTGGATTTAGAATGAGCAAAATCTAGCTAGTTTTATTACAAAACTAAATTACAAAAGCCTAGTAATTTTAAGTGGTTATTAGGTTTTTATTTGTCATATCACTTTTTTGTTAAGCACTTTTCTTTACAATTATATTTTGAAATGAAATGAAAAAAGTTTCAAATACACTTACAAATCAACAACAACACACAATTTTAATTTAAAACACAAATATTTAAAAACAAAATTTAAAAAAAAATCACACTTCCCAACAAACACCGATTGAAGCCTTAGAGAAAGTTTGAGATTTATATTTGATATAAAATGTATATTTCAAATCTGTCTCAATAAATAAAATGTAGTCCTTGATTACAATTCGATAAACATTTGAAAACTGTTTGAGAAATACACTAGTAAAATTTCAAAGAAATTTCAAAATTTATATATAAACTCCTCTGTTTTTCTCAAGTGTTTTTCTACATAAAAACATGCGTTTGGGATTTGTTATTGATATCGAATAATTTTCAAATAAAAACATAAAATATGTTCGACCTTACAAAAGTTTACGTAATTCAAGTAAGTTTAAAGTATTTTTCTAAACAAAAATGTATTTGATAATGACTTGAGATAATTTTGTTTGTATAAGGTATATCAAATAACAAAACCAAAAAAAAAAGAAATGTGTCAAAAAGGAAAAATTTAAAAATAAGAAGATAAACGCGTAAATACGCACGTAATAAATTAATTTTCCCCCGTGTTTTTAATTTACAATAATATTTTTGGAAACCTCTGAAATGGTAAGTAATTAATTTCACCGAAAACTAACATAATCAGCAAAAATTAATTTTATCAACATTTATTACAGATCGGAATTGTTACTGCAGAATAAGTGGAAAAAATTTCGTGGATTCATTAACGGTGCACTTATGTAATAATCAGGTGAGAAAATGCTACTTACATTTATTGTTATCGGGAGTATTTTGTTTAATATAAATACACATACAGTTGTGGCCAAGGATTTAAGTCAATTCAAGTTTTTTTCTAATTTTATTGTTGTTGCCTTTATTTGTAAAGATCAAAATAGTGGCTAAATTCGGAACGAAAAGCAAGGAGATGGTTCAGAAATTGTACAGAATTTTATCGTAATGTTTGTTTTTTCATTTTGTCAGTAAAATTTAGGTAGTACTGATCGGATACGTACAGTTTGTACTGTATATTTTTGGAAATCCTTTAAAATTTCCTTAAGTCTTGCTTTATTTTTATCTACAAATAGTCGCCAGACTTAAAAGTACAGCACTTTAAACATGACCAAATTTTTCTTTGTTTTTAGCGATTTTTAATAAAGTTAACAACACTGAAATTTTAAAGTGAATAGTTTTATGCTTTTCTTACCACAATATGGCAAATCAGTCAAGATTTTTTTTACGTTATAGTAAAAAGCATTTCATGTTAAAATTTCA
Source organism: Leucophora obtusa (assembly GCA_949987735.1). NCBI lineage: Eukaryota > Metazoa > Arthropoda > Insecta > Diptera > Anthomyiidae > Leucophora > Leucophora obtusa. The sequence goes on along the minus strand of OX465295.1, from coordinate 170,564,222 downwards.
GTGACGTTAACTTTCTTTTAAAATCGCTAAAAACAAATAAAAATTTGGTCATGTTTAAAGTACTGCAATTTTAAGTCTGGTGACTATTTGTAGATAAAGATAATGCAAGACTTAAGGAAATTTTATAGGATTTCCAGAAATATACAGTTTGTACAGAACCGATCAGTACTGCCGAAATTTTACTATGTAATTTGATAAGAGGTTTATATCGCTAATTTTTCGTTAAAAGCAACGCCCACTTAAAACAAGTGACAAAATGAAAAAAACAAATATTACGTTAAAATTCTGTACAATTTTCTGAACCATTTCCTTGCCTTTGGTGGCGAATTTAGCCACTATTTTGATCTTTAAAAATAAAGGCAACAACAATAAAATTCGTAAAAAACTTGAATTGACTTAAATGCTTGGCCACAATTGTATATCGAGCGTAGTGACTTCAATGGTGATCTATTCATTCGCTTATTCAATAGCACATATTCTTCGATAAATTTGGATTATTACTTGTGCATACAAGTAATATCTGCATATAATAAATATATGACCTACAGCCCGATTCTCTATATAATGCGAATGTTTTTCGCATCAATAAGTATATGAGCACCCTGCTTTATACAAGTCATGTTTAGAGGTAAAGGTTTTAGTGGTAAATGTAAAATGTTTTTCGCGAAAATTTTTCGACGCGAAAAATGCAGAAACGCAGTGCTGTACTCAAGTTGAGATGAGCATGTGGGCAACATCTTTAGTGATTCGTGCGAATTATGCATGAGTTAATGTGAAATCTTGTGAATATGAGTTAAGATTCACCACGTGCCCATAACTAATTGGAAGAGTTGATAGGTCTAGTTAAAATTAATTTGGTAGCTGCGGATCTAATTGCCTACCCAGTGTAGAAAATCATTACCAGATATGTGGTTATGTAACTACATAATTGGTAATGGTAACTAGTTACTTTTGTTATTACATTTCTTATTACCTTTATATGGCGATGTCGCGAAAAATAATGAGTTGTCGTTACACACCAGCATACGAAAAATCAAAAAATATATCGTTACCTATGTGCTTACCAGTACTGACAAAAATAATGAGTCTAAAAATAGATTTTCTAAAAAATAAATTATATAAAAAAAAATATTTTTTATTGTATTTTTTTTTTTTTCATAAAATTTGCTGTTGCGGGAATCGAACCTGGGTCTACAGATTGCCAGTCAACAGCTCTACCATCTGAGCTATATCGACATGTAGTATTTAATAGATAAAAACATAATTGACCTGCTGCACACAAGTAAGCTTACTCGCCAACATACAAAAAATCAAAAAATATGTGGTTACATACATCCTTACCAGTGTTTAAAAAATATTGAGTCTAAAAATAAATTTAAAAAAATTTTCAAAAAAATTAAAAAATTATTTTCTATTTGAAATAATGATAAAAAATAAGTAATCATCAGTAACTCATTATTATATGTTTTAAAATAATACAGAAGGTAAGTGGGTGTCATTACTAGTAGGCCAAAAAATAATGATATGTCATCACCGTTTCTACACTGGGTAGTTTATACCTTAGGAATACCTAATGAATGACACTAACAGGCAATACCATTATCGATTCAAACCGCTTTCAACTGACTGCCGTTATCCTTAAAATACCGTTAGCGAAATAACCGAAAATACCATTACCGAGATAACTAATTTATCGATATCCTTAGAGTATCGCTATTCTTAAAATTCCTTATCCTGAAATGCTGTTATCCTTAAAATTCCGTTTCTATTATTTTTAATTCCCTTCTTTTAGTAATTGCACATGGTTATTTAGTATTTTGAAGGTTTTTATTTTAGTTTCTTTTTTGTAAAAAAAAACTTTGCGGTATACACCGAAATAACTAACTTTTAAAATACCGTTACCGAATATTTGTATAACCGGAATACTTTTATCCTTAAAATACCGATACCTAAAAGACTAAAATACCGTATACCGGTATCGAAATAGATGACATAGCGTTACCCTTAAAATACTGTTATCGAAATAATATAAAATAGCCTTACCCTTACAGATAACCACATTATTTCTATTTCGGTTACCAACAATGATTAAAACAAAAGATGATGGTTAGAGATTTTAGACGTAAAATATTTGTTTGGACTTTAGAAAGAAAAGTACTTTACCGTAGCGATTGGGGTGGTCAATCCATTGAAAAAGAAATTTCTCTTGAAATTCTTAATTTTAACTTTTACATATTGTCTGCGTTATAACCATTTTATCATAAAATACCAAGGTTGGCAACCGATACCGTTATAATATCGTTATCCATTTGAAAACCCTTTCAAATTGACAACCGATACCAATACCGAAATTCTTGATTTCAAAAAAATACCGGTATTCAAAAACCTTTTCCCTTAATACCAGTGTCGTACCGGTATGGAATCGGTTTTAAAAAAAATATTTTTTTTCACGTTTTTAGCAAAAATACAAATTTTTTTAATATAAAATTTCCAAAATTGTTAAACAATTAAACTTTATTATTCATTGTTAATAGAAAATCGTGTTATAAATTAAAAGTGCGGTTATCAGCCTTTAGTTTGCATTGGTAATATTGTTTTTAATTTATTTAACTTCATAAATATTCTCTAACTTGTGTCAAATTTAGTAAATATAATTTAATATATAAACTGGTTTCTTAAACCTTTAATTGAATTTACAGTTTCTTTTAGAGAATCGTTTTATTAATTTTATAAACTTATTTTTTTTGATTTTATTATATGATCGCAATACAAATATAAAATATTTGTAGTGAATAAACTTGTGTTCCTAATAGATTTAAAAAAATGTTTGTGTTTAAAAAATAAAACACTTACAATTAGAAATTTTTAATAACTTATTGTTTTTTGTTCATATTATAAAAACATTTCCATAAACTATATTAAGAACGTTTTTTTATATTTTTGTAAATTTTTTCAATAATACCGGTATATACCGGTATTAATGTTTCAGTATCGGTTATACCGATACCGAAATGATTAAAATACCGTTACCGATACCGAAACAAATAAAAAATCGATACCAATACCGTCATTCGTTTCGGTTTCCAACCTTGTAAAATACTTGCTAGCTTCAACTGACTAATAATCCCCGTCACTTTATTTTTTAAGAAAGCTGTAACTACAAATTCTTGGGTCATATCACCATTCTATGTCAAACGATCTACGAAAAATAGTAAGTAAAGGATTTGTTCCGAAAGACGAAAAAATATAAAATTATTCGTTTTCCCATGAAACGAATAATTTTATTATATTTTCAGAATACCCCTGAATACATAATATTAAAAAAAATTATCTTATTTACACTAAATCATTCTTTTATTTTGGCCGACAACCATTTCAACATCCGGGATTATTAAGTTTAGATAAAATTTTGTGTTGTTTAATTTTGTTAATATTTTTTTCTTGCTGTTATTCTATAAAAATGTAAATTTTTTTAAGTGTAAAAAATAAAAAATGTAAAAAAGAACTTTATTTTTTATATTGGAGGACGATTTGATATATTATATAATTCTCAAGTTTTTATATACAGTATTTCTCTATTATAGAAATAATATTAATAAAAAAATTAAGTTAGAGGTGAGATTTGAAAAATATTTAGATTTTGTGTTATTATTAACCCGTGAAAAAAAATTTATTCGGTAGCATATCTTTTTTTATTTGGCATCACACTAAATTATATAAAATTTAATCCGGAAAATGGATTAATCAAATTGTATATAAACGAATAAAAAAGATATTTGATATTTCCATTGCATTAAATTTTGTTTGTTTATATGAATATGTATAGTGTAGGAAAACGACCAATTAATTAACTAAGAATTATCTGAATGATATTAATAAATATTTGCACAAAACCGATGAAATTTCACTGGGCCTCGTCTATTGAAACATTTTATTGAATTAATGGAATTTTTGATAAAATGTTGTGAAAATATTCATTTTTTTTATACACTTAATGAAAAAGATTCATTAAAACTAAATTCATAAAATATATGAAGATTTTTCGCCAAATTTAAGAAATTTTTCATTTACCTTGTGAAAAAATTTCATTAAAACTAGTCCAGCAAACTTCTCTCTATGTGAGTTATATAATCCATTATCAGTTAGTTGTAACTACACAGAAGAAAAAAATTAAAATCATACAGAAACAACGTTTACTAAGATAGATATAGCTTTGAATTCACACAAATCTCAGGTTTTTTTCTTTTTATATAAAAAATTATCTGTTTATTTTTAAAATCGAAAAACGCATTAACTTAAATATGAAAAGTTAAACTATAATTTACTTTAATAAGGATCAGTATTATAGCCACCAATTAAAAAATTTTGTTTCAAAGTTTCTTACTTAAATAAAATATCCTACTAAGTGACGACTATAACACTAGCTCTAATATTCATACTTTATTTGCAAAGTGTTCGTAAAAAAACAAATGTTAATTAAAATCTGATATAGTAATTGATTTAACTATAATTTTTTCTCTGTGTAGTTACTTTTCTTATTATTTCTTTCATTAGATTTAAGATTAGATATTGGAATTAAAAAAGTGCGACATTGGTATGTCTCATTTATACCAGAAATGAAAAAATTCTGGGTCCCCGTGTAAAAAAGAGTATATATAACATATATTTTTTAATATTAAAATATATGATAATATAAAATATTGTTTGCAACTTTATATGATTATATATTAGAAAAACTTTAAGAAATTTTCTCATATGTAATCATATTAAATCCTATATCAGTATTTGGTTTATTGCAAATTTTTATTATAAGAATATATAATTGATATACATATATTACAATATATTAGTTAATCTCAGACACAAGTTCGAAGCTCATTTCATCAAAAACAATTTTTTTTATGTTTTACTAAATTTTTTCATTAAATTAATATTTTCTGAGCTTTTTTATTTTTAAGTTTATTTTTAATTTAAAAACTCCAATTTAAAAAAATTAACATTTAAAATCATGACCCGGCTCGTAATGGGTTAATAAGTCTAGGCATGCTGCATACCATAGGTAAGGTATTTCAAGTACCTTTCCAGCGACATATATATTTGGTTCTGGTCCGATAAGTTTTGAGTGTAGAAATAAGACATTGAATATTGTTATATATCATTTTCCGTATTCAAAATGACAAAGTATATGGTAGCTAACTTGCTGCTACATATCTTTTTTCACACAAATTCCCATAATGGAAAGCTGGCAGCTAGTTAGTTAGCATATGTTTTTCGTTTTGAATACGTTGGCTAATCTTTAAAGAATTCAAAAGTATCGGATTTATACAATAACGTCTTTAATAGTTACTTATTATCAACAGTAACCTGTGGCTGGTAGTGTGTAGGACGTGAAATCCTGCTGCACTCTAATACAAATTTTTTTTTATCATTTAAATTTAATCATATCGTATTGTATTAAATTATATCCAATTTGATCGGGACAAAACTCGGATATAAGTTGATAATTTGATATAGCTTTGTATCCTTGTAAATATAATTATATCCGATATGATACAATTTAATATAACCATTTTTCGGATGAAATTACATCCAGTTACATATTACAAATATCTCCATTCATATATAATTTTATATAAACTTTTTTACTCGGGTCATTAGAAACCCTAGATGCAACATAACATATAAGCTCAGCTTTTTAATTTTTTATTGAATTATTAAGTGTATAATTGTATTTAAATTAACAAACATTTTGTTCGATTCGAGATAGTAAATAATTTTATCTAAAATATTCTTGGGTCACATTTAGTTTTATAAAGTGTTGTTCGAAGCAATATAAAAATTTATCTTCAACGTGATATAATTTGATGAAGTATATGTATTTGTATATGGTATATAAAATGATATAAGAGAAAAGTTTTTTTAGGATATGACTATATAAGGAAAAGAATAAGAAAATTTTGAAAATTGGAATCGCAGATAAACTCATATTTAATTTTATACGTTCCCAGGTGGAAATTGCCCACGGTAGAAAAAAAATTGTACTGGGAGAGCACTGTTTTTTTGATTATGCCAGTACCACTTAAAATGTGCTTTGCCACTGTTTTCCGCTATTTTAACAAGATTTTTCTATCTAACACTTCTTTTGCCCTAATTTTTAATACCGAATTCAATCATGAAGGATATCAATATAACTTTTTTCATTATATTTTAAATAAAACAGCGAGAAACCAGAAAATAAAAAAAAAACTTTTTATCTTCTAGTTTTGCAATTATTTAATATTTTATTATACAATAAAAAACAACAAAAGTAATTTGAAACAAAAATATATATTTTTTATTATTTTATTAAAATTTAGGGTTATTCACCACCAGATCTTTAATTGTTTTTAAAGTACTGGCTATACACTGATTTTTTGTATTTAAATTACTGGTAAGCTACTGAATATTTTTAATTTATAGTACTGGGAAAACACCAGGAAGTAACAAAATCCAACACTGGGCCAACGTGGGCAAATACCTACGGCCAAGCGTATATTGGTGTTATCATTTCGACACCCTACCAGTACTGGAAACATAAAAAATCCGACACATCGCCATTACATGCACTACCATCTCCAACGCAGTGCCGTTCGTATTTTTCTATCTGGGTTGTTATTCACTCTCTAATATGAATAGATACAATTGGATATAACCTAACTTGATAAAATCTAATTGTTTTTTCACGGGAAGCTTACTTTTCTACTCTAAAATGATTTGAGAACTATGCTAGATCTCTAACAGCTGTTTTTATGGAGAACGGCATGATTCTCGAATTGAAAATAAAAAGTCTGAACCCTATTCTCAAAGGTAATGTCTGAAAATTAAGTTTGTTGTCAAATCTATATATATTCGGTTTCAATAGTAAATGTTTGTTGGGTTGCTTTACTTCTGTGCTCCATGTAACGTGGTGTCTCAAAAATGAAATATAAAAGACACCAAAAATGCATATATCAAAAAAATTTTACTTGGTTTTTAGTAAAAGCACATACAATCTGGGCGCTATTCCACAAAACAACTTCTCAACTTTTCACTTATCAAATTGCATTTTTTGGCAAAGTGATAAGTGTTTATGTTTCACAATATTCTTTGCAAATCTCACTTTGTACCTCCCAAGTGAGTGTGCAAAGTGTTCCACAAAGCATTTAATCGTCTTTGCATTTCTGTGTTATCACTTTTCACTTTGCATTAATAAATAGAACGGCCAACTTGCATTTACACTGTAAAATGTGTAGTCTGGGCCGCATATCATCATCACTAGGCCAACCAAAAAGAAGCCAAAGCATGTTTTTTATTTTAAAAGATAGATCAATTTAGATAAAACTCAAGTTCTGATCTTAAAAATATAAGAATATTAACCCGTGAAAAAACGATTAGATTTGATCAAGTTAGGTTTGATCCAATTGTATCTATTCATATTAGAGAGTCAGAAAAATACAAACGGGAAAGCGGTGGCAAAGCACTTTAACAGGTGGTATAAGTACTGGCAAAAAGTGCTTTCCCATTCCCAAAATGATAACATCATTAGACAAAAGGACCGGCTGTTCAAAAAGCGCCGGAAAAGCACTGGAGGAACAAAATTTTTAAACGTTGGCAAAACGCTGGCAAAACCAATAAATCGGTGGTCTGGAAATATATTTTCCAAAATAAAATTTAAAAAAAGTTCATATGTATTTTTTTTTGGTCCTGCCGTGATTTGAACCCAGGCCGTCAGATTTGCAGACGATTGCTCTACCCACTGAGCTAACGAGACATATAATATTTAATGGCTAAACACATAAATGAGTGATAATAACTGGACAACTACTGGCTGTGCCAAAATGCTAATACTGGCAAACAATTTTTTGTAACTAGTATGCCAGTGTTGGGAGGGCAAAAAAAAAGTTGGTCTTGAAGGAGCTTTCCCACAAACAAAAAAATTGATTTTATAAAACAAAACAAAAATTTAAATTAAAAAAAATCCAAAAAAAATTTTTGCTTGCAACCGGATTTGAACTCGGAACCTTCCGACTACAAAATTTTTTTAATGAAGCGTCAGCATTTTTATAAAATCATTGGTCTACCAGTGAATTGAGTTTTGTCCGCCTGGTAGCATTTGCTAGGTAGCACTGGATAACCACTGGTTGCAAACCTTGGCATATCACTCTAAGCCAATTCTTTCCCAGTGGTTTTTTTTATAAACCACCGAAATTTTTGTAAAACAAATACTGGTAAAACGCTTTTTGCAAACGCTGGCAAAGCGTCCCAAATGAGTGTTCTGCCAGTCATTTATTTTTAATACCGTGGTTACCCAGTGGTATGCCAGTGCTTGATTTTTTGTACCACTGGCGATTTCTGACTGGGAACTAGGGATTGGGGTTCGGGAATTCCCGGGAAATCCCGGGAAAAGTTTGCCGGGAATTCCCGGGAAAATAATATATTTTTCCCGGGAAAACGGGAAATTTGAAAAATATTAAATTATTTTTATTTAGAATAGGATTTTTTAATTTTAGTCATAAAAAACATTTTAAATACCAAAATAAAAATGTTAATGTTAAAATTTTTTAAAAGGGAATCAATTTCTTTGACACACAAAAAAGAAATTGATTCCCTTTTAAGTAATAAAGATTTCTCGCTTAACCTATTCAAAATGTAAGTAGTAAAACCTAAAAATCTGGTAAAATGTTTAAAAGAAATATGAACAAAAAGTTTTGTTTCTTACAAATAATAGCCCTTTTTATCTAAATTTTTTGGGGGCGCTGTGGTGTAATGGTTAGCGCGTTGGACTGTTACAAGTAAGGTTGCGGGTTCGAGCCCCAACCAAGGCAACATCAATTTATGAAAAATAATAATATGCATGAGTTTTTTCTATCCCTCATACATATCGCAGCGTCCTCCTTCGGTGTTCCCCATAGCACTTAACCCCACCGAAGTAAAGTAATATAACAGGGCTATGAACTAAAAAGCTTCAACAAAGTCCGCCAACTCTTCATCAGATGGCGCGCAATTGTTCTAAAATTCAACATCTCGCGCAATTGCAGTGTTGCCATATTTGAAGCCCTTCATCTTTCACCACTTTGCACTTCTCCTCTATCCCCTTTCCAAAGGAAGCAACACGTTAATTAATAGGAAGAATTTCCTGAGTGTTGCTTCTCTTTAACAAAAAAAAAATGTATATTTTAGTTAAAGACGACTTTAGTTAACATATTGGGTGGCAGTATACCTTGACTTGGTTTATATTTGGAGCATTCTGATTGGTTAATTTATTTTCAACCAATCAAAATATTTGAAAATATAAATATTTTTGTAGGGCTTTCATACACAAAATGAACAAAACCGTATGATTAAAAATAACGTCGACTTTAAATTTAAAATAATCCTTTATATTAAGGGCCAATAATTTTATAAGTAACGTTTCCATTAATAAAATATTTTCAAGTAAATTTACTTTATTTAATTACACCTGCTTTCAAATTAATATATTATTTTATATTAAATAATAAAATGTCAGGAGCATGAAAATACTTTACAAAAAAGGACAATACAGCGCAGTGCAATATTTGCCCTAAAAGACTAATGGTTAACGGAGGTAGTTTATCCGACATCTAAATTTGGTTCACAAAAACAAATTGATATTCATGCAACTTTTCTTAAAGAAAATGAGCCAAATGTGAAAAAGCGGTTTGTTTCCGACAGTCCAGTAGTGGGTGCTTTCTGCTGGAATCATGCAATTTATTTGGCAGTGCTTAGAGTAATTTATGTGAAATCAAATGTTCAACATTCTGATATTTTTACTTTGAATTCTCACTATACAGACTGCATTTGTACTGAAATAGTGTTTTTTTTAACAAAAATTATTTATATAGGTGGTTTTCATTAACAACTTTGTTAAAAAATATTTCCCGGGATTCCCGGTATTCCCGGGAATTACATTTTTTTATTCCCGTTTCCCGGGAAATAAAAAAGTCCGGGAAATCCCAAACCCTACTGGGAACGTATAAAATTAAATATGAGTTTATCTGCGATTCCGATTCTAAAAATTTTCTTATTCGTTGCCTTATATAATCATATCTTAAAATATTTTTTCTCTTATATCATTTTATATGCCATATACAAATACATATACTTGATGAAATTATATCTACCCGAGTAAAGAAGTTTATATAAAATTATATATGAATGGATATATTTGGAATCTGTAACTGGATATAATTTCATCCGAAAAATGATTATATTAAATTGTATCAAATCGGATATAATTATATTTACAAGTATACAAAGTTATATGAAATTATCAACTTATATCCGAGTTTTGTCCCGATCAAATTGGATATAAGTTAATACAATACGATATGATTAAATTTAAATAATAAAAAATATTTGTATTGGAGGTCAGCAAGATTTCACGTTCTGCACACTAGCAGCCGCAGGCTACTGTCGATAATAAGCAGGGCAGCGACTTTCATGCAAATTCATGTTGGTAGTCATTAATTCAAAAATAATTTTGACCGAATACCATTTATATTGGATTTAATTTTTAACTAAACACTCTCGGGTAATAAATATCATTTTTATAAATCGATAAATGTAAAGTGCATTTTTTGATTTTAAGCATTTATTTTTGGATCTTTAGTGCATATTTTTTGGTTTTTATTGCATATTTCCATTTAAATGCATATTTTGCATTTTTACTGCATATTTTAAGCGTACATTTTCCATTTTTAAGTGCAGGAAAGTCGCTGCCCTGATAATAAGTAACTATTAAAGACGTTATTGTATAAATCCGTTATTGTTGAATTCTTTAACCCTAGAAGTCCATTGTTAGTCGATTCGACTAACATCAACCGTGCTTTACAAATAGCGTGAAAAATAGCGATGCACTTCTAGGGTTAAAGATTAGCCCTCGTATTCAAAATGAAAAAGCATATGCTAACTAACTAGCTGCCAGCTTTCCCTTATGGGAATTTGTGTTCAAAAAAGTTAGCAGCAAGTTAGTTAGCATACACTTTGTCATTTTTAATACGGGTGTAGATCATTTTTTCTCAAATATGGGAATTTTCTTTGGACTTATAAAATTTTTTAAATAAAATTTTAATGATTAGCCCGTCAATGCACTTCTTTTTTGTTGGAGGCTCCTAATTCCCGATTTATGGAGCTGAAAATGATATATAACAATATTCAATGGTTTATTTCTCCACTCAAAACTTATCGGACCAGAACAAAATATATATGGCGATGGAAAGGTACCTGCAATACCTTACCAATGGTATGCAACATGCCTAAACTTATTAACCCATTACGAACCGGGTCATGATTTTAAATGTTAATTTTTTTAAATTGGAGTTTTTAAATTAAAAAAAAATTTTTTTAAAAAAATAAGCTCAAAAAATATTAATTTAATGAAAAAATTGAATAAAACATATAGAGCAATTCCATATGAAAACGATCAAAATTGGCAAAATTTTGGACGACCCCTCTCCGATTTTAAAATAAATAGTCTCAATCGATTGCCCAGCAAAAAATAATGTACCTACATATTTTTTTTTTTTTATAGTGACTGGTTTAGTGGTGTTGTACACCACTGTCATGTGACAAAATTGAAGAATTCTTCATAATGGACCTCATTGAAAGTTGTTTTAAAAAAAAACTACTAAAGCGATCGCAACGAGTGATAGCTCGTTGGAAAGGTAATGAATCAGGCTTTAATTGAAAAATAAAATTTTCCTAATTTTTCTCAGAAATTTACCTTTTTTCCCATGAAAATTAAATTTTCCCATGAAAATTTAATTTTCCGATTTTCCACAGAAGCTCCTAAATTTTCCGGCTAATTTTTTTTTTTGGATTCCTCATAATTTTTACTTTAAGAATCAGCAATAAAAAAATGGGCCCCGACTCCTTGTTTCGACAGGAGAGGAGCATTTAAGAGACCACCTTGTTCTCATTGTTTTTATATTTTTTATAATTGAATTATTTGTAATTATTTAACATTGTTTTATTTTATTATTAAAAATACATTTTAAAAATTATTTTACAGTTAAAAATACATTTATGAAGAAAAAATCAATTTTTTTTAAGAGCCCCAAGTTGAGTGTGTAGTGAATATGGTCTGCCTGCCTTCACAAGATCGGCCATAAATCCATGGATAATAGCAGCAGTGGCATGTAATGGCACACCAAACCCGACTGAGGCTACAGGTCATAAAATGTTTTGTAAATTTTTTAAATTACCAGGTAATAAATATTTCGCCTAAAATGACACGTGCAGAAACAAGTCATAAAACACGGATTTACCATAAATATGGCGAAATATTTATTACCTGGTAATTTAAAAAATTTACAAAACATTTTATGACCTGTGGTCGGCTTATTGGCAGTAACCAATTAAGTCCCTCTTTAAAAAACATTTTATGACCAGTAGTTCACGCAAATTTTCCTATTAAAGGAAAGCAAATATCGCTTATTTTTTTTTACATATTTTTTACCAAAAAATAAATATAAATACTTCACACACTCTGAGTAAAATTTTAGTTGAATACTAAACGTGAAAGTGTTAAAGTGTTTTTTTTGTAAAGTAAAGAGTGAAGCTGTAAAGACAATTTAAAGTAAAATGAATAAATTTTGCTGCAATCCGTTTAACAAGAGTGGACATCGTTCGAAAAAGATAAAAGTATTAAAATTAACTGGTGTTTCGAAGCGATACATGAATGAATTAAATATACAATACGGTGAAGAAGCAGAATTCATTTGCCCCAAGTGTAAAATCGATTTGTCTCAACAAGCAAATGCATTGAAACAAATGCAACCACAATCCGAGAGTGAAATGACAATTGAACAAAATGTTTCATCTGATAGTGAGGCAGACATTCCGATGGTCAATATATCTTTGAGTCCTTTGAATGAGGCTATTACCACTTTAGGTGAATCGCCTATTACAAAAAGAAAGTTGCGAAGTGAAAAATACAGGAAAGAGAAAAAAGGCAAGGTTATGAGTGCAATCGCGACAATATTTGATGAAGGCTCTGATAACGAATGCAGTCAAGCAGATGACGTTGATGACGGCAAACAAATGATTGAGCAGTTGAAAAGAAAATTCAATTTAGCGACCACTTTTCCGGAGAAATATCTCATTTTATCTGTGCTGCCTCAATCATGGTCTATACGCAAGATTTCTGAACAGTTTCAAACATCTTTTTACATCGCGAGAAGAAGCAAAGAATTAGTTCGACAGAAGGGCATATTGGCGACTCCCACCAAGAAATTTGGCTCAAGGACCCTCAGCGAAGCAACGGTGAAATTGATTCAAGATTTTTACTGCAATGATGACAACAGCCGCGCCTGCCCAGGTACACGTGACTATGTTATCACACGTGAACATGGAGAAAAAGTACACAAGCAGCGCAGATTATTATTATGTAATATATCCGAAGCATACCATCAGTTCAAAGAGAAATACCCAGCAGAAAAAGTGGGATTTTCTAAGTTTGCCATCCTACGACCAAAAGAATGCGTGCTGGCATTAGACAGGCACGGAACGCATTCAGTCTGCGTTTGCATGTTTCATCAAAACATCAAATTAATGTTCTTTCCATGCAAGAAATTGAAAGTATTTCACGGTGAAATTGAAACATATAGGGACCTCCTGTCGAAGTCGTTGTGCGCATACCCCACGGAAAATTGTCATCTGTCCAAATGCGACAATTGTCCGAAGATTGACGAGCTAGAGCAATATTTGGCGGAAAAGTTTGAACAGCTGTTAATTCAGGAGGTGCATTTCAAACAGTGGATAATTAGCAGCGGCAGATGTTCCCTTGAGACCGTGGTAAAGCAGATTCCGGAATTCATCGAGGAATTCGGATTCAAGTTGAATGAACTGAAGGCGCACCATTTCATATCCGAGATGCAATCGAAATTTCTAAAGGAAAGTAAGGACAAATTAGCCCAAAATGAATTCATTGTGATAAGCGACTTTGCCGAGAATTACACTTTTCTCGTTCAGGATGAAATTCAGGCTTATCACTGGGCAAACGACCAGTGCACGGTGCATCCTTTTTGCATTTATTTCAAAAACGAAGATAACGAACTACAGACCGTAAGCCTTGTTGTTGTCGCGGAGAGTTTAGCTCATAATTATGTGTCCGTTTATTTATTTCAAATGAAACTGTTTGAATTCTTAAGATCAAAATTCGATGCAATCGACAAAGTAACGTTTTTCTCAGACGGCGCGGCTTCTCAGTACAAGAATAAAAAAAATTTTTACAATCTTTGCATAATTGAAGAAGAACAAAACTGCAAGGTCGAGTGGCACTTTTTTGCGACGTCCCACGGTAAGGGCCCATGCGATGCGTTAGGGGGAACCCTAAAACGCATGGCGACTAAGGCAAGTTTGCAAAGGCCATATACTGACCAGATCTTAAATGTACAACATTTGTTTTCGTGGATTCAAAGCAAGGAAATTGCCATTAACACAGTTTTATGCACTCAAAAAGAACACGATGCCATGGAGCGACGAATTCAAAACAGATATAATAATGTCAAAACTATAACTGGAACGCAAAAGTTTCATTGCTTCATACCAAATATTTCTGATATGTCAATTAATGTAAAGCGGTACTCTTCGTCTGCCGACGTGCTAAATTTAAAGTTACTTTAATTTTATAATGATGCCAAGACAATTGAAATTTTTAATAAATATTGTAATTAAGTATAAGCAGCAAAATAAGAAAGATTTTTTCTTCATAAATGTATTTTTAACTGTAAAATAATTTTTAAAATGTATTTTTAATAATAAAATAAAACAATGTTAAATAATTACAAATAATTCAATTATAAAAAATATAAAAACAATGAGAACAAGGTGGTCTCTTAAATGCTCCTCTCCTGTCCAAACAAGGAGTCGAGGCCCATTTTTTTATTGCTGATTCTTAAAGCAAAAATTATGAGGAATCCAAAAAAAAAAATTAGCCGGAAAATTTAGGAGCTTCTGTGGAAAATCGGAAAATTTAATTTTCATGGGAAAATTTAATTTTCATGGGAAAAAAGGTAAATTTCTGAGAAAAATTAGGAAAATTTTATTTTTCAATTAAAGCCTGATTCAATACCTTTCCAACGAGCTATCACTCGTTGCGATCGCTTTAGTAGTTTTTTTTAAAACAACTTTCAATGAGGTCCCTTATGAAGAATTCTTCAATTTTGTCACATGACAGTGGTGTACACCACCACTAAACCAGTCACTATAAAAAAAATAAAAAATATGTAGGTACATTATTTTTTGCTGGGCAATCGATTGAGACTATTTATTTTAGAATCGGAGAGGGGTCGTCCAAAAGGTGATCGCTTTCATATGGAATTGCTCTATAAAAAAATTTTTTCATGCAATGAGTTTCGAACTTCGTCTGAGATTAACTAATATATTGCAATATATAAAATACAATCAAAAATATTCTTCGTATATATTTATTTATAATACTTTTAACGGTTTTATCAATTATATATTCCTATATAAACAATTTGCAATAACGCAAATACTGATATATGATTTAATATGATTACATATGAGAAAATTTTTAAACATTTTTCTAATATATCATCATATAAAAACATATAAGGTCGCATACAATATTTTATATTATCATATATTTTAATATTAAAAAATATATGTTATACATACTCTTTTTTTCTCGGGTAGTTGAAGATAAATTTGTATATTGCTTCAAACAACTCTTTATAAAACTAAATGTGACCCAAGAATATTTTAGATAAAATTATTTACTATTTCGAATCGAGCAAAATGTTTGTGTATTTAAATACAATTATATACTTAATAATTCAATACAAAATTAAAAAGCTGAGCTTATATGTTATGTTACATCTAGGGTTTCTAATGACCCAGAATTTTTTCATTTCTGGGATAAATGAGACATACCAATGTCGCAGTTTTTTAATTACAATATCTAGTCTTAAATCTAATGAAAGAAATAATAAGAAAAGTAACTACACAGAGAAAAAATTATAGTTACATCAATTACTATATCAGATTTTAATTAACATTTGATTTTTTACGAACTCTTTGTCAATAAAGTATGAAAATTATGGCCAGGGTTATAGTCATCACTTAGTAGGATATTTTATTTAAGTAAGAAACTTTAAAACGAAATTTTATAATTGGTGGCTATAATACTTATCCTTATTAAAGTAAGTATGATTCTAGTTAAACTTTTTCATATTTAAGTTAATGTGTTTTTCGATTTTAAAAATAAGCAGACAATTATATAAAAAGGAAAAAACCTGATATTTGTGTGATTTCAAAGCTGTTTCTCTCTTAGTAAACGTTGATTGTGTGTGATTTTAATTTTTTTTCTTAGTTATTACTAACTGATAATGGATTATATAACCTACACAGAGAGAAATTTGCTGGACCAGTTTTAATTAAATTTTTTAGTAAAATAATAAAGTTTTCTTCACAAGGTAAACGAAAAATTTCTTAAATTTGATGAAAACGCTTCATATATTTTATGAATTTAGTTTTAACGAAGCTTTTTCATTAAGTGTATGAAACTTTTAATAAATAAAATGAATATTTTGACAACAATTTATAAAAATTCCATTATTTAGTAAAAAGTTTCAATGAACGAGGCCTAGTGAAATTCATCGGTTTTGTGCAAAAATTTATTAATATTATTCAGATAATTCTCTCAGTTAATTAATTGGTTGTTTTCCTACACTAAACATAGTCATATAAACAAACAAAATTTAATGCAATTGAATAAGACCAAAACTCCGATAAAATTGGATGAAATTATATCAATTCAAATATCTTTTTTATTCATTTATATACAATTTGATTAATCCATTTTCCGGTTAAAATTTGTATGAGGATAAGTATGATGCCAAATAAAAAAGATATGCTACTGAATAAATTTTTTTTCACGGGAAGCTATATTTGTTAGAAATTTTTTTTGCTTATTTCATCTAATTTTGCTTGTTTTTGCTATTTTGTAAATATTGGCTTATTTTTGCTATTTTCTTTTTTTTCCATAAAATCAGTAATTTTAAGCATTATTTTAAGTCGACATAAATTTTTTTATTAGCTGTGTTTGTGCGGCATTCCTATCAATGATATCTCGAACAATTTTGACAGTAGAAAGCCGGAATACGTTGAAAAACTGTCAAAATCGTTCTTGATAACACTGATAGAGAGTCACACAAATACAGCTATTGTTTAAATACAATAAAAAAATTTTTTTTTTTTTTAATTTATTTTAAATTAAAAAACCTCTTTTGTTAAAAAAATTTTTATTTCTCCAACCTGAATTCTAATAGTACAAACATGACAATGACGATTTCCTTGGGCAAGAATGAAATCTGGAAAGGGCCATGCCTTCAACAGTTTTTTTTTTCATAATTTGTTAAAGTTTATGATTTTAGCACATTTAATTCTTTAATGCAATTAATGCATTTCCCGATGAAAATAAATTTAAGAATGTCACAACTTTGTCTGATTCTTGAAGTTCCAAGGAATGTATTAAATAAAAATTTAAATTTTATGAGGATTTTAATGAAGTTTGAGAGCTTATTCTTGCATTTTAGCTGCTTATTTTACTGTTTGTCCGAGCTTCTTTTAAGATCTTAAAACACTGCTTTTAGGGCTCCATGGTACTGGCAACCATTTCCGAGCCAATGCAAGCACAGTAGCAATTGATTTTCAGCCGACAAAGCATGACTGCGCTGTGTATTGTGCTCTAATTTTATTTAAAATGAAATCAACTTGGATTTGATTTAAACGAAAACACTCTTTAAAATTAAAGTTTTGTGTTCCCGAAAAATTAATTCGGTCTCTATAATTTCTTGTTGTAAACGCTTCTTCACTATCGTCCAACAAAAACTCACGTCTTAACATTTTGAAAGCTTCACTAGTTATAACAATATGAATTTGTAAAACGATCGTTTACCTTGCAAATTTTTGACAAACTTATCAAACTTTGCTTTGCAAAAATAGAATTTACAGTTTTTGTGGAACGAAACAGCATAATTATTTGCAAATTACACTTTTCAATATTAACTTTGCACAAGAGAAAGTACGTGAAACAGAAATTGCAAAGAGAATATAAAAATTGCAAAGACTTTGCAAATTACACTAATCAATTTCAACTTATCACTTATCAAGTTTTATAGTTCTGAGTAACATAAAGTTTTGCAAATTGACGAAAAATTTGATAAGTGATAAGTTGTTTTGTGGAATAGGGCCCTGGCATTCCATCTATATGGAAATTTTACTGAAAAAATAAATTAGTTTTGTAGTCTTTGGTTCCAAACCTAAAAGGGGTCAAAACTACTAGTTTCTGCTAAATCTGAATACAGTGTAATACTGAATCTAGATTGAGCAAAAACTGGTTTTATATGAACTCCAGGCAAAACTTCATTGAAATAATATAATAATTTTTTGTACAAAACTAAATTAAAAAAGCTAAGTTAGTACTTATTTAGTGTTTCTTTGTCACATCATTTTTATTGAACACTTTTCATTATGTTTTTATTTTTAAATTAACACACTATGGGCTGGTATCTTATCTCCAATGCTTAGTTTACTTTAATCATTGATTTAGAAATCAATGATTAGTCATTAAACTTACTTAAAATAATATCGGTAACTTACAAAAATTTAATCAATGATTTGTTAATTTTAGATATTTTCATTTTACAATACGAATAAGATAAATAAAAGAAAATAAAAAAAGTTTGGAAACTCGCGAAATAAGAGTTTTTATTGAATTTTTCGCATGATACGGGGTCATAAAATTATAAAATAGATGCCCAAATTGTTGTTTTTAAAATCATCAATCGCTAAATGCCTCAAATAAGAAGTGTCTTTTTGCATGCTACATGCATATCTTAATTTTTTTCATTGGGTAAGTGTGTATAATTATAAATTTGTTTTTAGTCCAGGAAGGTGTTATTAAAAATATTTATGAAGGACAAGATGATTTTTGATGTTTTTGATACATTCAATACAAATTTTGTAGTCAGAATTTATTAGAAAACTAGGTTCAAAGGAAAAGTATAATAACTATGCCTCTATATTATTTGTTATTCGTTTAGGTAAATATATCTGGATCAAATTTAATATACACATACAGTGACATCTCCCAAAGCAGTCAATTTTTACAAACCGCGAAACTTAAACGCTTGATTTTCTTGATTCTAATTTTAAGATATCTTCCAACAATTTTGTGTAAAAAGCAAAAATCTTCTGAAAAGTCATGTCTGTGAAATTTTGTGTTAATTAAAAAATTAGAATTTCCTAATTTTGTGGAAAATAAAAAAATATGAATCCAAAAATATTCCACGGAGGAAAAAATATACGGCGTACATAAAAATTGTACTGCAGGAAATATTTAACTGGTCTAAACAATTACAATAGAATCTAAGCAGTATGCATAAATCTTAACCTCGGTTAACTGACTCTGTCCGACATTTCAACAATTTTTAATAGAATGTGGTAGATTAAGTTTTATGGTTAAATTTTATTAAATAGTAAAAATTGGTTCAATAAATAAGCAAAATAAGAAAAAATTTAATAAAAAACTATACTCATTAAATGCAATTTAAGATATTGCAGGAGCGCGTGAAGTATGTCTTATATCTTTATATAGCTCATATTTTTACAGAAAATTCGAAAATTTGAATTATTTGTTATTAAAAACGGCATAATTAAAAAAATTATTGTGAGACACCTTAAACACATTTTTTGGTTAAATTTTCCTTCCACGAATCATGGTTTATTTGTGCTAAATAAAGATCAAAATTATGACCGATTCTAACAAACAATTCGTAAAGAATCCAATATTATGTCATATTATTAAAATTTCCCCCAAATATTTTCTTAATACCAATTGGTATTTTTAGAGAAGATATATGTGCAAGTTACTAAAGATGTTCATTAGTTAGATGGAAAATAAAGATGTTGTACGGTGTTTATTTACAAATTAATTGGTCTACGTAAACCTTATTCAAAAGTTACAAACATTAGAAAAAAATGTTAATACTAACATGAATTGTAGGGTGGAAAATCTACGTTTAAGGTCTTAATCACAGAAATTTCAGTAATTAAATTTAAGCAATGTTTAGAGTAAAATCAGAGATTAAAATATGATGAGTTACTGTAATTAAGTTTTAAACAATGATTTTCTTCTTAATCATTGTATAATATCACATAAGATACCACGCCTATGTTAATTAAAGTATACAAGTTCAATATTATTGATAAATTTTTCAAGAACCAACCAATCAGAACATATTATTTTTAAATACTTTGTTCTGATTGGTTGATTTTAAAAACATTGATCAATAATATTAAACGTGTATGTTTGCCTTTGAAGTAATAACAAACTATTTTTAAAATTTATAAAATATATTCTTGATACTTCCTTTACTTATATATTCTTTGTAACAGGGTGTATAGAAAATTAATTATAAAGGAAACCGGGTGTATTAAAATTGCAAATTACACACATTTTTCTTGGTTTCATTTTGCAGAAACCAGGTAGAAACTGGTCTTCAGTTTGTACAAAGATTTTATTGAAAAAATAAATTAATTTTGTAGTTTTCGTCTCAAAAACTAAGAATGGCCAAAAACTACTAGTATCCGTTCCTTCTAAATAGCTCTTTGTTTTTAATTTTTTATGAGATTTTTTCACTGTTATTATTTTATGAGATATTTTAATAATTAAAACAACACATATAATGTAAAACAAATATATTTGATTTTCTAAAACGACCACACCATATTTCAATACTTCAAGAACAAAAATATTAAAACAGAATCGAATAACACTTGCTCTTTAACTTTAGTATAGTTAGTTTCACTAAAAAAGTATATTTTAAATAAAATAATGTAAAAAACAGTACATTACATTTTGGATTCATATTAAGGGTTTTTGAATAATTAAGATATTTTAATAATTAAAATAACACTTATAATTTAAAATAAATATATTTGATTTTTTAAAACGACCACACCACATTTCAACATTTCAAGAACAAAAATATTAAAACAAAATCGAATAACACTTAGGCTTGAATTGAAAAAAAAATTTTTGAATTTTATTACAGTTTAATAAAACAAATTAACATGCAAAACAACAACAAAAATCGTTCAATTAGCCTCTAATAAAACAAAAAAAAAATTTTTTTAATAACAAAAGAAATGCTTTTTTATTTTGATTAGGGGGTTATTTTGTAATACGCAACGCCTTGCGTTGCGTTGTTTTCCATACAAATTGTTTTTGTAACAATAACAATTTACACACAAATCAAAATTTTACAAAATAACCCACTTAGTATTTAATTTTCAATAAAAAAATTATATTTTAAATAAAATAATGTAAAAATGAGTACATTATATTTTGGATTCATATTTAGGTTTTTTGAACTAAACAATAATACATTTGGATATGACGAGTTGACAAAAAAAAAACACTAGAACAAACCGAGTATCAAAAAAGCACATTGGTTAAGGTTCAATTAGACGTGCCATATCGCCATAGCCGTAACCATAACGCCATAGCAGAAAACCAAAATTCAATTGGTTTCTATGGTTACGGTTATGGCGTTATGGCATGTCACCAATAATCGTATACATTGTAGCCCATAAGATTGGTTTGAACAGCTGTTTTATATGGTTGTGGTTATGGCACGTCTAATTGAACCTTTAACCATTCACAATTTTTACAATTATTTTTTTTTTTTCTTTATCGATTCTCAATTTAAAAATGCAGTAATTTAAATTTTGAAAAAAAAAAATAAATGAATGTTTCTTTCGTTTGACTCTATGTCATAAATAAATATCACTTTCTGTTTAAATTATTTTTCGAATTAAAGAAAGATGATACAATTTTCACAAGTAAATTACAAAGAATTCTTTCAAAATTTTTTTATTCTTTGTAATTTACTTGTGAAAATTGTATCATCTTTCTTTAATTTGAAAAATAATTTAAACAGAAAGTGATGTTAATTTATGAGCTAGAGCCAAACTAAAAAACATTAATTTAACAAATAAAAGATCAACTATATACCCCTCATTCATCTTGAAAACACATGGCACGGTACAAAAATATAGTTTAAATAATATACATTTAAATTTAACGGTTCGTTGTAATTCAAAAATCTGTGTTTATAATACACAGAGTTGAATTGAAACAGCTAAGATACTTTAAGAATTAAGGTTCAAAACAAAAAGAGTAATAATAACAAGTGATAAATAGCATTGTTAGATTTCGTTGATGTTAGTCTAAGTTAAGTTGTTAACATATTCGATTTGCTTTCAACTGTCACATAAGTTGACGATCATCAGTTATTAACCCGTCAAGGCAAACGACACTGATGATGGCTTTGTAGCGAAAGCCGAAAATACGTATTCTGTATTGCTGGCATTATCGAATTCATTCAAAAATTTTCATTCTTTGTAATTTACTTGTGAAAATTGTATCATCTTTCTTTAAATTGAAAAATAATTTAAACAGAAAGTGATATTAATTTATGATCTAGAGTCAAACTAAAGCAACATTCATTTACCAAATAAAAGATCAACTGCAGTGACGGAGAGTACAATAGAATCATTAAAGTTTTTTTTTTAATTTTATCCCAGTTGCTTTCATTTTTAAATATCAAAATAATCAATAAATTGTCCTCGAAAAACTGGAAGATGGTCCAGAAAATTGTAAAAATTTTTAGTGTAGCGTTTGTTTTTTTAATTTTGCACCCGTTCTAAGTGGGCGTGGCTTTTAATGAAAAATCACCGATATCGACCTTTTATAAAATTACATAGTAAAATTTAGCGAGTACTGATCGGATCGTTACAAACTGAATATTGTTGGAAAAGCTATACAATTTCCTTAAATCTTGCATCATTTTTATTCACAAATAGAGGCCAGATTTAAAATGATATCGCTTTAAACATGAACAAAATTTTTATTTGTTTTTAGCGATTTTAAAATAAAATTAACAACACTTTTTTTGCCGAACGTAGGGGTCGCCAATTTAAATTTTTCGTTATATCTTTGGCCTTTACAGTCGGATCTTAAAGTATCATACATCGATGTTTTTCTCCCAAGGAGACCAATGTTCTACTCTAGGGGCCATTGACTTTAAGTATCCCGTTCTAGTAGTTACCCACCAGATCTCAGTTGCTAACACCCTAATGTACGACTCTAATATCAGAATATTAAAGCTCGCAAAAAATTATTTAACTTTTGCTAAGGAAGTTTTTCGATAATCCCAGTAGAAAATGAAATAAATAAACTTTTATTTATATTTTTTAAATTGACTTTAATAGCTTGTTAGAAGAAATTTCTCAAAACAAACATTGATTATATTGAAAAAAGGTCGATTAGGATTTAAATATAAGAATTTTTTTTTATTTTTTGGTTGTCGAAGTATTTTTGCAAGGCAATTTCAAAAATTTATTCTTTTTGCCGATCGTAGGGGTCGCCTTTTTAATTTTTTTTTTCATTTGATTTTACCTTTATAGCAAAACACTGGTCTCCTCGAGGTAAACAAATTGGTATATCACATTTTAAAATCTGACTTCAAATGTCGAAGCTATAGAGACCCCTACGATCGGCAAAAAGAATACATTTTTGAAATTGCCTTGCAAAAATACTTCATATTGGAGGGTGTACCGGGTGTAAAAATCAAAATTTTGTCTCTTTTGTACCGAGATAGTTGTAATTGAAATGTTAAACTTAGATATCATAATCTATAGTCGATTTAAATGAACAGATGTTTCAGATTTTTTTTTTGAAATTCGCGTTTGTTAACGTTTTATCAGAAGTTTAATGTGGTGGAAACAATATGTTCTAAATAGGGCAATATTAGGGTATTCAATCGTTATTCGATTAATCGAACAATTTTGCTCAAAAATTTTTCGAATAATTTAAAATGGCCAAATTTCGAATAACGAATTATTTGATTAATTTAATACGATTAATCGATTAATCGAAATTGGCAAAAAATTACAAAAATGTTTAAAATCCCAAAACTTGTTTAGCAAATTGTGAAAAAAAATTTGGTGTAGGCTCAGGGGCAACTTTTTAAAATTTCTAGAAATATTTATTAGCTTAATGAGTGTTAGTTTTGTTCGGTTTTAAGGTCAAATATGACAAATTTATGAGAATTTTTTGTTTTCCTCTAGGAGCCTTAAGAAACATCTTAAGTATGAAAGAAAAACAATTTTAACAGTTTGCTTTGTCATATTCAAAAATACTAATCTGTTGTTTTGACGGATCTAGAAATGTAGTGCAGGGGTATGGTATCACCAAAAAAATAAGTAATAAAAAATCGTTATCACTAGATGGCACTTTGTAAAAATTTTGATAATTTTATTTTTTATTTAAATTCAAATAAAAACAAACAAAAAAGGAAAAAATACAAACAAATATTTCAAATTTTATTATTTGCATATATTCCGCATTTGTTTCTTCCTTATATTGAGCAGTTTTCAGCAGTTTTTGAGTTTTTAAATATAGGCTCAGCTGATACTAAACTGATACTAAATAGTTGCTCAGGTAATACTAAATTTCAGCGCCATCTATCGGTGAGTAGTTTAAGTTTTGATTTCCTATCTCTATAATTAATAGTCTCTGATGTAGTGTTATCTATTTAAGTATAATGAAATTTTTAATTATTTTTTTACAATTTTTTAAATATTAATATTAAACGAAAGCCTTAATAATTATTATAATTAATAAGCAATAAAACTATTAATTGTAATTAATGCTCAATGCAATAAAGCTTCTTTAGTGAGCATTCTGCATTCATAATATAATTTAACAGAGGGAAAATAAATTCTCAACAGAATTTTTCCCTACTTTTCTTTAAAAAATTACAGACACGCGTATTTCGATAAAATATTTTATTTAATAATAAACCTACAAAAAATTTCATAACATTTTTTTATTGAATTGAATTGAATTTTCATCAAAATTTGGTCCAGAGCACCGTGAAAAATGCATTAAATTTGGAAAATTCTAAACTATATCCACTCAGCGATGACTTACTTGTAAAAAGAAAACTCTTGGTATCCATATTGCCCTATTTAGAACACATTGTTTCCACCATATTGAATTTCTGATAAAACACGAAAAATCGCGAATTTCAAAAAAATCTGAAATACGTGTTCACTTAAATCGTCTATTGATTACGATATGTAAATTTGACATTTTAATCACAAATATCTTCGTACAAAAGAGTAAAAAATTTGTTTTTTTTTTTTAGAATATTCTTGAAAATAGGACATGTCAGGATATGCTTCAACATGTTATATATACCGCTGGACGCGCCTCTAAAAAACCTTTCATATGATACCCATATTGAGTATGTTGTCTTCAGCTGAGATGCAAATTTCTTACAAAAACTAAAAAAAAATACCTTTTTTAAAAATGGTCCAGCTCATGAGATCTCATCGCTAGACCCTAAATATTTTGGGAATCATCATAAAACAAACCAAGGTTTATTTCGAGGGGGGCACTTTTTTTTACTTTTTTTCTGTCTATATAAGGTGAGTCGGTCTAATATACATACACCTAGGAAAAAGATTGGTTGAAATTCGATCAAAACCATTAAAATGAATTTGCCAACACGTTATTTTATTTGGAGTTATCTATAATTGAATACTACACCAAAAATATTTTACTAGGTATTAAAAATAGGGAAAATGAACTAAAAAACAATCCTTTTAACAAATTATTGGTATCTGCAATCAATTTTAAATTTGTATCAGTTTAGTAATTCTATGCAGTAGGAGCAGCCATTTATTTAGTAAATATAAAGGGTTCTTCAACAGGGACGCTACAAAAGTAGAAAGACAGGGACAGCAAACGACGCCATATTTCTTGCCGCTCTTTTGACATTTCTCTTCAGTAAGGTTTGCCATTTCATGATGGAAAGATATACCAGCCAAATTACGGTTTGGTGCGGTTTATGGGCCGGCGGCATCATTGGGCCGTACTTCTTCCGTGATGATCAAGACCGGCACGTTACTGTGAATGGGAATCGCTACCGTTCAATGATAACCGAACATTTTTGGCCCCAATTGGATTATATGGACTTGGAGGACATGTGGTTCCAACAGGACGGCCCCACAAGCCACACAGCGAATGTCACAATCAATTTATTGCAAACCAAGTTTGGAGAACGCGTTATCTCACGAAATGGTCCAGTCGATTGGCCGCCTCGGTCGTGCGATTTGACGCCGTTGGACTATTTCCTGTGGGGCTACGTCAAATCTATGGTCTATGCCAACAAGCCAGCGACGATTGATGAACTTCGTACGAATATGGCCCGACCGTCTGGACTTCTGCAAGCGTGCCCGTGGTGGCCATGTAAAAGAGATCGATTTCCGTACATAATGGCATCAAACGTACCGTTTTTGTTTTATTTAAAAAAACTTTTGTAGCGCTCTTATTGAAGAACCCTTTACATGCAAATTGGTGTTATCTATTACTATTATTAAAAAAATTTCAATATTCGAAAGTGATAACTACAAATACAGGTATCCTAATCAAATATGACCTTAAAGTCCACTTTCTCTAGAACCAACCGAATTATTATGATAACACACACAACCATTATTAGTATTGGTAAACGAATTTTATACCATATTTGTTTTCCAAATAAAACACATAAATTCAAAATTAAACATTAAAATTAATAAGTATTTGTGGTGTACTGGATGAGGAGTTGGCCTAGTACGCCAGATTTCCGGGTTCGAATCCCGGAAAAGACAAAAATTTAGATGTTTTTTTTTTTTTTATTAAAATAAAATATTCATATTATAAACAGTAAATATGGCTAAGAAAATGAAAAGTAGTTGTGGTGCAGTGGGTAAGAGTTGAACTATTAACCTGAATGGCAGGGTTCAATACCAGAAAAAACAAAAAAAGTTTTTTCATTTCTATAAAATTTTGTGGAACATAATAATAATTATGTGGAACATAATATTGAATTAGAGAATCGAATATTGGCTTTTAAGATGAAAAATATAATTTAATATAAAGATATTTGTCGTAACCGCACGAATTCGATTGGCAACAAATTCGGTGGCCACAACTGAGACTGTTTTCTGGGTGTATATTAAAGGATAGTTGAGGTGGCTATCGTTGTGTATTTTTTTAAATTTTTTTGGAGTTCTGAGCATAATATGGAAAAAAATATATTAAAATTTCTATAGAGGAATTTGTTGACCACAGCATCATTTCATTTGAAACACCAAAACAAATATTATATATATTGATCTGGCAAAAGAGCTCATCAGATTCTGACTGATATACAAATTTCAAGGAGTATTCTAATTTTTTTATTGACAAATTTTTAAATAAAAGATGTTCTGTATACAAAAACTAGATTTTATATAGTAGTTTTGGGTGTTAAATAAATTTTGTTTGGTTTATTTTTTAAGCATGCTTATTGGAAATTTGTTTTCAACCAATCAAATTACTTAACAAAATATTTTGTAGGGTTTTCCTACACAAAATGTTCAAAACCGAATACTAAAAAATTAAGACGATTTGAATTTAAATTTATAAGGAGTGAGATCATAAAAATCAATTTTTTACAGAATGGACGATGAAAGAAAAGTGCGTTAAAAAATAATTAAATATTTTCAACAAAACCAAACATGGACATACAAAAAAATTGCCAAAGAAACTAATGTATGCCGCCAAACAGTTTCAAAAGTGGTAAAAAGGTATCTGGAACACCTAACAATTGAAAGGAAGCGGGCAACAAGAACAACGACTGGTTATAGTAACATTGGTAAGGCATATAAAGTTAAAAGCATCCTTAAGAGAGCTCCTACCACATCTGGCAGAAAAACAGCTCGGTTAGCCCAATGCTCGGACTTTTCTGTACGTAAAGTGAAAGGTAAGGCAGGACTAAAGTCCTACAAAGTTCAAAAACTTCCCGATAGAAACTCTTTTAAAAATTTGGAGGCCAAAACCAGAGCTCGAAAATTGAAATCAAATTTTATACAAAAATACAACTGTTGTGTAATGGACGACGAAACTGGCTGATTTTTCGCAGCTTCCTGGTCAAGAATTTTATGTTTCCGATGTTCGAGGAAATGTTTTAGGTCGAAAAAGCAAACGAAATTCCCTAAAAAATTCCTAGTATGGCAAGCCATATCTAGCTGCGGCCAAAGCAGCCAGTCATTTGTGACATCTGGTTCTATAAACAACGAAATTAATATCAAGGAGTTTTGCAGAAGAGACTTCTTCCATTTTTGAGTCAACACAATGTATCCACTTACTTTTGGCCCGATTTAGCATCTTGTCACTACAGCAAGAAAGCGCTGGAGTGGTATAATGATAATAATGAGGTTTTTGTACCAAGAGAGGCAAATCCACCGAGCTGCCCGGAGTTTAGGCCAGTGGAGAGATATTGGGCTCTTGTTAAAAGAGAATTAAAGGGCACAAAAAAGATCTCCCAGGACATGCAAGATTTCAAACGTAGATGGACCACCTGCTCTAAAAAGGTGACAGAAACTACCATGAAAACCTTAATGGGAGGGTTTCCGGAAAAAGTGGATAACTTTGTTCGTAGTCGTTAGAATTCCATGCGGTTTTTTTGTTTGATTTTGTATTAAAATTCAGTGGTTTGTTTTTTATTTAACTTTATGTGTGTTAACATTTTTATGATCTCACTCCTTATATTATACTTCTGTCCATTGTCTTTTCACATATTTAGCATTATTTGTGTCATGACATGCATGGTTCAAAATAATGGGAAAAATTTTATATATAATGGGTAGTACAAACCATAACTTTAATTAAGTCCTAAATTACCTGAACAAACCAGAAATTTAAATTTTTCTCGAAATTGCTGGTAAAATTAAAATTTATAACATCTACGGCGTTGCGTTAATAAAAACACCCAGAAAATAGATTCGGTGCTGACAACTTCGTTTATTGCCAATCGAATGGTTCCGTTGCAGCGAAAGAATTTTTCGTATGAGACTACCGAATTATTCTTGATACAACTGAAATTCCGTTGTCACAATCAACTTAGTCCCGCCTCAATTAGTTTTCTGTTGTCACAACTTAAAAATTCCGCTAACACAACCAAACCATTCGATTGGCTACAAATGCGGTTATCGGCACTGAATCTGTTTTTTGGGTGAAGAATTTTAGGATAAATATGATGGTCATAAGTCGATAAAACTAAATGTCAGTTGAAATAATTAAACAAACCGAATTCCTCATAATTAAGAAGTGGTTTAATGTGCTTAGCTTAGTAAATAGCAAAAAAAATATTTATTTTCTAAAGAATTCTTTTAGTGTTTAAAGGAAATACAGCAAAATATATATACAATTTATTTTTGATCATAAAATATTTTTTATGATTTTTTCTGCTGTATTATTTTTAACGGAAACCACTGATGTGTAAGATTCCGGGTTTTTATAGTATAAAAAAGATAAGAACTGTCTTATCCATATAACCATATATGGATATACATGAGGAGACATACACATATTTATACTTAAGTATATAACGCAACCGAAAAGAAAAAATATTGAAAGTAAGAACAAAGGATGGAATATTATTGCAACTCCTATGCTGCTTTAAACGTTTAATGACTTTGTTTCTACTTCGTTTTGTACATATCAACACATTCATATAATATTTATATATATTTGTATATACATGTATGTATTAATATAGCATATGTATGCATTAGTATATACTAAAATATTGTACATAATATACGTATATTGGTATATAAACATATATAATAATTGCTTGGCTTGAATGCATAAGTACATATGTATGAATGTTCAAGTATAAACTGGTCGTAAATTTGCAAACATAAAATCGATTTTATATTAGCAGAAAATTTACAATACTAAAACAACTTTTTTAATAATTAATTTAAAAAAAAAAATTGAATTTAATTTTTTGGTGGAAACTAAAAATTAAAACTTCAAAACTTTATCTAAGTTGCAGTTTCATAGCGAGAAATGAGAATCGTTGTTATCTTAGATTTTTCTTAAATAAGAAGTTTAAAATAAAACTTCATACAAAAGAAATATTTAAGAAAAAATCGATCGGTGTTATGACTATAAAACTAAAATGTTTATATTAATCATTCAAAATTTGTGAACACATGTCCTAAAAATGAATTTCTAAGCTGTTCTCTTCCCTAGTTTAAGTTCATCTCTGATCTTTAAAGCAAACTGCTATTCATACTAATATCCAAAAAAAAGT
Source organism: Leucophora obtusa (assembly GCA_949987735.1). Taxonomy (NCBI): domain Eukaryota; kingdom Metazoa; phylum Arthropoda; class Insecta; order Diptera; family Anthomyiidae; genus Leucophora; species Leucophora obtusa. Next base: position 170,533,953 of record OX465295.1, on the reverse strand, counting down.
TTTAAAAATTGTCTAATAGAATTTCTTCCTGGTATCTTCTTGCTTAAAATTAAACAAAACTTGTCTTACTTATTTTTTTTTAATTTTTTTAATTTAATATTAAATTTCACTTTTTTCAAAACAAAAACTATATATAATTTCTTTTATATTTCTATTTTAATTTCTTTTATTTGATTACACTAATATTTTTTTGTTTAAATTTTTAGTTATTCAAAATTTTGATTTTTATAAATTTGATTCTATTTTCATTTAGAATATAATTCTTGTTAAAATATTTTTTATAACTTTCACATTCGACTTTACTCGGATTGCGTTTAAAAGGAATTTTGAACTTTTATTTCGTATTTGGAATTCATTAGTAGTAGATGCTTTAACTTTAATGTGACTCTTTTTTATATTTTCCTTTTTTTTTTCTTTGTTGGATTTGAACAAAATAATAACAACTTAATAACAATGTAACGAATATCCTTTCATTACGAGGACACAATTCAAACTGAATGCGAAGTTTATTCGTCGTCTTCACAAATAGTCTTACACATCGGTTAATTTTTCAGTATTATCCTGCAGCCACTGGTTATTGTTGTTTGCGTTTAATGGTGCTCTTTTTAGATACAACAAAGAATAAAATATAACGGTTAAACTTTTAGCTCTATCCTTCGCCTTTTCTCATTTTATTTCTCTATCATCCTCGTCCTTTCATTCGTTTTAGTCAAACTAAAAGCCACTCGTATTTTCCAAAAACACCCTATCGTTGTTTAAAAATTCTTTGGAGTAGTAGTCCCTTTAAAATAAATTTTCGAATGTTTAGCTTTTTTAACGTTTTCTCAGGCATGTCCGTTTTAATATTTTACTCATTTTATCAAAACAAATTTGACTGCCTTGAAGCGGCATTTGCTATATTCACCACTATGGTTTTGTATTCGTTTCTATTCGTACTCTTATGTCGAATTTTTTCTCGAAATTTCAAGACACAAACACTTTCGGCACACAGTAAATTCAACTTTTCGAATTGGTTAAAGTCCTTAATAATAATGGGATATTTTTTATACTTTCATGTTTATGGCAGTGGATAATATAACATCTAATATTGTTAAAAATATAACTGTAATATAGTTATACAAATTTAACTAATTTTAATGTTATACAAAAGCAATTATTTATAGCAAATTCAAATTGTTAAATTATATTCATTTTTAAATTTAATTTCGATGTTTTTAAAGTTATTAGAAATATCCTCTTCAATATACCTAACATTATATATTTGTATGTAATTTGACAGAAAGTTTCCTGTTTTGGCATTAAATAAATGTATTAAATTAAATGACTTTTATTTTAAAATTATTGCAGAAACAAGTAATGTAATAATCGTATATCACTTATTAACAATGGAACTAATAATGAAGACGATGTACTCAACATTTTTTACAACGTTTGCTTATGTATTGAATATAATATATATTGAATATAATATATACATTAAGGAATATTGAATAGGGAACAAAAAGTATCAACAAATTTTGTAAACACGAATTGCACGAATGTTAACACGAACATTAACATACACAAGTCAACATTCGTAAAAAAATTGTCATTTTTTCACGAATGTTCCTTGGTGTATTCCCCGCTTAAGAAACCAAAGGTACACATTTAAGGTCTAGTATAAGCTGAAGATTATTGCCTATTTATTGCTACTTCTTTCTTCAACAAAGTGACGACATTTTTTTGCATTGTAGAGGCGACCCATCTAAATATTTAGCAGTTAACTTTTATTATCCTACACATAGAAAATAAATTAGTTGGAATTCTTTTGGAACCAACGAAATTTTGCCGTTATTCAATAATTTTAATTGCAATTAATTAAAATTTATCTTCAGGAAAGTTAAATTTATTTGTGAACAGAAAATATCAAGGACTAACCAAAACACTGTCACATTATCCAAAATATTGGCTTTTCTAATCAATATTGAAAACATACTAAATTGTACATTACGTTCGATACCAATAACCACTAACTTATGGAAGATTTCGTCATTTGAATAAAATATCGGCAGCAAAATTATAGTATCAGTTGTGTTTCAGTATAATCTATTGCCCTTACTATCTAAATTTTTCGAATGTATATTTTAGTTAAAGGCGATTTTAGTTAAAATATTAGGTGGCAGTATGACTTAACTTGGTTTATTTTTGGAGCAGTCTGATTGGTTAATTTATTTTCAGTCAATCAAAATATTTGAAAATATAAATACTTTTGTAGGGTTTCCATACACAAAACTAACAAAACCGTATGATTAAAAATAAAGTCGACTTTAAATTTAAAATACTCTTATATAGTAAGGTCCTATCACTCTATACAAAGTATTAGTTTTTCCAATCAATTAAAATTTTTTTGTCAACTTCAGTGCCGTTGAAAAAATGGGCGGGTAGGCGTGGTTAAACAAAGAAAAATTTAATAATTGTTCTATACGATTTTTCCAGTACACATATTATTAGCATATGGTGCAAAACTAATTGTAACGGTGGTATCGGTGACATCTGAGCCTTCCTAAAATTTTTATTGGATATTTTAAATGCATTTTCGGTGGGATATTTTCTAATATTTCGGATAATGGGTCGTATTTCAGCCTCATTAAATCTCATGGTCATACCAGAATAATGCTGATTTTGAAAGTTTGTAAACTTTTTATACTTCTCAATAATTTTTACCAGTATATTGTGGATTCTGTCAGTAACTAAATAAATTTCATACAATTATTTCTTAATTTATAATATGTTTGAACAAGTTCAAGGACATTCGAGGAGGTTTATTGACCCATTTTGAAAATAAAGTCACTTATACAAAAAAAGAATGATTTGTACCGACCTAGAGCAAACTAAGAAAAATAAATATTTATTAATATTCTTTAGAATGCGTTACTAAAACAAACTACCAAAAATAACGGTAATTTTAATTGCACAAAATCTTCAGAATACTTCATTGTCGAATTGTATACTTACTTTTGACTATGGTTTATGTCCCGGGAATTCCCGGGAACCCCGCCCTTTTTTGGATCCCGCAATCCCGGGAATTTTGTGCGGGATTTTTTTAAATTCTTTTACAGAAGTTTTATTTAGTATTATTGCAATTTTGGAAGCTTTATTTTAATTTAAAGCATTAGTTTTTTTAAATTAATTTAAATAAAGAATATTTAAAATTAAAAATACGATTTAAAATTTAATAAACTGAATTAGGCCAAATTGTTTTTGGATGTCAGTTGCATTTTGTATAGTTAAAAGGAAAAAAAATTTATCAGCCATTACCAAGTTTACCAACAAAAATACTTTTATTGTAGTACAGTAGACGCTCGCAAATTAGAACCGCTTTGTTTTTGAGGCAATTCTAATTTCTGAATTATTCTAATTTCTGGACGTTTTTTTTCGAAAAAAAAATTGAGTAAATTTACTTCCAAAAACTTAAATAAAACTCTTTAATATTTTTAATTAAATTTTATTTGATAAAAACAAGAAAACAAAACACAACAATTCAGTCCAATACATCAAATGTATTTTTTTAAATTAAAAATATGAATATAAAAAAAAAACGAATGGCAACAAAACACAGCAATGCAGTCCAATTACATCACATGTATTTTTTTTAATTAAAAACTAAAAAACTGTATTTAAAAAAAATTAAACAATTAAAATTAAACAATGGCCAAGTTAACAACTAATCTTTGTTTGACATATAATCAGTTATATTTGTTTGTTTTTTTGGTTTCTTTAAATCCGAAATATCATTACGGAGAGCCAAAAGATTACTTATGTGCTTAGTTGAAAACAATTCACTGTTATTGCACCATTTTATTAAATTATTTACGCTGCTATCTGAAGACTCACCATCGCTACTGAGAACATAAACAGATCCGTCATCAAACATATCTTCATTCCATCTGTCGATGTCTTCTATACCGATGCAATCGTTGGGAGCTATTTCTTTTAAAAGAGCTTGAGTTATCTGAATAACTTCGTTGCAGTCCTGATCTATTTGCAACAATTGTGCTATTGGCACGTCATCGTCGCTGTCGTATTGGTTAGAGTCCCAATTGGACAACTTTGACCAAGATTTCTTTATAACACTTTATGGTACCGCATCCCAAGCTTGTTTCAGTAATAATATAGCATTGCGGATCGAATGGGATTTCAAATGATTCTTCAGTTCACCACCTTCAGCAATTAACTGAGAAAGAAACATACTTCTGTAATTGAGCTTTGTTAACTTAATAGGGTTTTGATCCATTGGTTGTAAAGCTGCTGTCACATTTGGTGGAAAGAATAATGCAACTATGTTTCCATCGTCACTTTTAAGTTTCTCAATGGGTGTATGAGCGGAGCAATTATCTATAAGCAAAATGGCTTTCGGAGGCAAATTATTTTCCTGAGAAAAGCGGATCACCTGTGAATTGAAAAAAATTTTAAAATTATGTACTGAACCTGAAATCAATATTTTTGTTTACCTCTTTAATAAATATTCCGTGAAACCATTCGTGAAAAATCCGAGAAGTCATCCAAGCATTTTTTGAAAAGTTGTAATGCAGAGGATTATTGAAATTTTTAAAACACCTGGGTTTTTTTGATTTTCCAATTACCAATGGAACTAATTTGTGTGATCCATCAGAGTTTGCACCAAGTAGGACTGAAATTCTGTCTTTTTGAATTTTATGTCCAGGGGCGTTTTTTTCAAAAGCAGAGACATAGGTTCTGTCTGGTAGGCAACGAAAAAATAATCCGGTTTCGTCGACATTATATATTTGTGACTCCATTAAACCCATCTCAGCGATCTTTGCACGATATCGATGAATAAAAGGAGTGACTGAAGCAACATCACTGGAAAGAATCTCGCCACAAATTTTTAAAAAACGGATACCGTGTCGCTTCTTAAATTTGGTAAACCATCCATCACTTGCCCGGAATGCATTTTCATCTTTATCGGGATATTCCTCTCTAAATATTTGTTTAGCTTCCTCTTTTAATATTGGCCCAGTCAATGTACACTTTTTTTCTCGTTGATTTAAAAACCACTCATACAGACGACTTTCCATTTTTGGATATTCAGCGCTGTGCAAAGATTTATTGTTTGCCTCCTGATATGTGTTTGAAACAGCATTTAATATTGCTGTTCTATGTGATTTGATGTAGCTGATTGAAGATGTTGTCACATTAAAATCTAGGGCTAACCGGTTCCCTTGAACGCCTTTGTCAAGCTTTTCTAATATTTTGACTTTAGTTTCCAATGATAAAGTGTTTTTTTTACGTTTATTTAACATTTTAAATGACACACTTTCACTATTTAATAGAGACTGCCAAATAATATGGACTCGCGTATCAAATTTCACAAATAAACTAGCCAAAAATGTACATAAATGCGACAAAAAAAAAACAAATAGGGAAAAACATATATAATTTGGTGATTCCCCTTTTTAGTTTTACTTTATTCAAACAGAATAAAAATAAATTGGGGATTTCCTGTGTATTCAAATAACCAAAAAAAAAAAACGCTCAGAAATTAGAATTTTAAATTCGAATTTCAGAGCGTTTAATGTATTGCAAACATTGATTCTAATTTCTGGACGTTCGAATTACTGAAAGCTCTAATTTGCGAGCGTCTACTGTACTTAGGAAAAATTTTCTTTAAAATGATCTTTGTTCAAATAAAGCAATATTTATATAGGCTGGTTTACACTACAATATTTTCCGAAAGGTTTGCCTTCCCTATACGTTTTGCATGTGTACTAAAGTAAAATCGTACCCAAAATCTAGTGTTCCAAATACCTCCAAAAAACTAGGCATTAAAATTAAAAAAATTATTAATATTTTCGTATTTTCAATTGATATACGTATTTTTAGTTTCTTTTACTTCAAATAATTTCATTTGAAGTTCAGTTGCTATTCCTTTATTTCATTTGTATTTATTAAATATTGTTTATTTTTAAAATAATGAGATGCTTTTTTCAAATTATTTTGGATTTTTTTACATCCCAGTGTAGAAAATCATTACCAGATATGTGGTTATGTAACTACATACTTGGTAATGGTAACTACTTACTTTTGTTATTACATTTCTTATTACCTTTATATGGCGATGTCGCGAAAAATAATGAGTTGTCGTTGCACACCAGCATACGAAAAATCAAAAAATATATCGTTACCTATGTGCTTACCAGTACTGACAAAAATAATGAGTCTAAAAATAGATTTTCAAAAAAATAAATTATATAAAAAAAAATATTTTTTATTGTATTTTTTTTTTAATAAAATTTGCTGCTGCGGGAATCGAACCTAGGTCTACAGATTGTCAGTCAACAGCTCTACCATCTGAGCTATATCGACATATAATATTTAATAGATAAAAACATAATTAACCTGCTGCACACAAGTAAGCTTACTCGCCAACATACAAAAAATCAAAAAATATGTGGTTACATATATCCCTACCAGTGTCAAAAAAATATTGAGTCTAAAAATAGATTTCAAAAAATTTTCAAAAAAATCTAAAAAATTATTTTCTATTTGAAATAATGATAAAAATAAGTCATTATCAGTAACTCATTATTATATGTTTTAAAATAATGCAGAAGGTAAGTGGGTGTCATTACTGGTACTCCAAAAAATAATGATATGTCATTACCGTTTCTACACTGGGATGTTAATATAAAATGCAACTAACTATGAAAATTAGATAAATTCTTTTTAAGAAGTTGTGGCATAAAAAAATTCTATTCAATAAAATCAATTAAAGTTAAGAAACTATATAATAATATTTTAGTGTTTAATTTTATAATACAATTTTGGCGTATTTGCCTAAAAATTGGTGTGAAAAATACTCACTTTTAAACTTTTTTATAAAAATAATTCTAGACCGATACTTCTGAAAATCTTCATAGAAAGAAACAAAATATCTAGAAATAGAAATTTTTGGATTTTATATTTAAGAAATATTTAAGCAAAAAATCTTAGTTCTGACTATAAAACTGGTCGGACACAAGTTTGCACCCATTAAAAATTCCAATATATCCTAAAGAAGGGATGAAAATAAAATACTGGTGACTCACTTTTTCTATATCAATTCGTTTAACCGTTTAAACTGCGAAATTATTATTTAGTTAATATATTTCTAAGAGTTTTTTAAAATTAAGACGGCCTTCCATATAAATATATTACATAAATATTAATTCACGGTTTAAATTGTTAAATGAATTGATCTAGAAAAAGTGGAAGACATGGATATTTTTATTTAGTCCTTTTTTTAGAATATATTAAATATATTTTCTCATGAAACCAAAACATGAACTATTTCGGACGGTGTTTTAATAGAAATCGAGTTTTTCAAGTACAACATATGTCGAATTTATATATTTTCTAACGAGCGGGAATTCCCGGGATCCCGGGAAATTCTGAAAAAAATCCCGCTGTCCCGGGAAATGAAAAAGTCCGGGAAAAGAAAAACCCTACTTTTGACGCTAAAAATATGCAGTATTTTTAGTTTCTGTTGTCTAATTCTTGTTGCTGTAAGATTATTGTTGTTGTTGTTTTATAAATTGAGAAAGGAGAAATTGTATTATTCAAAATGCATAATATCCCAGCAAAACCTTGGTAATGGGTTTGACCTTTTTCACGCATTGCCTGGCAATGGGTACCTCTTTACCCTTGGTTTTACTTAGAAACCTAAAGTAATACGTTACTAATATTGTGGAACATCAATACTTATGTGGGAGGTATGAAATAATGAGTTACCGATAATAAGATATATCACTAATTATTTGGAGCCTTTAAAATAATATATTACCGATATTGCGTTTTATAATAACTTATTAAAGAGAGTAAAAATAATAAGTTTTTGGTATTGCGTAATATAACTACTTATTATGCGAAAGTACAATTTAATAAAAATTTAAAATCTAATTACATTGCTCGGATCGGTGTACTTTTAAACAAAGTCATTACTGGTAACGTCTTATTTTATTCCCTACATGTAACCAATGTAATATGTACTAATATGTAATAATGACTTACTTCACTCTATAAAAGTATGTAGTTATTTTAGCTAACTAGTGAATTTAATATTACAAGTAACAACTTATTTCAGTACTTTCTTCGTAATCACTTATTTTAGCCTATACCGGTACGATTTAGGCAACCATTTACCCCCAATGACACCCCCATGTTAAAATAATGTGTTATGCGACCAAAGTGTAAGTAGTTACAATTTTTGGTTTCTTATTACATTTCCCTTTACCTGGTAATATAAGGTTTTGCTGGGATGTTGAATAAAATAGAATTGCAAAATACCGAAATATAAATGAACACATGACGAACTTACATGTATACTCACTTTTGACGCTCATAGTATATGAATCCATACAGGTTAAATGTATGTGCATTAGGGTGGGGCGATTTGAACATCTTAATGGGCGCTTCGCTATTCTGATTCTTGGGATTGTACTGAGCAAAAAAGTCCACTACGACATATCAAAAAAATCATTTTCGAGGTTCCCGAATTTAAATTTTTTGCAATTTTCTAATAAATGCTAGATTAGCGCCATATTGCGGTGGCTTTTTGAAACAACTAATGAAGTTGTAAACAATATAACATTACAACCTTTCAAGAAAGGTATTACTTATGAAAATCGGATAAAAAATGTGGCAACTAGAGGTAAAAGTATATAAGTAAAATTATTTTCTGCTTGGGTTCATCAACATCATGATTAGGGTTTGGGGTTCCGCCCGGGAATTCCCGGAAACCCCGGAAAAAATTTGTCGGGAATTCCCGGGAAAAATATATTATTTTATTATATATATTATATTTTTATTATTTTAAAAATATTAAATTTTTTAAATTGTTTTTGTTTGGAATAAGATTTTTTAATTTTAGTCATAAAAAACATTTTAAATACCAAAACAAAAATGTCATTCTTAAAATCTTTTAAAAGGGAATCAATTTATTTGACACACAAAAAAGTCTTTGCCAAGTAATTAGGAGCATTTCAAATAATAAAGATTTTTCGCATAACTTATTCAAAATTTAAATAAGTTTAAATGTTTAAAAGAAATATGAAAAACAAGTTTTGTTTCTTACAAATAATCGCCCTTACTATCTAAATTTTTCAAATGTATATTTTAGTTAAAGTCGACTTTAGTTAAAATATTGGGTGTTAGTATACCTTAACTTGGTTTATTTTTGGAGCATTCTGATTGGTTAATTTATTTTCAACCAGTCAAAATGTTTGAAAATATCAATATTTTTGTAAGGTTTTCATACACAAAACGAACAAAACCGTATGATTAAAAATAAAGTCGACTTTAAATTTAAAATACTCCTTTATATTAAGGGCCAATAATTTTATAAATAACGTTTTCATTAATAAATGTGATATTTTTAAGTAAGTTTACTTTATTTTAATACACCTGCTTTCAAACTAATATATTCTTTTATATTAAAGAATAAAATGTCAGGAGTATGGAAATACTTCACAAAAAAGGACAATGCAGCGCAGTGCAATATTTGCCCTAAAAGACTAATGGTTAACGGAGGTATCTAAATTTGGTTACCCGACATCTAAACTTGGTTCACAAAAAAAAAAATTTATGGTCATGCAACTTCTCTTAAAGAATACAATAACAAGAATAACGTTCCAGCTAAAATTAGCAAAGTACCCGAAGAAAAAAGTGTAAGCTGAATAGGCATTGAACGTTTTATGGTAGAGCAAACATTTCCTGAAATGGTATCCAAATTAGCCGCAGTCGACGGAATGTCAATCCGCACCATAACTAGATCTTCGATTATTCGCGAAAGTTTTTATAATAAAAACCTGGCATTGCCAAAAAATGAAACCGATGCAAAGAACATTATATTAAATTACTAAAATCACGTAAAAGATATCATGATGAATGAAATATCGAGTTATATTTCTAACAATAGGAGATTTACTATAATCTTAGATGACTGGACAAGAATATCACAAAAGAGATATTTGAACATATGTATAAACGGAAATAATTAATTTTATAACATGGGGTTGGTTTATAATGGATTTTTCAATAAGAGCTCTACAAAAGTAAAAAAGTTTAAATAAAACAAAAACGGTTTTGGATATCAATGAAATTCTTTATTCCTGTCAAAGTACGTTCGATGCCATTATGTATGGAAATCGATCTCTTTTGCATGGCCACCACGAGCACGCTTGCAGAAGTCCAGACGCTGAACCCAATTTTCGACGGTTTTCAAGCATAAATCGGTCGATACTGCTGCAATTTCACGTTCGATATTCGTACGAAGTTCATCAATCGTCGCTGGCTTGTTGACATAGACCATAGATATGACGTAGCCCCACGCTCAATTGTTGATCTGCTAGGACGATTATGACTACCATAAATTGGACTTAGCGCTCTTAACGTTGGGGCCACTGACTGAATTTCGGTAGTAAATTTTAATAATTTCGACTCGTTGTTGGCTCGTATATATTGCCATCATGAAATGGCAAACCTTACTGAAGAGAAATGTCAAAAGAGCGGCAAGAAATATGGCGTCGTTTGGTGTCCCTGTCTTTCTACTTTTGTAGCGTCCCTGTTGAACAACCTTTATATCAGGAAGATGTAATGTTGATGAAATAAGAAGAATTGTAGAAATAAGACTAGAAGAGTTTTATTTGTCTTTGGAAAATAACATTGTGGCCACCATATCTAATGGGCCAAATGTGATTAAACGGTTTGTTTCCGACAGTCCAGTAGTGGGTGCTTTCTGCTGGAGGCATGCAATTCATTTGGCAGTGCTTAGAGTAATTTTTTATTTTTTTTTTTTTACTTATATAGGTGGTTTTCATTAACAAATTTGTTCAAAAATATTTACCGGTATTCCCGGGAATCAAATTTTTTTATTCCCGTTTCCCGGGAAATAAAAAATCCGGGAAATCCCAAACCCTAATCATGATATGTCGTAGTGGAATTTTTTTTCCTCATGCCAAAAGCTATCGAAAAATCGATGGCACAATATCACAAAATTTTTGTCCATACAAATCGCCCCACTCTAATGTGCATGCATGCTCATAAACATGCATTCATGACCATACATGGATACATAAATCTCCATACATGGATCATATATGACCATATGTGTGCATTAACGAAATTTGAGGTAATATCTACATGTATGGTCATTATAGTGGTCCAAAAAAACATGAAAGTTGGAATTCCCGATCTCCACAATGTTGCCCCTATTCCTTAATGTCTAAAAACTCTCTGTGCCAAGTTCCAGCTAAATCCGCTGTTATTTAGACGTAGCACATAAAGTTGTCTTTTAAGAATTAGTAATTTATCTCTAGAGTAATTTATACAAAAGTAGGGTTGACTTTAAATTTAATTATTTCTTAACCTGTACGCTATTATTTAACAATTTTTTTTAAATCTGGTCTTAATTAATGTGAATATAAGGAATTTGAAATCAAAACTTAAAAAAATTAAGTAACTTTTAAGTAATTCGCGGTTTTTTTTAAATTTATACAAAAAAATACATATTTTAGTCAAATTTTCGAAATTTTCCGATTTCCTTGTATACGCAAATTTCTCAAATCTGCTCTTCATTTTAACGCAGATTATGAATCAGCGATCGAAACTTAAAAAAAATTTGTGGTTTATGAATTATTCGCGGTTTTTTAAAATTCAAAAAAACTCAAGTTTTTTGAAATATTTTCCCAATTACCTGTAAACAGTGTTATCGAAAAATGCAATTTGTTATACTTTTGCAATTTACTTACCAAGGACCTTCATTATATATAACACTGATTTTAATTTTAAAAAGGATAACAGATATCCTTGCAAATTAAATTAAAATTTGACATTTTTTAATATTTTGCTATTATTTAGATTGCTATAATTTTATTGCTACCAAAAACCCTATCCCACATAATAGGACATTTAGCAGATATATATTAATTCAAAAACGAAATTTTCATATTGGTGAATATAAGAAAACATCCTGATCGAAGTTGATCCTTTTTTGTATGAAATTTTAAAATTTCGCGAAATCCGCGACTCCGATTTCAATTTTGATTTCATATTCTTAATGTACACCTAAAAATATATTAGATTTGATATGTCCCGATCATAATAATTATATTTAATTTTTCTCATTTTTTCCATTATTTTTATTTTCATTATTAATTAAAAATAATAGAACAAGTACAACCTCGAAATTTCAATTGCTATAATTTTACTTATATACTTTTACCTCTAGTTGCCACATTTTTTTCGATTTTCATAAGTAATACCTTTTTGGCAAGATTATAATTTTATATTGTTTACAACTTCATTAGTTGTTTCAAAAAGCCACCGCAAGATGGCGCTAATCTAGCATTTATTAGAAAATTGCAAAAAATTTAAATTTGGGCGCCTCGAAAATGATTTCTTTGATATGTCGTAGTGGAACTTTTTTGTCCTCTTGCCAAAAGCTATCGAAAAATCGATGGCACGTTATCAAAAAATTTTTGTCCATACAAAGCGCCCCACTCTAATGCTCATGGTTGTTCATGTATGTTCATGCATTTACACACATGTAGATATTACACACATGTAGATATTATTATTATTAGTGCACACGTATGGTCATATATGATTCATGTATGGAGATTTATGTATCCATGTATGGTCATGAATGCATATTTATGTGCATGCACGCACATTAGGGCGGGTCGATTTAATAATCGCCCATGGCTCAGTAAAAATCGTATTCTAGGGATCAAAGTAAGAAACTTTGCTGAAGGAACCATACCTCTAAAACGAATTCTACTACCCCCCAACTGTTAACTTTTGTCCCGTAGGGTCAAGTTTTGAAAAATCCCACTTTGACCCATTTAGAGTGCCCCAATCGAGTCCAAATGTATGACCGACCCCCACTAACTTTGGAGGGCCGATCCACCCATGCCAGTGGCACACCCCCTGGAACTCCCCTGGGGGGTTCCCCATACAAACATTTTAAAAAATCACCATTTTTGGCGCTTTATTTTATTATTTTTTATTTATTTTATTTATTTTTATTATTTTATTTATTTTTTCTCTTTAGAAATTTATTTAGTCAGAACATATGTAAATGAAAAAATTAATTTAACTTAGTAATAGAAAAGAAAAAAAATTACTGTTTGAAGTCTTTTTTGCTTTCATGTCTGTGCAATTTCCCACGGCTCTCTAATGTCGTCACCATAACAGCCTCTACATTTTCCGGTATAACTCGTTTGGAAACGCTAGCTAGCAATTGAACGTGTCGTTCTGTTGCAGGTCGTAAAATAGGTTGTGTGGGTTTTTTAAGCCACCACAAGACACAGCTGCATGTCGTAAACTTACTTAAGCTAAATCGGTTACAGGTAGAATTGAGCATAAAATTATCATAAAGGATTTTCCAGAAGTAATAAAAGGCGCACTTCCTTAACAGAATTTGTGGTCAGATTAACGTTTAATTTACATGTAAGTACTTTATGGGCAGTTTTGACAACAAAATCGGTTACAGGTAGAATTGAGCATAAAATTATCATAAAGGATTTTCCAGAAGTAATAAAAGGCGCACTTGCTTAACAGAATTTGTAGTCAGATTAACGTTTAATTTACATGTAAGTACTTTATGGGCAGTTTTGACAACAAAATCGGTTACAGGTAGAATTGAAATTACCATTTCATTCTTATTACCTCGTCTCCTAGACCATATATAACGCAACAGTTTTTGTGAAGAACTCGAAGTGTGAAGTTCTAATTTGAGATAAAAAAATATTTAAAAAAAAATCATTCCAAATCAAGAAGTTTACAATGAATCCACTATCCTCTACACCGCAAGATGAAGCAATAACAACATCAACAACTATCGAAAACCCAATGACTCATATACCCAGGCATGATGTTACTGTTTTTGGTGTGTCTACTGATTTGACTGATCTTAATTTACCAACCCATCTGGATATCTTGAGATATTATTTTTACTTGAGCAAACAAAAAAAGTTGTCCTATAAAGCATTCACTATTCAAGTACAAGATAAGTTGATTGGAATTTTGGAAAAACTTGGTATGGAAATAATGCTGAAAAAAAGTGTATGTAATAAATTGAATAGATTGCTTGACAAATATCAAGAGCAAATCAAGAGAAGAAACAAACCCCAACAATTTACAGAGTATGTAAAATATCTGGAAACAATTTTTTTCATTGGAACATGTAAATGCGATTTGAAGGCAGCTCCATGTGCATGCGGTTTAGTTCCCGAACGCCTCAAAGAGTTTATGCACGATCAACATAATCAGAGATGGATTTGCGATGGAAATTGAAGAGCAAGGAGCAACGTCTATGTCATCAATGCCAACATACCAAGATCCCGATGATTCAACATACGCACCGCCACCGGTTCAAGAAGATTTGGATATAAGCACAAGTTCACAATACACACAGAGATACGATTGTTTTAACTTTGCCTTGGTATGTGACAGATTTGGCGTGCCTGATAGAGTAGCATCAGCAATGGGAACAGCTCTTTTCCAAGATTTTAAAATGAAAGATATCCATGGCAAACCTCTCATCATGGATAAATCGAAAGTTCGCCGAGAAAAAGAGAAATGCAGACAAGAAGTGCTTCGCAAACGGTTAGATGATACCAATTTGTTAGCATTTTCATTCGATGGCAGAAAAGATGATACTTTAACGAGAGATACAATTGATGAGAAGTATCATACTAGAATGGTAAAAGAACCTCATCTTGTTATTTTGAGAGAACCGAATTCTGAATTGATTGGTTACGTAAGACTGGAACATGAAACCACTGAATACAAAACAACCAAATTAAATGATTTTTTCAAAGATAAAAATATATCACTGGATGCATTAATTGGCATATGCACTGACGGTGAGCCAACAAACACTGGCCCAAACGGTGGAATTATACGACGATTCGAATTGCTGTTAAAAAGACCATTGCATTGGTTCGTTTGCCTTCTACACTTCAACGAACTTCCGTTTCGGCATTTGTTTGAAGCTTTGGATAAATCAACCAGCACTGGACCAAGATCGGCAACCAGAAAATTGAGCCGTCAAATCGAAACTTGTGAAACTCTTCCGGTAAGTTATTGCTATCACTCATTTATTATAATTGTCAACCGTTTTTAATTGTTTTATTTTTATATATTTTCAGGTGGTGGACGGCTTTCAGAAAATTGAGTTGAAAAATATGCCCCCTGCTCCAGAAAAAATTGAATTTTCCACCGATTCCAAGTACTTATACGACATGGCCCATGCAATTTCTAGCGGCGTGGTTTCAGTGGATCTGGCAAACATCAAACCAGGGAAAATTGTACATTCTCGGTGGCTCACCAAGGCCGCTAGACTATTACGATAATATGTGACAACGGAAAATCCAGATGCAAATTTAAGAATACTGGTTGAATTTATAATTACATGTTATGTGCCAATGTACTTCAATATCAAGTATTACAGCTCTGTCGTGTACGGTTGTAGATTATTTTTCAAATTCATTAGTTGGTCAAGATTTCTAGAACCTCGTTTACGCAAAATTGTCAATAAAGTAATTACAGATAATTCATATTATGCGCATTCGGAAAATATCTTGTTATCAATGTTGTTTGATGATAGCAAAGAAAAGCCCGACTGTGCTATCAAGATAATTCTACGCTATCGAAACGATGTTGACGACCCAACGGGACTTAGACATGTAATATTTAATAGATAAAAACACAATTGACCTGCTGCACACAAGTAAGCTTACTCGCCAACATACAAAAAATCAAAAAATATGTGGTTACATATATCCTTACCAGTGTTTAAAAAATATTGAGTCTAAAAATAGATTTCAAAAAATTTTAAAAAAAATCTAAAAAGTTATTTTCTATTTGAAATAATGATAAAAATAAGTCATTATCAGTAACTCATTATTATATGTTTTAAAATAATACAGAAGATAAGTGGGTGTCATTACTTGTAGTCCAAAAAATAATGATATGTCATTACATTTTCTACACTGGGATGTATGGATCCTAGGGTTTGGGGTTCGGAAATTCCCGGGCGGGAATTCCCGGGATTTGCCGGGAATTTTTCCCGGGAAAAAGTGAAATTTTAAAAATATTAAATTTTTTAAATTGTTTTTGTTTGGAATAGGATTTTTTAATTTTAGTCATAAAAAAATTTTAAATACCAAAACAAAAATGGCATTGTTAAAATATTTTAAAAGGGAATCAATTTATTTGACACACAAAAAAAAATATTTGCCAAGTAATTAGGAGCATTTCAACTAATAAAGATTTTTCGCATAGCTTATTCAAAATTTAAGTAGTAAAACCTAAAAACTTGGTAAAATCTTTAAAAGAAATATGAAAAAAAAGTTTTGTTTCTTACAAATAATCGATAGTAGATAGTAGGTAATATCTAAATTTTTCAAATGTATATTTTAGTTAAAGTCGACTTTAGTTAAAATATTAGGTGGCAGTATACCTTGACTTGGTTTATTTTTGAAGCATTCTGATTGGTTAATTTATTTTCAACCTATCAAAATGTTTGAAAATATAAATATATTTGTTAGGTTTTCATACACAAAATGAACAAAACCGTATGATTAAAAATAAAGTCCACTTTAAATTTAAAATACTCCTATTAAGGGGCAATAATTTTGTAAGTAATGTTTTCATTAATAAATGTGATATTTTCAAGTAAGTTTACTTTATTTTAATACACCTGCTTTCAAACTAATATATTCTTTTATATTAAAGAATAAAATGTCCAGAGTATGGAATACTTCACAAAAAATGACAATGCAGCGCAGTGCAATATTTGCCCTAAAAGACTAATAGTTAACGGAGGTTATCCGACATCTAAATTTGGTTCACAAAATAAAAAAAAAAATTGGTGGTCATGCAACTTCTCTTGAAGAAAACAACAACAAAAATAACGTTCCAGCTAAAAATAGCAAAGTACCTAAAGAAAAAAGTGTAAGCTGAATATCCATTGAACGTTTTATGGTAGGGCAAACATTTCCTGAAATGGTATCCAAATTAGCCATAGTCGACGGAATGTCAATCCGCACCATAACTAGATCTTCTTTTATTCGAGAAAGTTTTTATAATAAAAATCTGGCATTGCCAAAAAAATGAAACCGATGTAAAGAACATTATATTAAATTACTACAATCTTGTAAAAGATACCATGATAAAAGAAATATCGAGCAATATTTCTAACAATACAAGATTTACTATAATCTTAGATGAATGGACAAGAATATCACAAAAGAGATATGAGAACATATGTATAAACGGAAATAATTCATTTTATAACCTGGGGTTGGTTTATATAAGAAGAATTGTAGAAAAAAGACTAGAACAGTTTTATTTGTCTTTGGAAAACAACATTGTCGCCACCATATCTAATGGGTCAAATGTGATGAAACAGTTTGTTTCCGACAGTCCAGTAGTGGGTGCTTTCTGCTGGAATCATGCAATTCATTTGGCAGTGCTTAGAGTAATTTATATGAAATCAATACTTTGAATTCTCACTACACAGATTGAATTTGTACTGAAATAGTGTTTTTTTTAACAAAAATTACTTATATAGGTGGTTTTCATTAACAATATTGTTCAAAAATATTTCCCGGGAATGAAATTTTTTTATTCCCGTTTCCCGGGAAATAAAAAAAGTTCGGGAAATCCCAAACCCTAATGGATCCATATATGTCGATTTTTAGCTGGGTAGTTTATTATTATGAATATTTCAACTATCTCATAGGTGTTGTAGGGTTAACTCATAAGTTAGATATGGCAATGTATCACTACTAAATGTTGGGTAGTTTGCCATAAAAAATAGACTTGTATTATTAGCGTCATTCTAGATCAAAGGCTTGTTGAATAAAGAACAAAAGTGTAAATATAATATGGTGTCAGCTTAAAACCAATTTGAAAAAAAAGAAGTAATAAAGTCGTCGATAAAAAATAAAATCAAACAATAAGAAACTGTTACATTTATTAGATTGTCTACTGAAAATTTGAAAGACACTTCATTCCTAAAATGAATATTGCTATGGAAAGGCACGGATTTTTTACGCGACGCCAAGGACTGGAAGAATCAATTGTACAGTATGCTACCATTCTGGAAAATATGAGTACCACATGTGAGTTTGGAAATTTCCGCACAAGCTTAATTAAAAATATTTTTACATGTCTATCTGAAAATTATAAAACGGTAAAAGAACGGTTACTTAACGAAGGTGACATCACATGGGAGAGATTATTGGAAATTTCCAAGGGAATTGAAATGGCGAAAGAGAGTATTGCAGGTATTGAGAATGGGCAGCCGATGATAGGGGCTATTGTAAAAAGAGGAAATGATTACGCATATCAATAGCAAAAGCAGCAACAGTTCTCAAATGTTTGTAAAAAATGTGGTCAAAAACACAAAAATAAATACCCTGCTGAAGGAGCGGTCTGTAATGCCTGTGCAAATATAATCATTATGCCAAGATGTGTTTTTCAAAGAGATTTGAGAAAAATAGAAAATATGTAAAAAATCTGATGGAGAAAGCTAAAGAAGAAGAGGAAGAAACTCTCTTCGTGGGTACCGTCACCAAAACTGAAAACAACAGCAAAGTCTGGAATATAATCGTAGACGTTAACAAACAAAAAGTTCTCTGCCAAGAAGATACAGGCGCTCAAGCTAATTTGATGTGAAAGAAGATGATGAAAACTCTTGGAATTAAGAAGGTATCAACTAATATATTAACATTTAGTGGTGAGAAATTACCAGTAATTGGGAAAATTTTTATTGAAGTATTTTATGATAATGTAGTTTATCCTACTAATTTTTATATACTACCCGGTTAAAAATCAGCATACATGTTCATATTTTTTCATGTATGGAAACATGTATGTTCACTTATGAATGACGTATGAACATACATGGCATATATGAAAACATATATGAACCCATACCTTTAAAGAAAGACTACATATGTGGTGATGCATGTAACCACATATTAAGACATGTGACATATATTGCCCCATGTATGTCATACATTCTCATTTATGAATTCATTTATTGTCACGTATATGATTACAAATGGATCCTGCTTTTTCATTGTAAGATCATATATATTCATATTAAGATATGTAGAAATGTGTAAAATCAACGAAATAAGAATTAAATTTAGAAAATATATTGACATTTATATAAAAGAGAACTTTTTTTAGGTCTTGCAATACTTTATAATCAGAAAATAGTTGTATATTTTGTCCTCCCCGTTTTAAACTATAAGGTACAACATACAATCATATTTGAGGTACAGCATACAATCATATTTGATAAAATTTTATCCGATTCGATTAATGACAATAAAAACTAATTTGAATAATATGGGCCATTGCAATTTGAAGTAATTGTAAATTAATTATTTTAGTCTAATGGTATTAAATAAAATATAACTTTATTTTATTAAATTTGATATTAGATGAACGCATTTCTTGCAGCACGATCTACCATTTTTCGGATCAAATTGTACTTTAATATGCTTTTATTTTACAACACCCATTTTTTACTCGGGCTCTTTTATATAAGTTACCGTAGATAATTTTATATTTGTTGAACTCTTTCAATAATAAAACGATTAGTAATAACTTATTAACTCTTTATTAATCCTTTATGTACACACAAAAAATTAGGTAAAATGCAATTCTAAATAAACTCTTTTTAGGAAAAATTGTTCAGAATTTTGGATTAATTTTTAGGAAAAGTTGGTCATTTGTTTTTATCAATAAAAAATTATTGACAATATCTTTAACGAATTTTTATATAAAAATATAGAACCATTTCCTCTCAAAAAACCAACAACTCATAAGGAAAAACGGTTTAAACACTGCAGTTATTTAGCTAAACATTTTTGGATTTAAAAAAGCTATTTATGTATATACTACATGTTCTTATAGCGAGTTTTAATGCATATATTTGTTTTGACTGTTGTTGCTTAGCGTTTCCTCTGCGTTTTTGAGCTGTCCCAAATTTATAAATTTCTGTAAAGGAAGAAATATATATATCTTTACTTTAAAATATAATTTTTTTGATTTCTGCATGCAATTTCTATAGAAAATATTCAGTTTTTCATCATATTTTCTTAAGCATCGGATTTTAAATACGTTTTCTATTAGGTAATTCCCAGTTAGTAGCTAACTTGGCATAGTGAAAATGAGGCTAAGCACATAAAACTGTGAACCTAGAATTTAACTCCGGTATTCAAAATGAAAAAGTATAATTAACTAGCTGCTAACTTTTTAGACACAAATGCCTAAAAGAAAAATCTAGCAGCTAGTTACTTAGCATACACTTTGTCGTAATGAATACGGTAAGTCTCTTACTACAGAACAACCCTAAGGTCTTTTTCATTTAAGTAAAGACCTCCAGATCGCGAGGACTTTTTGTGAGATTCTGAATTTACTTCCGTATAGAAAAACTTTATGCTTTTAAGATTTTTTGGAGAAAAACTTACCAGATATGCAGAATTTTTATTCAATTTGGTCTTCAGATATGTATGTATGTGTTGTTAATCACTCCAAGTTTTGAATATTGTTTTTTTAACATTTTCAAATTAAAGAAAATTTATGTTTCGTCCTTAATATTGACATTAATTAAAAACTTTGCCATTTATGTATTTTTTATTTTTTTTTGCCAAATTTTTTCCATTTAATATGGTTTAATTATATTTGTTATCAATTTTTGACATAAATGTAAATTGTATGTGAAATTATAGCCAAGACAAAATGATAGACAAAAAATGGGGTATCTTTTTTGGGAATTAAAAAACTATTGCTTAAAAACAGAAATAATTTTTGAAACAAGTATAGGGGCACAGCTATAGCGGATTTGCAAATAGTAGCTAATATTTCCGAAATCGTTACTGAAGTCGAAGATGAAAATTTCCCGTGCACTCCTTCACAGAGACGACAATTGAATGGAGTTATAGCACAATTTCCACCTTCGGAGAAGGACGGGTTAGGAAATACAACATTGGTTGAACATGTAATTGATACCGGCGATGCCAAACCGATAAAACAAAAGTTTTATCTTATTTCTCCTGCTAGAGAGAAAATGTTGTGCGAAGAAATTGATATGATGATTGATTTAGGGGTGATAGAAGAATGTGAGAGCTCACCGTGGTCTTAACCGGGTGTATTAGTTGTTAAACCAAATAAGGTCAGATTTTGCTTGGATTCTAGAAAATTGATTAAAGATGCGTATCCTATGCCAAATATTGATGGATTAATTTCACGTTTACCTCCTGTAAATATAATTTCCAAAATCGATTTAAAAGAATCCTTTTGGCAGATTATTCTGTCGAAAGATTCCAGACCAAAAACTGCTTTTGCGATTCCGAATCGTCCACTATATCAATTTTGTCGCATGCCTTTTGGCCTTTGCAATGCACCACAAACAATGTGCCGCCTGGTGGATAAGGTAATTCCATATAATCTTAAGGGTCATGTATGATGACTATTTAGTTGTCTCGAACTCATTTGAAGAACATATTCGTCATCTGCTGGAAGTGGCTGATAATTTAAGAAATGCCGGCTTGACTATCAATGTCAAAAAGAGTGAGTTCGGTATTAAACAAGTTAAATATTTGGGTTATGTAGTTGGAAATGGCACTCTAATGGTTGACCAAGACAAGGTTAAAGCCATTACGGATTATGCGGTCCCAAGGTCGATAAAACAATTACGCCAGTACCTCGGTATGACCGGATGGTATAGAAGGTTTGTGGAGAACTATGCAACCATAACATTCCCATTGATAGAATTGCTGACCAAGAAAAGATTGTATGTTTGAAATTCGTCAGCACAAGAAGCGTTTGATAAATTGAAGATGTTACTTTCCACAGCTCCATTTTTAATTCACCCAAATTATGACAAAAAGTTTATTGTACAATGCGATTCTAGCAAGGTAGGCGTAGGAGCAGTTTTAGCTCAGGAAGATGAAAATGGTGTTGAAAGACCCATTGCTTATATGTCCCAAAAACTTAACAAAGCTCAAAGAAATTATACGGTTAGAGAGATGGAGTGTTTTGCCGTTGTGTTAGCAATTAAGAAATTTAGAAAGTATATCGAAGGACATAACTTCACAGTGGTGACTGACCATGCCAGTCTCAAATGGTTAATGAACCAGAAAGATTTAAACGGTAGATTGGCGCGGTGGTCGCTTAAATTACAGGGTTTTGATTTTGACATTGAGCACAGGAAAGGTCAAGAAAACGTGGTACCTGATGTTTTATCTATAAGATTTATGATGAGGAAGTAATGGAATTACACATGGAAAACTTACCCGTAATTCATTTAGATTCAGATGCATTCGAATCCGAAAACTACAAGTCTTTTAGGGAAAAGATACAACAGTCAAATCTTCCGGATTATACAGTTACTGATAAATACGTCTACTACAAAACAGACTTCGATGAATTTTCAAAATGGAAACTCTTGGTTACCGAAGATATTAGGAAGGACATATTATATGCTTGTCACAATCCTCCATCATCCGCACACACTGTTATAGCAAAGACTTTGGAGAGGATCCGTAGGTACTTCTACTGGCCTGGAATGGTAGTTGATGTCAAGAAATACATTCAAGAGTGCGAAAGCTGTAGAACGTCGAAAACTCCTAACCAAACGCTGAAGCCATTAATGGGGAATATGTCAGAATCTACTCGCCCATTTGAGAAAATATATATAGATTTAATTGGTCCTTTTCCCCGAAGTAAACAAGGAAATATTGGTATCTGTATAGTGTTAGATCATTTCTCAAAATTTACTTTTCTTAAACCCTTGCGGAAATTTTGTTCAAAACAAATTATAAAATTTTTAAAGGAAGAGATATTAACTTGTTTTGGAGTACCAGAATTAATCATTTCAGATAATGGAAGCCAATTCAAATGTAAAGATTTTGAGAAATTTCTTGAGAATTATGGTGTGAAACATATTTGTACGGCGATACATTCTCCGCAATCGAATGCTAGTGAGAGAGTTAACCGAAGCATTAACGAGGCTTTGCGTTCACACATTCGTAAGGATCAGCGAGAGTGGGATTTGTATTTAAGTGGTATTAATAGCTCCTTACGTAACAGCATACACCAATCAATCGGTAAATCGCCGTACTTCGTCGTCTTTGGTCAGAATATGGTTTCACATGGGAAAGAATATAAATTGCTAAGAAATTTGAACTTATTAGAAAATGGTCCTTCTGATTTAAATAGGGAAGATAAATTTCAATTTTTCCGGGAGATGGTTAAGAGTAAAATGAAAGAGTCTTACGATAAGAACGTACGTTATTACAATTTAAGAAGTAAGCCAAGATCTTTTAAAATTGGACAGATTGTTTGTCATAGAAACTTTGCGCAAAGTAAATTTGTTTCTAATTTTAATGCTAAATTGGCACCAGTCGGGATAAAAGCTGAAGTTATTAGGTTAAATTGGAAACTGCAATTATGTATTGAAGGAGTTGGTAAACGAAAACACTGCCACATATCACGTAAAAGACATTTGGTTTTTTTTTTTTTTTATTTTTTTTTTTTTTTTTTTTTTGGTGCTGTAATTTATAGCGGACTTCGCTGGAAATTTTATATAGCAAACTTCGCTGGAAATTTTATAGCTCTAAAAGGGTTAAGGGTGAATTTGAAAACACTTTAGATTTTTCCTAAACTATTGTATTGAAATTTATTTCATTTGAAATTCATTTGAGAGTTTTAGAAAATTTTCACTTCAAATTTTGATTGGGAAATATTCATATGAATCGGAGAAATTGGAATTTTGTTTCTGGTGGAAATTGAAATTTATAAAGGACAAAGCAATAAGAATATTTGTGGTAGTTGGCGATTTAATTTGAAAGGCAATTCTTTTATTAAATATTTTATGCGGCTATGATTCATTAAAATATCAATTCTTACAAAAGATTATATGTTAGCATCGGTGGTTCTCAGATTCTTGTGAATGAAAAGGAATTCTGTGGGTGTTATTAAAACTTTCAGTGGATCAACATCTTTTAAAGCACGGGGGCTATTTGTCGTTATTCTGGAATAAAATTAAACATATCCTGCAATAATCGCATCAATTTCATCTTTAGCCAACTAGATCATAGTGCATTTCTACCCTGATTTCATCAGAAAATCCTTGTTTCCGCAAATTACTAAAACAACAACAAAAAAAAAAAAAATACATCCTAAAATTCAAGAACAATCTATAAACTTCTTCAAGTGAAGCTAATCTGCTGCCTGTTCTTGATCGTGAACATCTAACTTGGGTTGATTCAACTCTTGAATTGTTTGATTTATCGCTTTGTCGATACTATATCGATTAAGTCGATATATTTCATCGATTTTTCCCGGATTTTCTCATTTTTAATCTTAGATCATCCAACTAGTTATATTACCTTACTTTTATTATCTTATTTTTGTTAAACGTTTGCTTCTTTTAAATCGCGTATATATTAGTCAAAGAATTTAAAAATCATCCTTTCAATATTTTTTTTTATTTCACATAAACAATTTCACTTTGCTTTAGTTATTAAATTTTCTTGGGAACTTTAATAACGTAACTTTAATTACATTAGATTTTTTTACTCCTTTTGTTTTGGTTTTAATTTAAATTTTATTCATTCGCGATAATACTGAGTTCTTTTTAATTTAATATCGTCTATTATCAATATTTATAGATACTTGTTAATACTGTAAAATTCATTTATATGTCTAAACTAGGGTTTGGGGTTTGGGAATTCCCGGGATATCCCGGGAAAAGTTTGCCGGGAATTCCCGGGAAAATAATATATTTTTCCCGGGAAAACGGGAAATTTTAAAAATACTAAATTCTTTAAATTGTTTTTGTTTGGAATAGGATTTTTTAATTTTAGTCATAAAAAACAATTTAAATACCAACACAAAATGTTATTGCTAAAATATTTTAAAAGAGAATCAATTTCTTTGAAACACAAAAAATATTTGCCAAGTAATTAGGAGCATTTCAACTAATAAAGATTTTTCGCATAATGCAGCGCAGTCCAGTATTTGCCCTAAAAGACTAATGATTAACGAAGGTATTATCCGACATCTAAATTTGGTTCACAAAAAAAAAAAAAAACAAAATTGAGAGTCATGCAACTTCTCTTGAAGAAAACAACAACAAGAATAACGTTCCAGCTAAAATTAGCAAAGTACCCGAAGAAAAAAGTGTAAGCTGAATAGGTATTGAACGTTTTATGGTAGGGCAAACATTTCCTGAAATGGTATCCAAATTAGCCGCAGTCGACCATAACTAGATCTTCGTTTATTCGAGAAAGTTTTTATAATAAAAAACTAGCATTGCCAAAAAACGAAGCCGATGTAAAGAACATTATAATAAATTACTACAATCATGTAAAAGATATCATGATAAAAGAAATATTGAGCAATATTTCTAACAATAGGAGATTTACTATAATCTTAGATGAATGGACAAGAATATCACAAAAGGGATATTTGAACCTATTGTTACGAAAATGGCTTGGCCTAGTATAGAAAACTCTGGACTTTTCTAGAAGAAAATAGCCTAAGAGACGGGATGGACAAAATACATCAATCTGGCAACATAGTACTACATTTAATTATACACCTAAGAATATGCTATGATTAATTACGCATTAGAATTGTATAGTTGGTTAATAATAAGTGTTTGTGTGTATGTATAATGTCAAGCCTAATGTAGAGTTATATTGTATAGTTGGTTAATTATAAATGTTTGTGTGGCTGTATAGTCTCTAAGCGTGATGTAGACTTATTATAAGTGTTTGTGTGTTTGTATAGCGTTAAGTCTAATGTAGAGTTATATTGTATAGTTGGTTAATGATAAGTGTTTATTATAA
Source organism: Leucophora obtusa (assembly GCA_949987735.1). Classification (NCBI taxonomy): domain Eukaryota; kingdom Metazoa; phylum Arthropoda; class Insecta; order Diptera; family Anthomyiidae; genus Leucophora; species Leucophora obtusa. The sequence goes on along the minus strand of OX465295.1, from coordinate 170,508,034 downwards.
CAGTTTGTGTTTGTGTATAGTATTAAGACTAATGTAGAGTAATACTGTATGTATAAATGGTTGTATGTATAGTCTGTAAGCGTATGTAGAGTTAAGTATAGCATGCTAGAATTATCCAGTGTGTTGTAGAAGTATGGCTGTTACTATATAAGGCGCGCGTTAACATTAGAAGGAGAAGTTGATTATTAACATTTGTGTTGTTAAGACCGCGAGTTAGTATCGTGTTAAAGTTAGTAGCGCTTTAGTAATCGTCATAATAGAGAGACTTTGTAAATAAGTAATAGTGTGTAAATAAATACGAGTGTCTAAGCTGTTTCAAACTTAAGTGTGTTCGTGTTTTGGTTATTGGCTAATTGGTTGTTATTATCGCTGTGGCAGCACCTGGACGGTTTATCTAAGGGAGATAAACGAACGTTTTATAAGGTAAAACGTAACAATTGGTGTCAGCGTTGGAACTGGTTATTTTGATTGCAATAGAAAAGAATCCGGTTTATTTAAGGGAAATAAACCAACGTTTTTAAAAAGTAAAAACGTAACAATTGGTGTCAGAAGTGGGATTGCGAAATATAAGTAACCAGGATATTGCAAAATAAACATAACTAAAAGCAATGAAGTTTGAAGAGCTTAAAGTGGAACAGCTCAAGCAGGAATTGAGTAAGTTGGAGCTGCCGACAACTGGTAATAAGGCAGAACTTCAGAGAAGACTTATAGAAGAATTCAAGAGACGTGGCGTGGACATCGATACTTACGAGTTTAAAGACAAAGAAGAAGAAAGAGAAAAGAGAGAAACAGAAGTAAGTACACGTACGGCTACAGCTAATATGGACATCAACGCGATACTTTTCGCTCTGAAGGAAATTAAAGCCGATTACAGAGCCACCAATGAACAACTTTTAGTAAAAGTTCAAGAAAATTCTAGAAAAACGGAAGAAAATTCTATAAAAATGGAAGAGAATTCTAGAAATATGGAAGAAAATTCTAGAAAAATGATGGAAGAAAATTCTAGAAAAATAATGGAGAAAATGGAAGAAAGCTCTAGAGAAAGGGAAGAAAGAAACTCTAGCAAAATTGAAGAGAATTCTAGAAAAATGGAAGAAAATTCTAGAAAAATGATGGAGAAAATGGAAGAAAACTCTAGAGAAACTAGAGCCACAAATGAGAAACTGACAGAAATGACAGAGGTCATAAACCAAAGAATGGATCGCGTTGAGGTACAAGTCAGCAAATTTGATGAGAAGCTTGTCGATTTGGAGAGTAAGATGAATAATCTGGAAATTGACATAGAGGCGAAAATTAACAATCTTCAATGCCAAGGTGGGCCAGTTCGTGTCATTCCAGAAGTCTCTAGTAGAATAAAGACACCATGATTCGATGGCAGTACACCGTTTAACGTATTCAAATTCCAGTTTGAAACTGTGGCTGGCAGAAATTTGTGGACAAATGAAGAAAAAGCCATTGAGTTGATTTTGGCATTAAAAGGAACCGCAGCAGAAGTCCTTGAAAGCATACCAATGAGCTGCAGGAATAATTATGACGACATTATGGCTGCACTGCAACGAAAGTATGGTGGTGAACATAAAAAGGAAATCTACAGAATGGAATTGCGAGGCAGAGTGCAGAAGGTCAATGAAACACTGCAAGATTTCGCGATGAAGGTTGAAAGATTGGTGCAGATGACATACCCCGGTGAAAACCATCCATTCTTGGACCAGTTCAAGATTGAGGCGTTTGTAAATGGCATTCGTGATCCCGATGTGAAATATGCGGTATGCGCTACACAAAAATTAACTTTTGCAGAAACTGTTTCATTTGCTCTGGCACAGGAGACGGCTAAAGTAATTTCTAAGCCGCAAACATACAAGGTGCGAAATTTGGAGGTTATCGCTGAAAAAGAGAGAGACCTAGTTAACGACTTAAGAGAGGCAGTTATGCAAGCACTAGAAGAGAAACAAAACAAGCCACAAGCTAAATGTTATAACTGCGGTAGAGCCGGCCATTTTCAACGAAATTGTAAAGCACCAAGAAAACGATCTAGATCTTCTTCGCCACCGCGAAACAATAAGAGAGTCCACCAACAATCATCACAGGAGTCACCGTTAAACTAAAACGGGCTAGCACTACGGGGCGTGAGCTAGCTCCCACAAACGAGGGCCCCACAATTTCCATATCAGTGATACAGCAGAAAAATAGCAATCTTACAATTTGTGGGTTCGTCTACGGCAAAAAGCACATCTTTACGATAGACACAGGGGCGTCACAGTCAATTATTAGGCCCGATGTAGTGAAAGGGGCAATTGAACCATTAAGCCACGTAAGTCTGCGAACAGCTACTGGGGATTCTGCTACTGTCTATGGTGAAGTTAAAACTAAATTAACTATAGCCAACATCAACGTAGATCATGTATTTATTGTTGCTGATATTGTGGACGAAGTAATAATCGGTGAAGATTTTATGATTAGCCATAACGTTGATGTTGGTTATGAAAGTAAAGCTCAAATAAGAAAGCTAGCTACTGTTGGACGCCAGAAACTACCACAACAGTCAGAAACCGTAGTGTGGGCACGTATGGAGGGAAATTGTGTGGACAATCGGCTGTGGGTAGTAGAACCCATAGAAGTAAAGAGTGACCTTATAACAGCAAAAGCCCTCGTAAGAGCCTGTAACGATGGAAGAGTCCCGGTAAGAGTGTTAAATCTATCCAGCAGCGAAAAATTAGTTAAACAAAACACCGACATAGGTCAATGTGCTCCAGCAGAGGCAATAATAAATTGTGAGCGAAGACCGGAACCTGCTAATATGTCAGCAAAAGAACATGAGTTGTTAACCGAACATGCAAGGAAATGGGTAGAAGGATTAGCGGCGCCTGATAGAAATAAAGCCAAACAGCTGCTTAAGAAATATGCCTCCGTCTTCGCCTTTAAGAGCCAAAGCCATGGGAGAACGGCTATTGTTAAACACGAAATAAATACTGGCGAAGTGAGGCCAATTAAACAAGCACCTAGAAGTATCCCCTTAGCAAAGCGAGGTGAGGTAAAAGATCTAATCAATGAAATGGAGCAAAATGGTATAATAGAACCATCTACAAGTCCGTGGAGCTCGCCAGTGGTTTTAGTTAAGAAGAAAGATGGCAGCACAAGATTTTGTGTCGATTATAGAAAGCTAAATGACGTCACCAAGAAAGACAGTTATCCGCTACCCAGAATTGACGACACTTTGGACACGCTAGCCGGAACAAAATGGTTCTCCACATTAGATTTGCAAAACGGATACTGGCAGGTTGAAATAGCAGACAAAGAGAAAACTGCCTTTAGTGCGGGCGATGGTTTATGGCAGTTTAACGTGATGCCATTTGGGCTTTGCAACGCTCCGGCTACATTCGAGCGCTTGATGGAACGGATGTTAAAAGGACTTCACTGGAAGACTTGTTTGATGTACCTTGATGACATTATAGTCACGGGAAAGACTTTTGACGAACATCTGAAAAACCTAGAAGACGTGCTTAATCGTATATCAGCGGCTGGGCTAAAGCTAAATGCAAAGAAATGTGTACTATTCCAGAAAGAAGTTAAGTACTTAGGACATCGCGTAACAACAGAGGGTGTATCGACCGATGAAGATAAAATAGTAGCAGTAAAAGACTGGCCTCGTCCGAAAAATCTTCATGAATTGCGCAGTTTTTTAGGTCTTTGCACATACTATAGACGATTTGTACCGAATTTTGCCAGAGTTGCTGCAAGTTTACATGAGCTGACCCAAAAGTCCCGGCCATACCAATGGGGTGAATCACAAGAACATGCATTCCAGGAGCTAAAAGGGTTATTACAGCACCAGTCCTGGCATATCCAATTTCTGGAGAGAAATTTGTACTAGATAGTGATCAGAGAACGAAGCCGATATTAAATTGCCGCCGGCGGCGGCTGAACAAAAATATTTCCGGCGGCGGCTAAAAGTCGACTAAAGCCGAAATATCTTCGGCGGCGGCGGCTAAACGGTAAAAAACTCGGCGGCGACTAAAAGTCGACTAAATTCGACGATTTATGAAGAAAACTCGTATATTTTTAATTTTTTACTATACCACAGTTAAAAAAAGTTATATTGAAAATCTTATGCTGCGAGTTCAATGGGGACTAAAAGCCGACTACAGCCGACGGATTCTTAGAAAATTAATTCAAGTAATTTTTTGTAATCAAAATTAATTAATTGTATAAGAAAGATTAAAAAATCTCATTTCTACCGGCTTAGCTGATACAGTTGGCTAATATTTTATAGCCGAAATTAGTCGCAAAATTCGGCGGCGGCTCGAGTACCTGAAAAATGGTCGGCGGCGGCTCAGCCGCGGCTATAAGCCGATCGGCTTCGTTCTCTGATAGTGATGCGAGCGGTTACGGAATAGGAGGTGTGCTCTCGCAGATAGTCAATGGGGCAGAAAAAGTCATAGGCTACTATAGCCGAACACTCTCAAAGCCTGAGAGGAACTACTGCGTAACTCGACGGGAAATTCTGGCAGTATTAGAGTGCTTAAAACATTACCACAAGTATCTATATGGTCAGCATTTCACCTTAAGGACAGACCATTCCGCACTCAGGTGGTTACTGCAATTTAAAAACCCTGAAGGACAACTTGCTCGTTGGATTGAACGCCTTCAAAGCTACGACTTCAGCATTGAGCACAGGAAAGGTGGTAAGCATAATAATGCAGATGCTCTCTCAAGACGGCCCTGCAACCTGGAGTGCAAACATTGTAGCAGGGCGGAGAGGAAAGAATGCGTTATTGATATTAGGCTAACGCATATAGACTCCAGTGTGGACTGGGCAACGGCGCAGAGAAATGATCACATATTGTCAAAAATAATATCTGCTAAAGAACGGGACAGAAGACCAGCTCGGCTCGAAATATCTTCAGAAAGCCCAATAATGAAATCATATTGGACACAATGGGACAGTCTTAGGCTGATAAATGGCTGCTTATACCGGACATGTGAAGATGCAGACGGAAAAGCGGCAACTGATTTAATTGTTGTACCATCCTCCAAAATAAACGAAGTAATAAAAGAATTTCATAATGGTCCTAGTGGCGGTCATCTTGGTGTGACAAAAACGCTAGAAAAGTTGAAACTAAGGTTTTATTGGGTTGGATGTCGACAAGCTGTGGCCGATTGGATAGCCAACTGCCCGCAATGCATTATAGCCAAAGGTCCAATAAGAAGAAGCCGCGGGCAGCTTCAGCAATACAATTCGGGTGCCCCATTTGAGCGCGTAGCAATGGATATAGCCGGTCCTTTTCCTGTCAGTGAGGCTGGAAACCGATATATACTAGTGGTCATAGATTATTTCAGCAAATGGCCAGAAGTGTATCCGATACCGAACCAGGAAGCTGGAACGGTAGCAGACGTATTTGTTAACAATTGGGTGTGCCGTTATGGAGCTCCTTTAGAACTGCATTCCGACCAAGGTAGGAATTTTGAGTCTGCAATATTTAAGGAAATGTGTGAAAAATATGGAATAAGAAAGACAAGAACAACGCCACTACATCCGCAATCTGATGCCATGGTTGAAAGATTCAATCGCACCCTGGAGGAACATTTGAGAAAAGTGGTCAGCAGACATCAAAAGGACTGGGATGAGCACATACCAAAATTTCTGTTGGCATATAGGTCAGCCGTGCACGACTCCACCTCACGAGCACCTGCAAAGATTATATTTGGAACTGAGTTAAGACTGCCTGGAGACTTAGAGTTTGGCGTAAAGCCTACACCAACAGAGGAAAACGGTGGAGACCCCTCCATGAATGACCTTGAAGAACTTCATGAATTCGTGCGTAACCGAATCAAAATGACCAGTGATAAAATGAAAGCCAGATACGACCGAGCTGCAAACTCGGAAGTTTTCAACGAAGGGCAATTGGTTCTACTTTATAACCCACAACGAAAGAAAGGATGCCAAAATTTTTTTCATAGCGCATCTAATTGTTTTCTACCACCCAGATGTGTTAAATGCAAAGAAATGCACGAAATTGGCAAATGTGCCATAAAGGATGTTCCCGAAAATGAACGTGAAAAACTTTTTTGTGTATTGTGCAGTAAATATGGACATCCAGCATCCTATAAAGGATGTGGAAAATACAGAGAATTGCAAGAAAAGCTGCGTGCTAAAAAACAAAATTTTGTCCAGAAAAGATCAATTAACCCAACAATCTATGTAAATGAAAATATGAGCTTTGCTAATATGGTAAAAAACAATAACTCACAAAACGAAAATTTTAATAACCCTATCTATAGTGCATTAGAGCAACTAAATAACTCTGTGCAAAATTTAGCAAATCAACTAATAAATTTAAACAAACAATTGCAATTACAGGTCGCTAGAATAGATACTGTTTTCTCGATTTTAAAAGCTTAATTTATTACCATGTCTGAAACAATTGTAAAGAAACTTAACATTATCGAAATTAACGTTAATTCCTTGATTAAACTAAGTAGAAGATACGATTTAATTAACTTTATAAATAAACATGACCCGGACTTAGTGTTACTTAACGAAACGAAACTGAATGCTAGAAACAAAGTAAATTTTAAGGACTATTACTTTATACGTAAGGATAGAAAGGATGCAAAAAGGGGAGGCGGAACGGCTATCTTATTAAAGAGTGGCATTAAATATCATAACTTTACCAACAAAACTATTAATTCGTTTAAATATTTGGAAACATGCATTGTGAAAATACCATTTTTAACCAACAAAATGTTATTTGTAATTTCTGCTTACTATCCCTCGGGTAACAATAGTAGCTATTTTAAGTCTGAATTACTTCAGCTTTTTCAATCTTTGGATTTGCAAAATCCAAATAACTTTTATATTCTGGCAGGAGACTTAAATGCTAAACACGGTGATTGGGGCAACGTTTCACATAATACAAACGGAAATAAATTAATGGAATGGCTTTCGTGCAATGAAATTTTATTCAGATGTAGTTTGTATGCTTCTGTCTCACCTTCATACCCACGTTGTGGTTCGTATCTGGATGTATGTATTGCTGACTCCAGATTAGTTATTCATAAATTGAATAATTCTCTTAATTGTCTTCAAACCATCGATTATGATAGTGATCATAATGCACTACAAATTCAAGTTATGAATGTAGAGAAGGATCATCCTTTAACATTTATAAAGGAATTACCCGAGTTAAAATACAATTACAAAAAGACTAATTGGAAAAAATTCAAAAACATTATGATTACTGAAATGAATAATAACGAATTGATTCCGAATGATAGAAACCTTACAAATTCCGAAATAGACTTCTATCTCCGTAGATTGAATAACTATATAACTGATTCAATGGAAAAATCGACTCCCAAGTTTAAAAGTGCCAATTCGGTTGAGAAATTTACTAATACAGTTATAAAGAAATTACAAGCCGAGAAAAGTAGAATGGTTACTATTATTAAAAAGCATAATAGACTGGAATGTTTTTTAACACAAATAGAAATTAATTTAATAAAAACTCAGTTGAAACTAATAAAAAAACTGATAAATGATAACTTTACTTCAGCGGTTAATAAACATTTTCAGGAGAAACTCGTGAGCATTGATAAAAAAAACCCCTCAAATATGTTTAGTGAGATTAGGAAGCAGTTTAGACCAACACAATGCATGAACTTAGATACGATTAGAATTCAAACGGAAAGTGAATCGTTAATTAAAAACGCGGGAATCAATCCCAGGGAATTGGAAAGAGAATGTACTAGTAATGACTTTTTAGTTAGGGAAAATGATCAAAAATTAAATGTAATTGGTGCCTTTTTAGAATCGGTTCACTCTTTTAAGGAGATTGATCCCGAGAATGATCTGCATAATGAGGTTGATAGCTGTTTCACCAAATTTTTAGATGATAAATATGAGTATGAATACAATAAATCAACTTTTACTACATTTAATGCATTCAAAAGGGCTAATGAATTAGATGAATATCTTGCTGAAAACTTTTTCACAACAAAGGATACAGTAATCTACATTTTCAATAATCTAAGAAGAAAATTATCGTCAGGTGTTGATAACATTCCAAACTTTGTGTTAAAAAACATTCCAGAGCAAATAGTTCTTGAATATTGCACTCTTTTTAACAACATGCTTAACAATTCGTACTTTCCTCACGCATGGAAGATAGCTAAGGTTGTAGTTCTACCAAAAAAAGAAAAAGACACAAGTAATCCGAAAAATTTGCGGGCAATAAGCATGCTGCCGAATATTAGTAAAATTTTTGAGGTTTGTATTAACAACAACATAATTCAGTTCTGTGCAAGAAGTAATCTGATTAATGATAGACAATTTGGGTTCAAGTACAAACACTCAACAATACATGCGATTCATTTATTTGTTTCGAATGTCCAATGGAATTTAAACAAATCTTTATATACTGGGGCTTGTTTAATAGATTTTGAAAAGGCATTTGATAGTATTTGGATTCCCGGATTAATATACAAGCTATTGGATTATAAATTTCCTTTTCATTTAATTATACTGATCCACAATATGTTAAGTAACAAAACCTTTTTAGTTTGTGATAAAAACTCAATTAGTTCGAAGAAATTCGTTATTGTTAATGGTTTACAACAGGGGACTGTTAACTCTCCAATTCTGTTTAATATTTTCATATATGATCTATTAAATAAAATCGAAAATATGATTGGTTTTGCTGATGATATTATTATATATCACTCGGATAATAAAATAGAAAAAATTAATGAAAAATTACAACACTATTTTTATATAGTAGAAAAATATTCCACAGATTGGCAAATGAAAATAAACCTTACGAAATGTGAGACTATACTCTTTCGTCCTCCAGTAGGTAAATGTAACAACAATGTAAAAAAAAATTGGAAGTCCTTTGGTATAAAATCCAAAGACAATATAAATATACCGAATAAACAAATGGTTAAATATCTGGGTGTTCACCTGGATAAATTTTTATACTTTAACAATCACATCAGTTCACAAGTCATAAAAGCAAGAAAAGCGTTTTTTATGTATAGTAAATTATTTTTTTCAAAACACCTCACAACGGAGGTAAAGACCTTAATGTATCAATTATTAATACGACCTATTTTGACATATGGTTGTCAGATATGGTTCAATATTGCTCCCTCGTACATGGAGAAAATAAGGATATTTGAAAGGAAATGCCTTAGAAGCTGTACTTCTCTATACAGATCTCCAAATAGCAATTATGAAAAATATATATCTAACAAAAAATTATATAATGGGGCTAAAATCAGTAGAATCGATAATTTTATTATCCATTTAATAAGAAACCATATAAATAAATGCTTGGAATGCCACGAGAATAATCTAATTATGGCTCCTTATTATGCAAGTGATGAATACATAGATAAAACACTGCAAAGTGGATATATCCCACCTGAGGCCTTTTTATACCTCGATAGAAAGGGATTTATTCAGAATGAAATCGGCATTCCTATATTTTACCACATTTATAGACGAGCCAATGTAAAAGCTGTTAGCAGCAATGTGCTCACTATTGAAAATCAAAGGTTCGACACTAGTATATACTCGGCAGATAAAAATATGTTTCCAAACTTAAACATTAAGAAGTATTGGTGGCTCACTAAATAGTTCTACCTCTTTTTTTTATTTTTTTATTCCTTCACCTTAATCTTTTATTTTTTGTAATATAAAAGTAAGGTTTTTTTCAAATTTTTCTTTACAATTAATTATAATAAATTACATTTTTACTTTGTAAAATAATAATAATAAATAAGATACAAAAAATTATATAATGCTAATAGATATTATACTTGAGAGCCCGTATAAGGGACTGTGTATTATAAGTTATACTAACTACTATTTGTTTATTTATAGTTTAATAATATGAATTTAAGACAAATAAACGATCCAAAAAAAAAAAAAAAAAAAAACGAAAGAAAGGATTGTCACCGAAACTGCAAACCCATTGGGACGGCCCCTATAAAGTAGTCAAGAGGCTAAATGACGTGGTTTATAGAATCCAAAAGTACAACAGCCCAAGATCTAAAATGAAGGTGGTACACCTGGAGAGACTAGCCAATTACGGAAAGGGAACATATGTGCCTATTCGGGACGAAGAGGCTTAAGTGGGCGGCAGTGTTACGAAAATGGCTTGGCCTAGTATAGAAAACTCTGGACTTTTCTAGAAGAAAATAGCCTAAGAGACGGGATGGACAAAATACATCAATCTGGCAACATAGTACTACATTTAATTATACACCTAAGAATATGCTATGATTAATTACGCATTAGAATTGTATAGTTGGTTAATAATAAGTGTTTGTGTGTATGTATAATGTCAAGCCTAATGTAGAGTTATATTGTATAGTTGGTTAATTATAAATGTTTGTGTGGCTGTATAGTCTCTAAGCGTGATGTAGACTTATTATAAGTGTTTGTGTGTTTGTATAGCGTTAAGTCTAATGTAGAGTTATATTGTATAGTTGGTTAATGATAAGTGTTTATTATAACAGTTTGTGTTTGTGTATAGTATTAAGACTAATGTAGAGTAATACTGTATGTATAAATGGTTGTATGTATAGTCTGTAAGCGTATGTAGAGTTAAGTATAGCATGCTAGAATTATCCAGTGTGTTGTAGAAGTATGGCTGTTACTATATAAGGCGCGCGTTAACATTAGAAGGAGAAGTTGATTATTAACATTTGTGTTGTTAAGACCGCGAGTTAGTATCGTGTTAAAGTTAGTAGCGCTTTAGTAATCGTCATAATAGAGAGACTTTGTAAATAAGTAATAGTGTGTAAATAAATACGAGTGTCTAAGCTGTTTCAAACTTAAGTGTGTTCGTGTTTTGGTTATTGGCTAATTGGTTGTTATTATCGCTGTGGCAGCACCTGGACGGTTTATCTAAGGGAGATAAACGAACGTTTTATAAGGTAAAACGTAACAATTGGTGTCAGCGTTGGAACTGGTTATTTTGATTGCAATAGAAAAGAATCCGGTTTATTTAAGGGAAATAAACCAACGTTTTTAAAAAGTAAAAACGTAACAATTGGTGTCAGAAGTGGGATTGCGAAATATAAGTAACCAGGATATTGCAAAATAAACATAACTAAAAGCAATGAAGTTTGAAGAGCTTAAAGTGGAACAGCTCAAGCAGGAATTGAGTAAGTTGGAGCTGCCGACAACTGGTAATAAGGCAGAACTTCAGAGAAGACTTATAGAAGAATTCAAGAGACGTGGCGTGGACATCGATACTTACGAGTTTGAAGACAAAGAAGAAGAAAGAGAAAAGAGAGAAACAGAAGTAAGTACACGTACGGCTACAGGTAATATGGACATCAACGCGATACTTTTCGCTCTGAAGGAAATTAAAGCCGATTACAGAGCCACCAATGAACAACTTTTAGTAAAAGTTCAAGAAAATTCTAGAAAAACGGAAGAAAATTCTATAAAAATGGAAGAGAATTCTAGAAATATGGAAGAAAATTCTAGAAAAATGATGGAAGAAAATTCTAGAAAAATAATGGAGAAAATGGAAGAAAGCTCTAGAGAAAGGGAAGAAAGAAACTCTAGCAAAATTGAAGAGAATTCTAGAAAAATGGAAGAAAATTCTAGAAAAATGATGGAGAAAATGGAAGAAAACTCTAGAGAAACTAGAGCCACAAATGAGAAACTGACAGAAATGACAGAGGTCATAAACCAAAGAATGGATCGCGTTGAGGTACAAGTCAGCAAATTTGATGAGAAGCTTGTCGATTTGGAGAGTAAGATGAATAATCTGGAAATTGACATAGAGGCGAAAATTAACAATCTTCAATGCCAAGGTGGGCCAGTTCGTGTCATTCCAGAAGTCTCTAGTAGAATAAAGACACCATGATTCGATGGCAGTACACCGTTTAACGTATTCAAATTCCAGTTTGAAACTGTGGCTGGCAGAAATTTGTGGACAAATGAAGAAAAAGCCATTGAGTTGATTTTGGCATTAAAAGGAACCGCAGCAGAAGTCCTTGAAAGCATACCAATGAGCTGCAGGAATAATTATGACGACATTATGGCTGCACTGCAACGAAAGTATGGTGGTGAACATAAAAAGGAAATCTACAGAATGGAATTGCGAGGCACAGTGCAGAAGGTCAATGAAACACTGCAAGATTTCGCGATGAAGGTTGAAAGATTGGTGCAGATGACATACCCCGGTGAAAACCATCCATTCTTGGACCAGTTCAAGATTGAGGCGTTTGTAAATGGCATTCGTGATCCCGATGTGAAATATGCGGTATGCGCTACACAAAAATTAACTTTTGCAGAAACTGTTTCATTTGCTCTGGCACAGGAGACGGCTAAAGTAATTTCTAAGCCGCAAACATACAAGGTGCGAAATTTGGAGGTTATCGCTGAAAAAGAGAGAGACCTAGTTAACGACTTAAGAGAGGCAGTTATGCAAGCACTAGAAGAGAAACAAAACAAGCCACAAGCTAAATGTTATAACTGCGGTAGAGCCGGCCATTTTCAACGAAATTGTAAAGCACCAAGAAAACGATCTAGATCTTCTTCGCCACCGCGAAACAATAAGAGAGTCCACCAACAATCATCACAGGAGTCACCGTTAAACTAAAACGGGCTAGCACTACGGGGCGTGAGCTAGCTCCCACAAACGAGGGCCCCACAATTTCCATATCAGTGATACAGCAGAAAAATAGCAATCTTACAATTTGTGGGTTCGTCTACGGCAAAAAGCACATCTTTACGATAGACACAGGGGCGTCACAGTCAATTATTAGGCCCGATGTAGTGAAAGGGGCAATTGAACCATTAAGCCACGTAAGTCTGCGAACAGCTACTGGGGATTCTGCTACTGTCTATGGTGAAGTTAAAACTAAATTAACTATAGCCAACATCAACGTAGATCATGTATTTATTGTTGCTGATATTGTGGACGAAGTAATAATCGGTGAAGATTTTATGATTAGCCATAACGTTGATGTTGGTTATGAAAGTAAAGCTCAAATAAGAAAGCTAGCTACTGTTGGACGCCAGAAACTACCACAACAGTCAGAAACCGTAGTGTGGGCACGTATGGAGGGAAATTGTGTGGACAATCGGCTGTGGGTAGTAGAACCCATAGAAGTAAAGAGTGACCTTATAACAGCAAAAGCCCTCGTAAGAGCCTGTAACGATGGAAGAGTCCCGGTAAGAGTGTTAAATCTATCCAGCAGCGAAAAATTAGTTAAACAAAACACCGACATAGGTCAATGTGCTCCAGCAGAGGCAATAATAAATTGTGAGCGAAGACCGGAACCTGCTAATATGTCAGCAAAAGAACATGAGTTGTTAACCGAACATGCAAGGAAATGGGTAGAAGGATTAGCGGCGCCTGATAGAAATAAAGCCAAACAGCTGCTTAAGAAATATGCCTCCGTCTTCGCCTTTAAGAGCCAAAGCCATGGGAGAACGGCTATTGTTAAACACGAAATAAATACTGGCGAAGTGAGGCCAATTAAACAAGCACCTAGAAGTATCCCCTTAGCAAAGCGAGGTGAGGTAAAAGATCTAATCAATGAAATGGAGCAAAATGGTATAATAGAACCATCTACAAGTCCGTGGAGCTCGCCAGTGGTTTTAGTTAAGAAGAAAGATGGCAGCACAAGATTTTGTGTCGATTATAGAAAGCTAAATGACGTCACCAAGAAAGACAGTTATCCGCTACCCAGAATTGACGACACTTTGGACACGCTAGCCGGAACAAAATGGTTCTCCACATTAGATTTGCAAAACGGATACTGGCAGGTTGAAATAGCAGACAAAGAGAAAACTGCCTTTAGTGCGGGCGATGGTTTATGGCAGTTTAACGTGATGCCATTTGGGCTTTGCAACGCTCCGGCTACATTCGAGCGCTTGATGGAACGGATGTTAAAAGGACTTCACTGGAAGACTTGTTTGATGTACCTTGATGACATTATAGTCACGGGAAAGACTTTTGACGAACATCTGAAAAACCTAGAAGACGTGCTTAATCGTATATCAGCGGCTGGGCTAAAGCTAAATGCAAAGAAATGTGTACTATTCCAGAAAGAAGTTAAGTACTTAGGACATCGCGTAACAACAGAGGGTGTATCGACCGATGAAGATAAAATAGTAGCAGTAAAAGACTGGCCTCGTCCGAAAAATCTTCATGAATTGCGCAGTTTTTTAGGTCTTTGCACATACTATAGACGATTTGTACCGAATTTTGCCAGAGTTGCTGCAAGTTTACATGAGCTGACCCAAAAGTCCCGGCCATACCAATGGGGTGAATCACAAGAACATGCATTCCAGGAGCTAAAAGGGTTATTACAGCACCAGTCCTGGCATATCCAATTTCTGGAGAGAAATTTGTACTAGATAGTGATCAGAGAACGAAGCCGATATTAAATTGCCGCCGGCGGCGGCTGAACAAAAATATTTCCGGCGGCGGCTAAAAGTCGACTAAAGCCGAAATATCTTCGGCGGCGGCGGCTAAACGGTAAAAAACTCGGCGGCGACTAAAAGTCGACTAAATTCGACGATTTATGAAGAAAACTCGTATATTTTTAATTTTTTACTATACCACAGTTAAAAAAAGTTATATTGAAAATCTTATGCTGCGAGTTCAATGGGGACTAAAAGCCGACTACAGCCGACGGATTCTTAGAAAATTAATTCAAGTAATTTTTTGTAATCAAAATTAATTAATTGTATAAGAAAGATTAAAAAATCTCATTTCTACCGGCTTAGCTGATACAGTTGGCTAATATTTTATAGCCGAAATTAGTCGCAAAATTCGGCGGCGGCTCGAGTACCTGAAAAATGGTCGGCGGCGGCTCAGCCGCGGCTATAAGCCGATCGGCTTCGTTCTCTGATAGTGATGCGAGCGGTTACGGAATAGGAGGTGTGCTCTCGCAGATAGTCAATGGGGCAGAAAAAGTCATAGGCTACTATAGCCGAACACTCTCAAAGCCTGAGAGGAACTACTGCGTAACTCGACGGGAAATTCTGGCAGTATTAGAGTGCTTAAAACATTACCACAAGTATCTATATGGTCAGCATTTCACCTTAAGGACAGACCATTCCGCACTCAGGTGGTTACTGCAATTTAAAAACCCTGAAGGACAACTTGCTCGTTGGATTGAACGCCTTCAAAGCTACGACTTCAGCATTGAGCACAGGAAAGGTGGTAAGCATAATAATGCAGATGCTCTCTCAAGACGGCCCTGCAACCTGGAGTGCAAACATTGTAGCAGGGCGGAGAGGAAAGAATGCGTTATTGATATTAGGCTAACGCATATAGACTCCAGTGTGGACTGGGCAACGGCGCAGAGAAATGATCACATATTGTCAAAAATAATATCTGCTAAAGAACGGGACAGAAGACCAGCTCGGCTCGAAATATCTTCAGAAAGCCCAATAATGAAATCATATTGGACACAATGGGACAGTCTTAGGCTGATAAATGGCTGCTTATACCGGACATGTGAAGATGCAGACGGAAAAGCGGCAACTGATTTAATTGTTGTACCATCCTCCAAAATAAACGAAGTAATAAAAGAATTTCATAATGGTCCTAGTGGCGGTCATCTTGGTGTGACAAAAACGCTAGAAAAGTTGAAACTAAGGTTTTATTGGGTTGGATGTCGACAAGCTGTGGCCGATTGGATAGCCAACTGCCCGCAATGCATTATAGCCAAAGGTCCAATAAGAAGAAGCCGCGGGCAGCTTCAGCAATACAATTCGGGTGCCCCATTTGAGCGCGTAGCAATGGATATAGCCGGTCCTTTTCCTGTCAGTGAGGCTGGAAACCGATATATACTAGTGGTCATAGATTATTTCAGCAAATGGCCAGAAGTGTATCCGATACCGAACCAGGAAGCTGGAACGGTAGCAGACGTATTTGTTAACAATTGGGTGTGCCGTTATGGAGCTCCTTTAGAACTGCATTCCGACCAAGGTAGGAATTTTGAGTCTGCAATATTTAAGGAAATGTGTGAAAAATATGGAATAAGAAAGACAAGAACAACGCCACTACATCCGCAATCTGATGCCATGGTTGAAAGATTCAATCGCACCCTGGAGGAACATTTGAGAAAAGTGGTCAGCAGACATCAAAAGGACTGGGATGAGCACATACCAAAATTTCTGTTGGCATATAGGTCAGCCGTGCACGACTCCACCTCACGAGCACCTGCAAATATTATATTTGGAACTGAGTTAAGACTGCCTGGAGACTTAGAGTTTGGCGTAAAGCCTACACCAACAGAGGAAAACGGTGGAGACCCCTCCATGAATGACCTTGAAGAACTTCATGAATTCGTGCGTAACCGAATCAAAATGACCAGTGATAAAATGAAAGCCAGATACGACCGAGCTGCAAACTCGGAAGTTTTCAACGAAGGGCAATTGGTTCTACTTTATAACCCACAACGAAAGAAAGGATGCCAAAATTTTTTTCATAGCGCATCTAATTGTTTTCTACCACCCAGATGTGTTAAATGCAAAGAAATGCACGAAATTGGCAAATGTGCCATAAAGGATGTTCCCGAAAATGAACGTGAAAAACTTTTTTGTGTACTGTGCAGTAAATATGGACATCCAGCATCCTATAAAGGATGTGAAAAATACAGAGAATTGCAAGAAAAGCTGCGTGCTAAAAAACAAAATTTTGTCCAGAAAAGATCAATTAACCCAACAATCTATGTAAATGAAAATATGAGCTTTGCTAATATGGTAAAAAACAATAACTCACAAAACGAAAATTTTAATAACCCTATCTATAGTGCATTAGAGCAACTAAATAACTCTATGCAAAATTTAGCAAATCAACTAATAAATTTAAACAAACAATTGCAATTACAGGTCGCTAGAATAGATACTGTTTTCTCGATTTTAAAAGCTTAATTTATTACCATGTCTGAAACAATTGTAAAGAAACTTAACATTATCGAAATTAACGTTAATTCCTTGATTAAACTAAGTAGAAGATACGATTTAATTAACTTTATAAATAAACATGACCCGGACTTAGTGTTACTTAACGAAACGAAACTGAATGCTAGAAACAAAGTAAATTTTAAGGACTATTACTTTATACGTAAGGATAGAAAGGATGCAAAAAGGGGAGACGGAACGGCTATCTTATTAAAGAGTGGCATTAAATATCATAACTTTACCAACAAAACTATTAATTGGTTTAAATATTTGGAAACATGCATTGTGAAAATACCATTTTTAACCAACAAAATGTTATTTGTAATTTCTGCTTACTATCCCTCGAGTAACAATAGTAGCTATTTTAAGTCTGAATTACTTCAGCTTTTTCAATCTTTGGATTTGCAAAATCCAAATAACTTTTATATTCTGGCAGGAGACTTAAATGCTAAACACGGTGATTGGGGCAACGTTTCACATAATACAAACGGAAATAAATTAATGGAATGGCTTTCGTGCAATGAAATTTTATTCAGATGTAGTTTGTATGCTTCTGTCTCACCTTCATACCCACGTTGTGGTTCGTATCTGGATGTATGTATTGCTGACTCCAGATTAGTTATTCATAAATTGAATAATTCTCTTAATTGTCTTCAAACCATCGATTATGATAGTGATCATAATGCACTACAAATTCAAGTTATGAATGTAGAGAAGGATCATCCTTTAACATTTATAAAGGAATTACCCGAGTTAAAATACAATTACAAAAAGACTAATTGGAAAAAATTCAAAAACATTATGATTACTGAAATGACGAATTGATTCCGAATGATAGAAACCTTACAAATTCCGAAATAGACTTCTATCTCCGTAGATTGAATAACTATATAACTGATTCAATGGAAAAATCGACTCCCAAGTTTAAAAGTGCCAATTCGGTTGAGAAATTTACTAATACAGTTATAAAGAAATTACAAGCCGAGAAAAGTAGAATGGTTACTATTATTAAAAAGCATAATAGACTGGAATGTTTTTTAACACAAATAGAAATTAATTTAATAAAAACTCAGTTGAAACTAATAAAAAAACTGATAAATGATAACTTTACTTCAGCGGTTAATAAACATTTTCAGGAGAAACTCGTGAGCATTGATAAAAAAAACCCCTCAAATATGTTTAGTGAGATTAGGAAGCAGTTTAGACCAACACAATGCATGAACTTAGATACGATTAGAATTCAAACGGAAAGTGAATCGTTAATTAAAAACGCGGGAATCAATCCCAGGGAATTGGAAAGAGAATGTACTAGTAATGACTTTTTAGTTAGGGAAAATGATCAAAAATTAAATGTAATTGGTGCCTTTTTAGAATCGGTTCACTCTTTTAAGGAGATTGATCCCGAGAATGATCTGCATAATGAGGTTGATAGCTGTTTCACCAAATTTTTAGATGATAAATATGAGTATGAATACAATAAATCAACTTTTACTACATTTAATGCATTCAAAAGGGCTAATGAATTAGATGAATATCTTGCTGAAAACTTTTTCACAACAAAGGATACAGTAATCTACATTTTCAATAATCTAAGAAGAAAATTATCGTCAGGTGTTGATAACATTCCAAACTTTGTGTTAAAAAACATTCCAGAGCAAATAGTTCTTGAATATTGCACTCTTTTTAACAACATGCTTAACAATTCGTACTTTCCTCACGCATGGAAGATAGCTAAGGTTGTAGTTCTACCAAAAAAAGAAAAAGACACAAGTAATCCGAAAAATTTGCGGGCAATAAGCATGCTGCCGAATATTAGTAAAATTTTTGAGGTTTGTATTAACAACAACATAATTCAGTTCTGTGCAAGAAGTAATCTGATTAATGATAGACAATTTGGGTTCAAGTACAAACACTCAACAATACATGCGATTCATTTATTTGTTTCGAATGTCCAATGGAATTTAAACAAATCTTTATATACTGGGGCTTGTTTAATAGATTTTGAAAAGGCATTTGATAGTATTTGGATTCCCGGATTAATATACAAGCTATTGGATTATAAATTTCCTTTTCATTTAATTATACTGATCCACAATATGTTAAGTAACAAAACCTTTTTAGTTTGTGATAAAAACTCAATTAGTTCGAAGAAATTCGTTATTGTTAATGGTTTACAACAGGGGACTGTTAACTCTCCAATTCTGTTTAATATTTTCATATATGATCTATTAAATAAAATCGAAAATATGATTGGTTTTGCTGATGATATTATTATATATCACTCGGATAATAAAATAGAAAAAATTAATGAAAAATTACAACACTATTTTTATATAGTAGAAAAATATTCCACAGATTGGCAAATGAAAATAAACCTTACGAAATGTGAGACTATACTCTTTCGTCCTCCAGTAGGTAAATGTAACAACAATGTAAAAAAAAATTGGAAGTCCTTTGGTATAAAATCCAAAGACAATATAAATATACCGAATAAACAAATGGTTAAATATCTGGGTGTTCACCTGGATAAATTTTTATACTTTAACAATCACATCAGTTCACAAGTCATAAAAGCAAGAAAAGCGTTTTTTATGTATAGTAAATTATTTTTTTCAAAACACCTCACAACGGAGGTAAAGACCTTAATGTATCAATTATTAATACGACCTATTTTGACATATGGTTGTCAGATATGGTTCAATATTGCTCCCTCGTACATGGAGAAAATAAGGATATTTGAAAGGAAATGCCTTAGAAGCTGTACTTCTCTATACAGATCTCCAAATAGCAATTATGAAAAATATATATCTAACAAAAAATTATATAATGGGGCTAAAATCAGTAGAATCGATAATTTTATTATCCATTTAATAAGAAACCATATAAATAAATGCTTGGAATGCCACGAGAATAATCTAATTATGGCTCCTTATTATGCAAGTGATGAATACATAGATAAAACACTGCAAAGTGGATATATCCCACCTGAGGCCTTTTTATACCTCGATAGAAAGGGATTTATTCAGAATGAAATCGGCATTCCTATATTTTACCACATTTATAGACGAGCCAATGTAAAAGCTGTTAGCAGCAATGTGCTCACTATTGAAAATCAAAGGTTCGACACTAGTATATACTCGGCAGATAAAAATATGTTTCCAAACTTAAACATTAAGAAGTATTGGTGGCTCACTAAATAGTTCTACCTCTTTTTTTTATTTTTTTATTCCTTCACCTTAATCTTTTATTTTTTGTAATATAAAAGTAAGGTTTTTTTCAAATTTTTCTTTACAATTAATTATAATAAATTACATTTTTACTTTGTAAAATAATAATAATAAATAAGATACAAAAAATTATATAATGCTAATAGATATTATACTTGAGAGCCCGTATAAGGGACTGTGTATTATAAGTTATACTAACTACTATTTGTTTATTTATAGTTTAATAATATGAATTTAAGACAAATAAACGATCCAAAAAAAAAAAAAAAAAAAACGAAAGAAAGGATTGTCACCGAAACTGCAAACCCATTGGGACGGCCCCTATAAAGTAGTCAAGAGGCTAAATGACGTGGTTTATAGAATCCAAAAGTACAACAGCCCAAGATCTAAAATGAAGGTGGTACACCTGGAGAGACTAGCCAATTACGGAAAGGGAACATATGTGCCTATTCGGGACGAAGAGGCTTAAGTGGGCGGCAGTGTTACGAAAATGGCTTGGCCTAGTATAGAAAACTCTGGACTTTTCTAGAAGAAAATAGCCTAAGAGACGGGATGGACAAAATACATCAATCTGGCAACATAGTACTACATTTAATTATACACCTAAGAATATGCTATGATTAATTACGCATTAGAATTGTATAGTTGGTTAATAATAAGTGTTTGTGTGTATGTATAATGTCAAGCCTAATGTAGAGTTATATTGTATAGTTGGTTAATTATAAATGTTTGTGTGGCTGTATAGTCTCTAAGCGTGATGTAGACTTATTATAAGTGTTTGTGTGTTTGTATAGCGTTAAGTCTAATGTAGAGTTATATTGTATAGTTGGTTAATGATAAGTGTTTATTATAACAGTTTGTGTTTGTGTATAGTATTAAGACTAATGTAGAGTAATACTGTATGTATAAATGGTTGTATGTATAGTCTGTAAGCGTATGTAGAGTTAAGTATAGCATGCTAGAATTATCCAGTGTGTTGTAGAAGTATGGCTGTTACTATATAAGGCGCGCGTTAACATTAGAAGGAGAAGTTGATTATTAACATTTGTGTTGTTAAGACCGCGAGTTAGTATCGTGTTAAAGTTAGTAGCGCTTTAGTAATCGTCATAATAGAGAGACTTTGTAAATAAGTAATAGTGTGTAAATAAATACGAGTGTCTAAGCTGTTTCAAACTTAAGTGTGTTCGTGTTTTGGTTATTGGCTAATTGGTTGTTATTATCGCTGTGGCAGCACCTGGACGGTTTATCTAAGGGAGATAAACGAACGTTTTATAAGGTAAAACGTAACAATTGGTGTCAGCGTTGGAACTGGTTATTTTGATTGCAATAGAAAAGAATCCGGTTTATTTAAGGGAAATAAACCAACGTTTTTAAAAAGTAAAAACGTAACAATATGTATAAACGGAAATAATTAATTTTATAACCTGCGGTTGGTTTATATTTCAGGAAGATGTAATGCTGATGAATTAAGAAGAATTGTAGAAATAAGGCTAGAATGGTTTTATTTGTATTTGGAAAATAACATTGTGGCCACCATATCTAATGGGCCGAATGTGATGAAACGGTTTGTTTCCGACAATCCAGTAGTGGGTGCTTTCTGCTGGAATCATGCAATTCATTTGGCAGTGCTTAGAGTAATTTATGTGAAACCAAATGTTCAACATTCTGATATTTTTTACTTTGAATTCTCACTACACAGACTGAATTTGTACTGAAATAGTGTTTTTTTTAAACAAATATTACTTATATAGGTGGTTTTCATTAACAGTTTTGTTCAAAAATATTTCACGGGATTCCCGGGAATCAAATTTTTTTATTCCCGTTTCCCGGGAAATGAAAAGTCCGGGAAATCCAAAACCTTAGTCTAAACCCATCACTTGTATTGATTTATTTTGAAATTTAAAACACCAGCTCAACTTCATCGCCGTGATCACAGCCATGGAAAAACCCGAGTAAGTCTATTTAACCATAAATTAATTTTTATCTAAACACAATTACAATTGACCATTAGATATATAAATCTATTCTCCTATAGAGCAATTCCATATGAAAACGATCAAAATTGGTAAATTTTTGGACGACCCCTCTCCGATTTTAAAATAAATAGTCTCAATCGATTGCCCAGCAAAACATAATGTACCTACATTTTTTTTTATAGTGACTGGTTTAGTGGTGGTGTACACCACTGTCATGTGACAAAATTGAAGAATTCTTCATAAGGGACCTCATTGAAAGTTGTTTTAAAAAAAACTACTAAAGCGATCGCAACGAGTGATAGCTCGTTGGAAAGGTATTGAATCAGGCTTTAATCGAAAAATAAAATTTTACTAATTTTTTTCAGAAATTTACCTTTTTTCCCAAGAAAATTAAATTTTCCCATGAAAATTAAATTTTCCGATTTTCCACAGAAGCTCCTAAATTTTCCGGCTAATTTTTTTTTTTTTTTTGGATTCCTCATAATTTTTGCTTTAAGAATCAGCAATAAAAAAATGGGCCCCGACTCCTTGTTTGGACAGGAGAGGAGCATTTAAGAGACCACCTTGTTCTCATTGTTTTTATATTTTTTATAATTGAATTATTTGTAATTATTTAACATTATTTTATTTTACTATTAAAAATACATTTTAAAAATTATTTTACAGTTCAAAATACATTTATGAAGAAAAAATCAATTTTTTTTAAGAGCCCCAAGTTGAGTGTGTAGTGAATATGGTCTGCCTGCCTTCACAAGATCGGCCATAAATCCATGGATAATAGCAGCAGTGGCATGTAATGGCACACCAAACCCGACTGAGGCTACAGGTCATAAAATGTTTTGTAAATTTTTTAAATTACCAGGTAATAAATATTTCGCCTAAAATGACACGTGCAGAAACAAGTCATAAAACACGGATTTTCCATAAATATGGCGAAATATTTATTACCTGGTAATTTAAAAAATTTACAAAACATTTTATGACCTGTGGTCGGCTTATTGGCAGTAACCAATTAAGTCCCTCTTTAAAAAACATTTTATGACCAGTAGTTCACGCAAATTTTCCTATTAAAGAAAAGCAAATATCGCTTATTTTTTTGTACCTATTTTTTACCAAAAAATAAATATAAATACTTCACACACTCTGAGTCAAATTTTAGTTGAATACTAAACGTGAAAGTGTTAAAGTGTTTTTTTTGTAAAGTAAAGAGTGAAGCTGTAAAGACAATTTAAAGTAAAATGAAATAATTTTGCTGCAATCCGTTTAACAAGAGTGGACATCGTTCGAAAAAGATAAAAGTATTAAAATTAACTGGTGTTTCGAAGCGATACATGAATGAATTAAATATACAATACGGTGAAGAAGCAGAATTCATTTGCCCCAAGTGTAAAATCGATTTGTCTCAACAAGCAAATGCATTGAAACAAATGCAACCACAATGAGTGAAATGAGAGTGAAATGACAATTGAACAAAATGTTTCATCTGATAGTGAGGCAGACATTCCGATGGTCAATATGTCTTTGAGTCCTTTGAATGAGGCTATTACCACTTTAGGTGAATCGCCTATTACAAAAAGAAAGTTGCGAAGTGAAAAATACAGGAAAGAGAAAAAAGGCAAGGTTATGAGTGCAATCGCGACAATATTTGATGAAGGCTCTGATAACGAATGCAGTCAAGCAGATGACGTTGATGACGGCAAACAAATGATTGAGCAGTTGAAAAGAAAATTCAATTTAGCCACCACTTTTCCGGAGAAATATCTCATTTTATCTGTGCTGCCTCAATAAAATTGATTCAAGATTTTTACTGCAATGATGACAACAGCCGCGCCTGCCCAGGTACACGTGACTATGTTATCACACGTGAAGATGGAGAAAAAGTACACAAGCAGCGCAGATTATTATTATGTAATCTATCCGAAGCATACCATCAGTTCAAAGAGAAATACCCAGCAGAAAAAGTGGGATTTTCTAAGTTTGCAATCCTACGACCAAAAGAATGCGTGCTGGCATTAGACAGGCACGGAACGCATTCAGTCTGCGTTTGCATGTTTCATCAAAACATCAAATTAATGTTCTTTCCATGCAAGAAATTTAAAGTATTTCACGGTGAAATTGAAACATATAGGGACCTCCTGTCGAAGTCGTTGTGCGCATACCCCACGGAAAATTGTCATCTGTCCAAATGCGACAATTGTCCGAAGATTGACGAGCTAGAGCAATATTTGGCGGAAAAGTTTGAACAGCTGTTAATTCAGGAGGTGCATTTCAAGCAGTGGATAATTAGCAGCGGCAGATGTTCCCTTGAGACCGTGGTAAAGCAGATTCCGGAATTCATCAAGGAATTCGGATTCAAGTTGAATGAACTGAAGGCGCACCATTTCATATCCGAGATGCAATCGAAATTTCTAAAGGAAAGTAAGGAGAAATTAGCCCAAAATGAATTCATTGTGATAAGCGACTTTGCCGAGAATTACACTTTTCTCGTTCTGGATGAAATTCAGGCTTATCACTGGGCAAACGACCAGTGCACGGTGCATTCTTTTTGCATTTATTTCAAAAACGAAGATAACGAACTACAGACCGTAAGCCTTGTTGTTGTCGCGGAGAGTTTAGCTCATAATTATGTGTCCGTTTATTTATTTCAAATGAAACTGTTTGAATTCTTAAGATCAAAATTCGATGCAATCGACAAAGTAACATTTTTCTCAGACGGCGCGGCTTCTCAGTACAAGAATAAAAAAAATTTTTACAATCTTTGCATAATTGAAGAAGAACAAAACTGCAAGGTCGAGTGGCACTTTTTTGCGACGTCCCACGGTAAGGGCCCATGCGATGCGTTAGGGGGAACCCTAAAACGCATGGCGACTAAGGCAAGTTTGCAAAGGCCATATACTGACCAGATCTTAAATGTACAACATTTGTTTTCGTGGATTCAAAGCAAGGAAATTGCCATTAACACAGTTTTATGCACTCAATAAGAAGAAATTTGTAAATTTTTTAAATTACCAGGTAATAAATATTTCGCCATATTTATGGAAAATCCGTGTTTTATGACTTGTTTCTGCACGTGTCATTTTAGGCGAAATATTTATTACCTGGTAATTTAAAAAATTTACAAAACATTTTATGACCTGTAGCCTCAGTCGGGTTTGGTGTGCCATTACATGCCACTGCTGCTATTATCCATTGATTTATGGCCGATCTTGTGAAGGCAGGCAGACCATATTCACTACACACTCAACTTGGGGCTCTTAAAAAAAATTGATTTTTTCTTCATAAATGTATTTTTAACTGTAAAATAATTTTTAAAATGTATTTTTAATAATAAAATAAAACAATGTTAAATAATTACAAATAATTCAATTATAAAAAATATAAAAACAATGAGAACAAGGTGGTCTCTTAAATGCTCCTCTCCTGTCCAAACAAGGAGTCGGAGCCCATTTTTTTATTGTTGATTCTTAAAGCAAAAATTATGAGGAATCCAAAAAAAAAAAAATTAGCGGGAAATTTTAGGAGCTTCTGTGGAAAATCTGAAAATTTAATTTTCATGGGAAAATTTAATTTTCATGGGAAAAAAGGTAAATTTCTGAGAAAAATTAGTAAAATTTTATTTTTCAATTAAAGCCTGATTCAATACCTTTCCAACGAGCTATCACTCGTTGCGATCGCTTTAGTAGTTTTTAAAACAACTTTCAATGAGGTCCCTTATGAAGAATTCTTCAATTTTGTCACATGACAGTGGTGTACACCACCACTAAACCAGTCACTATAAAAAAAAAAAAAAATATGTAGGTACATTATTTTTTGCTGGGCAATCGATTGAGACTATTTATTTTAGAATCGGAGAGGGGTCGTCCAAAAGGTGATCGCTTTCATATGGAATTGCTCTATATATTTTTTTTTTTCTCTTAAATGCAATCGTTTTCTTATATTAAATTAATTTTTATTTGTACTGTTCATTAATTAACAATAAATCTATAACATGACTTGCTAAATATATTCTTGGGTTGACTAAACTTAGGGTGCAGATAATGATACAAACGGGACAACTACACTTCGACAAAATGTATATATTGTTACGAAAATGGCTTGGCCTAGTATAGAAAACTCTGGACTTTTCTAGAAGAAAATAGCCCAAGAGACGAGATGGGCAAAATACATCAATCTGGCAACATAGTACTACATTTAATTATACACCTAAGAATATGCTATGATTAATTATGCATTAGAATTGTATAGTTGGTTGAATATAAGTGTTTGTGTGTATGTATAATGTATAATAATAATTGCGGCCCTATGTTCCACTGGGAATTAAAGGATTAAATATATATAATGTCAAGCCTAATATAGAGTAATATTGTATAGTTGGTTAATAATAAGTGTTTGTGTGTATGTATAATGTCTTTAAGCGTATGTAGAGTTAAGTATAGCATGCTAGAATTATCCAGTGTGTTGTAGAAGTATGGCTGTTACTATATAAGGCGCGCGTTAACATTAGTGAGGGGAAGTTGATAAATAACAGTTGTGCTGTTAAGACCGCGAGTTAATATCGTGTTAAAGTTAGTAGCGCTTTAGTAATCGTCATAATAGAGAGAGTTTGTAAATGAGTAATAGTGTGTAAATAAAAACGAGTGTCTAAGCTGTTTCAAACTCAAGTGTGTTCGTGTTTTGGTTATTGGCTAATTGGTTGTTAATATCGCTGTGATAGCACCTGGACGGTTTATCTAAGGGAGATAAACGAACGTTTTGTAAGGTAAAACGTAATAATTGGTGACAGCGTTGGAACTGGTTATTTTGATTGCAATAGAAAAGAATCCGGTTTATTTAAGGGAAATAAACCAACGTTTTTAAAAAGTAAAAACGTAACAATATAATTCCTATTTCTTTACTTTAACTATCTTTCTTTTAAAATGTGTAACGACCTGACCAAGATCCCCCCATTTTGCCCTGAGCACGGTCGAGCATTACTAAGGGTCAGAGGCGATTTTCGTTACACAAAAATAAAATGTTTTAATAACTATTTAAGTTCGTTTTTAATTAAGTGTCTTCTTTGTCTTTATTTTTCAATTGATTTCGCTTAAATTTGGAACACATGATCCTATATCCCAGTCAGCTCAAACCCACTTTTACGCCCTTTTTTAGTATGTGTTTTTTGTGATCTATTTTGGATTTTCACTTTAAAAATATTTTTTTTTAATGAATGTTGCTGAAGTTTTGTACTAATTATCCTCACTACACGTGCAATGTTCAAATGATGAATGATTTTTGAAAACTGTATGTTTGTCATAATCCTACCCAAAAAACAATTCGTTCCGTTTACGTACCGTTTTCGGTCCGTCATAAACGGGTCCAACTCCGTTTACGTACCGTTTTCCGGATCCGTATACGGACCAGAAAACGGATTTTAAGGAACATCGAAACTGATTCGAATCCGTTGAAAGTCCGTCCGGACCGTTGAGTCGTGTAAAAAACGGACAAGTCCGTTGAAAGTCCGTCAATGACGGACCATTTATGGACCGTTATATCGTGTATAAACGGAGTGACTCCGGTTTTCAAATGCCCTTTTATCTATTTAAATTGATTAATTTTGAATAATCATTATTATGCTTTTTTATAGATTTATTAATAACGGTTTTGATTATTTACATTTACACTATATTTAGTACAATACATCAGTTTACCTCTCTATCGAGCGAATCAATTCACCCATAATAAAATCGATCATCTACATCCAAAGAAAAATAAATTGGTTATGGTTTAATTGATTGTATTTATGATGGTGTTTTGCATACGATTCAAATTCGCAAAATTTAGGTCTATTCTACGTTGTCACCGCGGGTTCCCAATTTACTCGAAACAACAACAATTTACCCACAATATTGGAAAAATTCGGTAGCCGCGTTAACCTACGTAGAACAGAGCTTTTGTTACAAAAACAAACCATTGTAAAAACTCACTAAATTTCATTAATCTTATCATCTAATATATGTACGCGACTTGAAGTTATTTGATTGATAATGTGTTGGACCTATTCCAGCTACCACCACTAATTTCTGGCCACAAAAGTAAAATAAATAAAAAGGGTTGAGCTTCAGTTTGTAAAATAATTTAATTGTTGTTATTTTGAACACAAATTAAAATCAACTAAGTCCGTATTTTACGGTACGGAAACGGAGCTGAAACGTATTGTGTTCGAAAATCGGCGATTGCGCCGGGTTCGGTGGCACCTAAGCAATCATGTCAAATAAGATCTACAATCAGTGCGATAAATTAATTTTTATAAAACCATAGGATATCCATCAACGGTTTTAAACTATATTCTTAATCAAGGACAAGACCGGCTACAAACAGTTAGTACTAAAAATAAAAAATACTTATTTTATTAACAAAAACCTTTTTTGTTTATGCATGTTGGCATCATCGAAAAAACAAAAAAAAAGGAAAAAACACTTGTTTATTTTTAATCATCCTAGCTTTGACATAATAAATGCATTGTTTTTTAAGTTTGATATCAAAATAAGAAAAATAGAACTTAAAGATGCAAAAATTGGTAAGAAAAATGTGTTAAATAATAGATGTAATAATAATAATATTGAGTTGAATTTCCAGGAAATTAAAAATTAACGCCGTCATCACCTTCTTTGCCAAAGTTCGCATTGGAATTCTATTTGCGTCCAGTTCTGTGATTTTAAGCGTGTAATGTATGTATGTATAATTTTTCTAAATTCTTAAATTTGTTTGTAATTTAAAATATAATAACCCCTGACGATGTAATCAAATTGTAAATTCTCTGCCTTTACAGATGGTGGTGTATTAAACTATGTGTCGTGATTGGTGTTATGGACAATTTGGTGGTAAGAACGTTTAAATATTTAGAGACGGTTAATAGTGTATCATAACATAAATATAGTTTTTGAATAGAAATTTCAAAAATATCAAAATGATGATTGGCTGGTAATATTGTAGTTTATATATTTATTGCAGTGCTTGTTCAGGCACGTAGCTAGGAATTTTTTGTTTAATTTTTCCCTTTTTTTTTTTTGTTTACTGGGGAAACTTATACAACTTTTAAAAAAAACTCGTTATTTTAAGTTAAGTGTGCTCCTTTACTTTTTGTGTAAAGTTCAATAAAATGAGAGTAATCACAAAATCCTCTATCTAAAAGACAAAATTACCCAAAAGTACGGGAACGCACAAAATTACTTTTCTAACCCAAAACCATTTAAAAGAAAAAAAAAATTATAATGTTTTATTGGATTAAACAATTTAAATAATGTATCTCATAGACTTGTCATTTTAATACTTTTTGGACAAATTTTTAATTTATTTGTGCGGTTTCCTTGTTCGATATTAGTTTTAAAAGGTCCCAGCAAAAAAAAACCTTGGATGTAATGCTTTTAAAACTACTTCTTCCACTGCTTCACAAGTATCTGTTAGTGTATTTTTATTGCTTTTTTAGAAGTTATTCTGAACAACATCAACAAATCACTTCTTCCGTTGCTTCTAAAGTATCCGTTCGGATATTTTTACAGCTTTTTTAGAATTACTTCTGAACAACATCCAAAAAATCACTTAAGTATTGCTTCTAAAGAGTAATTGCTCTAAAAGTGAGCGTAAAAAGTGATTTTGGTATCAGTTGGCATTTCCAAACAGAGGGTCGCGAGTTCGATTCCCGGCATTTTTTTCTTATTCTATTAATTTTTTTTTAATATTTATAATTAATTTGTTTAAATTCAATATTTTTTTAGTTTTTAAAAATATGTATATACACTCTAAAAAATGTTTGTAAATTTACTACTATAAAATGGGTAAAATTTTGTTTAATTTTACGAAAATTTGGTAAATATAAACAAAAAATGCGTAAACTTTTTTCATACACACTTCCATATACAATAATACACACACAAAGTATTTTTAGACATTATGTGTTTATAAATAAACTATTGTTTTGAAAAAAAAATTTTACACACAAAGTTGGTAAATATACTATCCTGTAATAGTAATAAATTCTCTGACATTTCAAATTGGAAAAAATTAAAAAAAAAAAATTATAAATAATAAAAAGAAAAAGCTAAAACGGATTATTTTTTGTGAATTACAACATTTCCACAAACACATTAGTGTCTATAAATAAGCAAGAAATTGTTTTTGGTAATTATTGTTAACGCATGTGGTAACCTAAACCTCATTTCAAAATTGAAAACGCCGTAAGAGAGATACGGCCTATGCAGGAAAAACTGGGTGCAATGACTCCTGCTCAATAAAATGCCTTCTTTGCAAAGGAAGCAGTCAACCAACAACCGTCAACAATAACGGGAGAAAACGCCGTAAGAGAGATACGGCCAACGCAAAACAACTGGGTGCAATGACTCCTGCTCACACAAAATAAAACATTTTGTACAAACAAACAATGGCAATAAAAATTACTAGAATTTGGCATAACAGTTCATTTCAATCAATTTTATTTTTGAACTTTTGTGTTCTTCTAGTTCATTCGAGAAATTTTTTCAGTTGTTCATACACTAATATAAACGCCTTAAAAGATTTTTGCTGAAAAACAGCTGGATCTGGCAGAATCTGTTTGCTAAACAAACAGATACAAACAGGAAGAAAAAATCTGTTAAATTTTCAAAATTTCAGCTATATTTTAGTTATTCGAAAATGACAATTTACCCTGCTAAAATCAGCAAAAAATTTACTGGAAATTAGTCGACTAAACCATCACAAAGAATTTAAAATTTTTATTTTTTTTTTATTTTCTTAATGCGAATAAAATCTACACTGCAGAAAGCAGTCTACTATTTTCTAGCAAATATTTATGTTAATTGTAGCAGGAGAGTTCATTATTTGTATTTAGCAAAAAGGATTTACTAATTTCAAAAGCTTTCTATGCAGGGCCCCTTTTAACTAATTTTGCTATTTTTTGAGGATTTTGCTATCAGTATAAGATTATATTATGTCAGTGGTTTGTTTGATAATTCCGATGAAAATAAAAGAACCGAAAAGAACAGTTGAAATTTAACTTATTCGTGAACGCGAGAGAGTTCCTATCATTTTTATTCTATTTTTCTAATTTGTTTCTAAATTTTTTTTTACCATAGACTAACACTCAGGTGATACTTATGCCAATGCATTGTGTTAGAATTAGGAAAATAGAATATATTTCGACAATTTTTAACAAAAAACTGTTAATAACAAACAATATGAATAAAAAGCAACTGAGAAGTAGTCTTTGTGACGAGAACGTGATTAAAATAGACACATGTTCCAAGAGGCAATTAAATTAAAATCCGAGCTAGATTTGTAAAAACCTTTGCGGGTTTTGTTTTGGCAAAAGTGTACTTTCATTTCGCGTTTGAAACATTGATTCTGACCGCGATGATCATTTTGCAGGATCTTCTAAAACAGCAGAATCTAGTTTTGTTAAATATACTGCAAGAAGCTTCTTGGAACAAGTCCGAATTTATATATGTATTTAATTTACAGTCACTTCCAGAAAAAATGTCTTGTTTCTCATAAAGTACGCTTTTTCATGGAGAGATAATAATTTTAATGAATGAGGGAAATGTTTTTAGTTGATCTGTTATTTTAAGTAAATGAATGTTATTTTAGTTTGACTCAAGATCATATATTAATATCACTTTCTGTTTAAATTATTTTCAAATCAAAGAAAGATGATACAATTTTTACAAGTAAATTACAAAGAATAAAAATTATTGAAAAAATTCGATAAGACCAGCAAGGCAGAATGCGCATTTTCGGCTTTCGCTACAAAGCCGTCATCAGTGCCTTTCGCCTTTGAGTGGGTTAATATTTTGATAATCGTCTACTTATGTGGCTGTTGAAAGCAAATCGGGTTTGTTGTCAACAACTCAACTTAGACTAACATCAACGAAATTTAACAATGCTATTTTTATCCTTTTGTTATTATTACTCTTTTTTGCTTTGAACTTTAATTCTTAAGATATCTCAGCTGATTCTATTCAACTCTGTGTATGATAACCACAGATTTTTGAATTACAACGAACCGTTAAATTTAAATGTATGTTATCTCTATATATAAAAGAATAACGTGACTGACTGACTGACTGACTGACTCACTCAACATCGCCCAGCCCAAACCGCTGAAGCTAGGAAGTTGAAATTTGTTATGTAGGTTCCTCTTTCGGGGTAGACGTCCACTAAGACGGGATTTTTGGAAATTCCTACCGGAACGGGCAAAAAGGGGGAAAGTGTCCCCCTTGACGGCCTGCCAAAACCCCTTTGGCTAGAAAGCTGAAATTTAAGATATGTGTTCCTTGGAGTAGGGGCTAACTTTTCTGGAAAGTACTTTCTAGAATTTTGGACAGGGACGTTGTAAAAATGGGGGTTAAAAAGGGGAAAAAGGCCCCCCTTAACGGCCTGCCCAAACCGCTGGAGGTAGGAAGTTGAAACTTGGTATAAAGGTTCCTCCACTATCGTAGACATCCACCAAGACGGGAGTTTTGTAAATTTTTACAGGGACGGGCAAAAGGGGGAAAAGTCTCCCCCTTGACGGCCTGCTTAAACTGCTGGAGCTATGAAGTTGAAATTTGGTATGTAGGTTCCTCGACCGGTGTAGACGTCCGTTGAGACGGCATTTTTGGAAATTCTTATCGGGAGGGGCAAAAAGGGGACAAAAAAAGTACCTTTTTCCAAAAAAGTACCTTTTTCCAAAAAAGTACCTTTTCCCAAAAAAAGTACCTTTTCCCAAAAAAAGTACCTTTTTCCAAAAAAAGTACCTTTTTCCAAAAAAAGTACCTTTTTCCAAAAAAAGTACCTTTTTCCAAAAAAAGTACCTTTTCCCAAAAAAAGTACCTTTTTCCAAAAAAAGTACCTTTTTCCAAAAAAAGTACCTTTTTCCAAAAAAAGTACCTTTTTCCAAAAAAAATTCCTTTTTCCAAAAAAAGTACCTTTTTCCAAAAAAGTACCTTTTTCCCAAAAAAGTACCTTTTTCCAAAAAAAGTACCTTTTTCCAAAAAAGTACCTTTTTCCAAAAAAAGTACGTTTTCCAAAAAAAGTACCTTTTTCCAAAAAAAGTACCTTTTTCCAAAAAAAGTACCTTTTTCCAAAAAAAGTACCATTTTCCAAAAAAAAGTACCTTTTTCCAAAAAAAAGTACCTTTTTCCAAAAAAAGTACCTTTTTCCAAAAAAAGTACCTTTTTCCAAAAAAGTACCTTTTTCCAAAAAAGTACCTTTTTCCAAAAAAAGTACCTTTTTCCAAAAAAAGTACCTTTTTCCAAAAAAAGTACCTTTTTCCAAAAAAAGTACCTTTTTTCAAAAGAAGTACCTTTTTCCAAAAAAAGTACCTTTTTCCGAAAAAAGTACGTTTTTCCAAAAAAAAGTACCTTTTCCCGAAAAAAGTACCTTTTCCCGAAAAAAGTACCTTTTTCCAAAAAAGTACCTTTTTCCAAAAAAAGTACCTTTTTTCCAAAAAAAGTACCTTTTTCCAAAAAAAATTCCTTTTTCCAAAAAAAGTACCTTTTTCCAAAAAAAGTACCTTTTTTAAAAAAAGTACCTTTTTCCAAAAAAAGTACCTTTTTTAAAAAAAGTACCTTTTTCCAAAAAATGTACCTTTTTCTAAAAAAATGTACCTTTTCCAAAAAAAAGTACCTTTTCCCAAAAAACATACATTTTTCCAAAAAAATAACTTATTCAAAAAAAGTACCTTTTGCAAAAAAAAGTACCTTTTCCCAAAAAAAGTACCTTTTTCTAAAAAAATGTTCCTTTTCCCAAAAAACATACATTTTTTCAAAAAAATACCTTTTTCAAAAAAAGTACCTTTTCCAAAAAAAAGTACCTTTTCCCAAAAAAAAGTACCTTTTTCTAAAAAAATTTTCCTTTTCCAAAAGAAGTACCTTTTCCAAAAAAAGTACCTTTTTCCAAAAAACATACATTTTTCCAAAAAAAAACAACTTTTTAAAAAAAAATACCATTTGCAAAAAAAGTACAAATAAAGTACTTTGTAAAAACAAAGTATCTTTTTCCAAAAAATTTCGTTTTTCCAAAAAGTACCATTTAAAATAATATATAATTTCAAAAAAACTACTTTTTTGCCTCCACCCACGGATATCGCCACTAAAACAAGGTTTCTTGATATTCGGCATAGACGTGCGCTAAGACGGGATTTTTGGAAATTCCTACCGGAACGGGCAAAAAGGGGAAAAGTCTCCCCATAAACAGTCTCACAAAT
Organism: Leucophora obtusa; assembly: GCA_949987735.1. Taxonomy (NCBI): domain Eukaryota; kingdom Metazoa; phylum Arthropoda; class Insecta; order Diptera; family Anthomyiidae; genus Leucophora; species Leucophora obtusa. The sequence goes on along the minus strand of OX465295.1, from coordinate 170,473,666 downwards.
TGGAAAAGTGCCAGCCCAAACCACTGGAGGTAAGAAGTTGAAATTTGGTATAAAGGTTCCTCCACTGTAGTAGACATCGACTAAGTTTGTATTTTTGGAATTCCCTACAGGATATCCCAAAAGGAAACTCGGTATGTGAGTTCCTCCTTCTGTGTAGGCGTCCGCTTAGACGGAATTTTTGAAATTCCTATCGGGAGGGGAAATAAGGTAAAAGTCTCCTCCTGACGGCTTGCCCAATCCCTTTTGGCCAACCTAAAATTTTAAATATGTATTCCTTGGAGTAGGACTAACTCACCGGCAACGTAATTTTTCTATTTTGGAACAGGAACATAGTAAAAATGGTGGTTGAAAGGGAAAAATGTCCCCACTAACGGCCTGCCCAAACCGCTTAGGCAATGCAGTTGAAATTTGGTATGAATGTTCCTCATCCATCGCAGATAGCCGCGAAGATGGAATTTTTGTAAATTCCTAAAGGGAGGGGCAAAAAGAAGAAAAGCCTCACCTTGGGGGCCGGTAAAAACCCCTTCGGCTAGAAACCTGAAGATTAAAATGTGGGTCCCTGTAGTGAGGGCTAACGTATTAGAAAGATACTTTTTGAATTTTGGACAGGGTCGTTATAAAATGGGAGCTCAAAAAGGGAAAGTTGCCCCTTAACGACCTGTCCAAACTGCTGGAACTAGGAAGCTGAAATTCGGTACTTAAGTTCCTCTCAGCCTGCTCAAACTACTGGAACTAGGAAGCTGGAATTCCCTGTCGATGGATTTTCGGAAATTCCTACCGAGAGGGGCACAAATAGTAAAAGTTGGCTAGAAACCTGAAATGTAAAACATATGTTACTTGGAGTATCTGCTCACTTACCGAGACGGTGCTTTTTGGACAGGGACATTGCAAAAATGGGGATTAATGAAGCGAAAAGTGCCGCTTAAAGGCCTGTCCAAACCGCTGGAGGTAGGAAGTTGAAATTTGGTATTAAAGTTCCTCCTCTATTGTAGACATCCGCTAAGATGAGATTTTTGGAAATTTCTACAGGTAGGGTCAAAAACAGGAAAAGTCTCCCCCTTAACGGCCTGGCCAAACTGCTGGAACAAGGGATCTTAAATTGGGTTCCTTCTCCAACGTTGACGTCCCCTAAGATGGTATTTTTGGAAATTCATACCGGGAGGGGTAAAAAGTGAAAAAACTTCCCCCTTGATGGCCTGGCCAAACTCCTGGATATAGAGACCTAAAATTATGTATGTAGTAGGTTCCTCCTCCAACGCAGACGTCCTCTAAGACGGAATTTTTGGAAATTCCTACCGGGAGGGGTAAAAACGGAATAATTCTCCACCTTGATGGCCTAACCGAACCCTTCGGCTAGAAACCTGTAATATATAATATGTTTTCCTTGGAGTATGGGCTAACTTATCGACAAGGCATTTCTAGGACTTTGGACAGGAACGTGGTAAAAATGGTGGTTCAAAAGGGGAAAATTGCCCCCCCCCTTAACGTCTGCGTCTTTAGCTAGAAACCTAAAACTTAAAGAACAAGTGTATATGAAACACTAAAATTAAGAAACTAAATAGGAAACGAGTGGGGTTGAAACACTACACAAGTGGAATGAAATGGATATAAACGTTGAACGAGTGGAATTGAAATTATAGACAATGCAAATGGATTGGAAGAGGGAATTACCTGTTCAAACACTATCAACGGAATATGAAACTTATGTAGCATTGAAACATACTCCCCAAAAAGTTAAACAAATTTTCTGAAAGAGAAAAAACCTTAGAAAAGGAATGGAACTTATATATTCCGATATTTAAACTTCATGTAACGAAGCACCGGTGGAAGAAACCGACGCAGTAAATTTTCCAACTGAATTTGTGAATTTACTTGAATTGCCAGGTCTACCTTTACATAAACTGGAATTAAAAAAAAAACTTTAAGACACGCTAACAACGTAGCTTTGCCCGCTATTTTTAATATTATAAAATGCTTTCCAACCCTGCTTTACGTTATTTATTTTCATTCAAAACACAAATGAACAAAACTACTTACGGGTCTATCTACCTAAGTTCGCACTTTACCAAATTATCTTAACATACACACGTATATTGCAATTTATTATGGATTCATTACTAACAATCCACTTTCATGAGAAAAAGTGATAAAATATTTATTTATTTTAAACCCATTGTTGTGCAGAATTATTTATTTGTGGTGGCTGGGTGAAGGCTTTAAATAAAAAAACTTTAAATAAAAAAACGAATTTAATAAAAATTGTGGAGGGCGCAGCCCCCCCCCCCCCCTTAACCTTTGAGGCACGCTAACAACGTAGCGGGCTGCGCCCGCTAGTTAAATTATATTTTTGCACCGTGTCATTGTGTTTAAGATGAATGAGGGAAATGTTTTTAGTTGATCTGTTATTTTAAGTAAATGAATGTTATTTTAGTTTGACTCAAGATCATAAATTAATATCACTTTCTGTTTAAATTATTTTCAAATCAAAGAAATATGATAAAATTTTTACAAGTAAATTACAAAGAATAAAAATTATTGAAAAAATTCGATAAGACCAGCAAGGCAGAATGCGCATTTTCGGCTTTCGCTACAAAGCCATCATCAGTGCCTTTCGCCTTTGAGTGGGTTAATATTTTGATAATCGTCTACTTATGTGGCTGTTGAAAGCAAATCGGGTTTGTTATCAACAACTCAACTTAGACTAACATCAACGAAATTTAACAATGCTATTTTTATCCTTTTGTTATTATTACTCTTTTTTGCTTTGAACTTTAATTCTTAAGATATCTCAGCTGATTCTATTCAACTCTGTGTATGATAACCACAGATTTTTGAATTACAACGAACCGTTAAATTTAAATGTATGTTATTAAATAATTTTTTCAATAATTTTTATTCTTTGTAATTTACTTGTAAAAATTGTATCATCTTTCTTTGATTTGAAAATAATTTAAACAGAAAGTGATATTAATTTATGATCTTGAGTCAAACTAAAATAACATTCAATAATTTTAATTTTAAAAAATTATGAAAATCCAACATTATAATGCTTAACTTAGGGTAGAAAAAAAATGTCGAATTATGCCAAATTATCACCCTATAGTAACAGCTTGTGCCTGCAAGCAGGAAAAAAGCGACGGTTAATTTATCAATTTTATGTTTATCTTATAATAAATATGACGAAAACTATTGGTAGTAACAATAAAAAATAGCCACTTATCAATTAAAAGTTGCGAAAAAAATTTCTGTTTCCTATTTGCAGTCACATTCTATAAAATTTTTCTCAGTAAAAGAGAAAAATTGCATTCTATTTATTTTCTAACCTCTTTGATTATACCTAGCACACATAACTATTCAAGATTTTTGCAAAAAAAAAAAACCCTATAAAAAACAGTTTCTATGGCCACCAAAAAGCTTAAAAAAATTTTAGAAAGCAGTTTTCGCAATTGGATTAAAGTCCATTTTATTTATGAAAACTTAAGAAACTTGGCCATTTGGTATTTGATTTAAACAAAAAATAAATATTTTAATTACATTTTTAAAAAAATGTTGTTGCTTTCGACGTATTTTGTTACATTTCAAAATTTGTGAAATCATTTCGGGGGGGGTGGGGGGGGCTCGAGCCCCCAAGCCCCCCCCTAGCTACGTGCCTGTATGGCAGTGCTTGTTATAATACTGTAAACAGCTCTTCTGTTAATTACTTTCGCTGGGTTTCATACTGAAGGTTTATGAGTTAACTATTAGTTAACCAAAAATTTGTGTTTCTTTTGAAAATAATTTTTTCATAATTTCTTTTGTTTAGTAGTTAAGCTAAAATTATCCACGGTTTATGTTTAACTGTATTAAAATATATAATTTAAATAGTTTATTGTTCCTGCTAGGGGTATTTACATTGTCCTCATAATCCAGTTTAAACAAGATTCAAAATCCGTTCATGTATCATATTTGATTTAACAAGACTGTGTGCAATGTAAATAGCCTATTTTAGTACTCTACACCAATTTAATTTGAGGAAATTCTAACAAGGAAGCACTATTGACGGGTTCCCCACTAAAGGGCTGCACAAAACCCTTTAAATGACATTTAAAACAACATGATAGCCTAACTTATAGTCTTGACAAGCCATGGATTTATGCGAACATGAAACAAATCAAACATGAAACAACAACAAATTTTATTTGTTGTTTTTGTTTTGCATGTAATTCGTTTCATGTTCGCACAAATCCATGGCTAGTCAAGACTATAGGTAACACACAGTCCACCAAATAGTCTTGAAACAGAGTTGCCTTTGCTATTTCAATGAATTAGTGATTTTACACGGTGGGATGTCACTTTGCACAGCACCCACGATTGCGACGTAATTCGAATGTGTGATCGAGAAGAAGAAAAATAAAAGACGTGTATTTTTTAGCACCCCATTATTATGTTTCAGGGTTAAGAAGTGGAGTAAAAAATTAGGAATTATTACACTAATAGAAAAAAGTCCGTAAAAAATTTAATTAAAACTACTAAAAATTTGTTAAAAATGATGCTGCAGGAAGAAACTGCTAAATCAGCAGATTATTTTTATTATATTAACCTGTTAAATCATCAAAAAATTTTGCTGAATAATTAGAGCCTAAAAAATCACCAAAAAATTTAAATTTTTCTAAGTTTTTTTTCGATTTTTTTTTAAATGCAAATAAAAATCGAGCCGTTTGAAAACAGCAGTTTACAATTTTTTAGCAAATATTTCTGATTTTAGCAGAAAAAAGTAATTGTCCGTTTTTTCTCAAATAGGTGGAACCCAAAAATGGTGCTTAATTGTAAATTAAATTGCTATTTTGAGAAATTCACAAACTGAATTTGAGACCTTCTATTTTAAACTAAGAAATGCCGTGTTGGTAAGGAGATTTTCATTATAAACGATGTATTTTTATAATATTGTAATTTTAAATGAAATTGGGATTTTCTATTAAAAAATGCAAAAATTTATGTAAAATATAAAAATATCTAATTAAATCTTATTTTTATTTGGATTTTGCTCAATTTTAAACTAAAATTCTAAATTTAAATTGAAATTTTCTTAATTTGAGGAAGAAAAGAATCACTAACAGCAGGTACAAAATCTTAATTTCTCATTTGGAGTTTTCTCATTAAATGAGAAAGCTCCAAATGACAATAATTTTTCCAATCATAATGTTAAAGGAAAAATTTGGATATTAATTTTAACATTACTGGTAATTAATTTTTTAATTATTGTTAAGAATTATTATTAAGTATTTAATTATATCTAAAATCTGAAATAAAATAAAAGGTTATTTAAATCAAAAAAGAATTTTTTTTAATATACAATATATGCAAAAATGTATGAAATATATGATAAAACATATGAAAACATATATGGATATGTTTCTCAGTATTCATTTATGAACACATATGTTCATATATCTACATATTACCTCAATTTTCGTTAATGTACATGTATGAAACATACATGCATGGATCATATATGAACATACGTAAACATATGTGATGATTTTTAGCCGGGTAAGCATGAATTGTAATAATATTAGCTGCGTTTGTGTGGCATTCCTATCAATGATTTCTCGAACAATTTTGACAGTAGAAAGCAGGAATACGTTGAAAAACTGTCAAAATCGTTCTTGATAACACTGATAGAGATCACACAAACACAGCTATTATTGGATTAGAATTAGCTTCCAAAATGAATTTAATTAAAAAAGTCAACACAATTAGTTGTGAGACTGTTTTGCAAAACTATTCGGAATTGTTTCATGGTTTAGGGAAACTTCAGGACAAATGTCATTTGAGACTTAGGGAATATAGTCAGCCGGTGATTGATCCACCACGTCATGTACCATTCAGTTTGTATGGACTTTTGAAGGAGATTGAAAGGATGGTTAAAATGGACGTTATTACGGAGGTAAAAGAGCCTACGGATTGGATTAATTCTATAGTGCTGGTGAAAAAGTCAAATGGCAGCTTGAGATTATGTTTAGATCCACGAAATCTAAACACGGTAATTGTGAGACCCAGGTTTGAATTTCCGACAATGACAAATGACTGGTTCTAAAGTGTTTATTTTACTGAACGCTAATTCTGGTTTCTGGATGTTTTAGTTGGATGATGAGTCATCTATGTTGTGCACATTTAACACCCCATTTGGGAGGTACCGATTTTTACGACTGCCATTTGGAATAAGCTCAGCCCCTGAGATATTTCATGGTGAGGCTGTTTGGTGATATACCAGGCTTGGTGATATACATGGATGATTTCTTAATTTATGCACCAAATGTCGATAAACACAACGAGATTTTAAAACAAGTTTTGGAAAGGGGTAAAAAAGTAGGTTTGAGATTTAACAAATCAAAATCGAAAATATTGCGTACTGAAATTAAATTTATTGGGCATGTTTTTTCGGAAAGTGGTGTTAGACCGGATGGGAAAAGGGTTGAGTCAATTTTAGCGATGCAAGTCCCAACGAATAAGCAGGAACTTCATGCTCCTTGCAGGAGTAAAAGGAACAAATATATATCAGCGTTTTTTAGGAATGATAACCTATTTGGCGTCATTTATTGATAATTTATCATCTAAAAATAAACATTTGAGAGATTTTTTGAAGGATAATATAATTTGGGGTTGGAATAGGGAACAGGAAATCGAGTTTGAAAATCTGAAGAATGAGATAACAAGGGCACCAATTTTAACGTATTACGATACTAATAAACCACTAACGTTATCAGTTGATGCATCAAAGTTTGCGGTTGGGGCTGTGATCATCCACGGTAGGAATCCTATAGCATATGCCTCTGCATCGTTGACCGATTGTCAGATAAATTATGCGCAAATTGAAAAGGAATTATTCGCTATACTTTTTGGTTGCATACGTTTCCATCAGTACATATACGGTAGAAATGTAACTGTTGAGACGGATCACAAACCGTTAGTTCCATTGTTCAATAAGCCCTTATACAATATCCCAACACGCCTCCAGAGATTTTTTTTAAGATTGTTATCATATAATCTGACAGTTGTTTATAGACCGGGGAAGGATTTGTTTATTGCTGATACTTTATCTAGGGCGCCCATAAATGAGAAAGTTGAGAAAGTTTTTTCAGATTTGGATAAGGATATTGATTTGCAGTGTAATTTATTAATTAGTCAAGTGGCATTGCCACCTGGTAAAATAGAGAATATTAGAAAAGAGGTTGAAAAAGATTCGGTTTTTAGCAAACTTTTAAATTATTTAAGGGATGGCTGGCCATCTGATAAGAGAAAAGTCGATAGGGATGTACAACAATTTTATTCAATGAAGGAGGAAATATCTGAGGTAAAGGGTCTCTTATTTAAGAACAAGCGAATTTTAGTGCCAAGATCGTTACGATTGGAAATGTTGAAATATATCCATGAGGGCAATATGGGTATTCAGGGATGCCAAAATTTGGCAAAAGACTCATGGTCTAATTCATAAACTTTTACAACAGTCTTATTGCAGGATTTTAAGCTAATTTGTGAAAAACAGTATTCGTATTTACTTAATAATGAAGAAAATAATAAAGGTTTATAGTTGGTACTCACTAACTTTAAACCGTTTATAAAGTTTGGAGTGAGGAAGCCACCATTTAATTGCTAATTATTTCATTTTCAGGCATGAAATGATTTATTAAAGCCAATACAAAACAATAGTGATGTGTAGTCTGTCAAAACATTATTCGAAATTCGATTACTTTTGTATGCTTTGAAGAATATGTTCTAAAAAATTACTTTTTTACACACATTTCCATTGATTTGCTTTATAAATAAAAAAAAATATTTTTAATGGCTTTTAAATTTATCTTAGCACATCATTAGTTCTCTAATTTAAGGAAATAAAGTTTTCACTTCCGATTACCGAGTCAGTCGTTTACTAAATTTGTAAATCACTTACGACTTATTTGGGAGAAGAGAGAAAAAAAACAATAGTGTTGCCAGTATCAAATCGAAAAATTAATTTATAGTTAAAATACGATTATGAATCAAGATTTCTAATAACTCCTTATTAAGCGAAATATGTACTTTAACTATAGCAAGCTTCAAATACCAAATAAATTTTGTTTATAAATTAGCACATCAGTGTATAGGCCTAATATTAATAATGACATCTATAATATGGTATCTTATTGCGAAATTTGCCTGAAGTATAGGAATGCGAATCCTAAGGAAGAATTAAAAACTCATGAAGTTTTTGATATACATACCTTGGTACAAAGTAGGATGTTTGAATTCGAGAGGAAAATGTATTTAATTGTCGTTGATTATTATTCGAGATATTTTGAAGTGGAATTTTTGAATTCTGGGCACTCTTCTACGCAAGTTATAAGAAAATTTAAATCAATTTTTGCTAGACATGGTATACCTACCGTTTTAGTATCCGATAATGGTCCACCTTTTCATTCAAATGATTTTATAATTTTCTGTAGTGATTGGGGTATAGAGAGTATTACATCTAGTTCTAATTTGCCTAGATCAAATGGTCTTGCTGAAAGGAGTATTCAGACAGTGAAGAATATTTTCTACAAATACAAGGATTCAGGAGCGGATCCGTACCTGGCTTTTTTACAATATCGGTCAACACCTAGGAATGGCATGCCAAGTCCGTCGGAGATGCTTATGAGTAGAAAGTTACGGACAAAGTTACCGGTATCATCGGATGACTTGAAGCCGAAAATTTTGGATACTGATAGGATTAAGAAAATTTTCGGACATCGACAATTAAATTCTTCTCAATATTACAAAAGAAATACTGTTAGATTCAAACCGGTCGAAATAGGTGAGGAAATTTATTTTAAGCGAAATCCGGTAGAATAGTTGATAAATGTAGTGAACCCAGATCGTTTTTGGTAAGGGACGAAAACGGTGTAGTTTATAGAAGAAATAGGCAACATATAATGAAAATAGCTGCTCGGAGACCAACTTATTTTGAAAATGCTAAAAGGGCGAAAAACAGGAATTTTGATAATATTGATAAGGTTCATTCTGATATTAAAGGTAGTGAGTTTAACAACGAAAATGCAATTATTGAAAATTTGGCCGGAGAATATGTGAATAATGATGATGTAAGTAATAATGTAAATAATGAAAATGTAAATAGTCAAACCGAATACAATCAAAATGTAAAATGAAAATGTAATTAATGAATTTAATGAAAATTTTCTTCTACCATACACATCAAAGTATGGTAGAAGAATTATACCGCCTGATGTAATATAAAATATATATTGCAATATAAAAATATAATATTAGATAGTATATTATATAAGATAAGGTATAAAACATTTTATTATATGAAAAGGGGGATGTTGTAGGGTGCGAAAGGTGTTATTCTGTAAATTTCCTAGTGGGGCGTTTTTGGCCAAAAGTATTAAAATTAACCCCATATGGATCACGTTACATAAAATAATTATTTTTATCCAGTTGAGATTTTTTTTTATCAATTTAATGGCGTTACAATCTCGTAGTCATATTAATATTAAGTCCTATGGGTCTTTTCTGACCCCAGGCCACTAAGGGTTAAATTTTTTTTAAAGAAATGAAAAGATAAATTATATTCTAACCAAATTTGAGTGCTGTTTTTCCGAAAACCGTGTAAAATTTGATGAAAACATTCAAATTTTTAAAATTTTTGACAAAATGAGCAATTTTTGTAAAATGTCCTGAGAAGCAATCGCTCCAAACAAAAACTCGAATTATCATTTTTCCAATTTATTTTTTTTTCTTTAATATCAACTATTATTTGGTACAAATAGCAATCGCCATCTCTAAATTAGGCATTTTAAAAAATCTTTAAAATTAATTTAAAAAAAAAAACACGTTTTTGCATTTTTATCAAATTTGTGGGTCATTTTGGATTCCAGGATAAAGTGGGTTAATGATATCCCATGAAGTCAAAATTCCATGTATGAATCATTTTGACTATATTAAATAAATAAATGGAATAAAAAATAATTTTTTTTGAAATTTTGAATTTTTGGGAATTTTTAATAGTAATACACTTTTTTTCCAAAAGGGGCCATTTTCGTTCAACTTTGGGCACGGGTTAATGTTTTCCAAAAAAAAAAATCGATTTCTTCCATTTGGGACCATTTCCAATTAAACTGGGTGGTGTAATGAACGAAAATCGACAAATCGCTATTTTAAGGGACAGTCTAAAGTACACATACCCGGTACTTAGTATTCACTACTAAGTGTTGGGTAGTTTTCCATTAAAAATAGACTTGTATTATTAGCGTCATTCTAGATCAAAGACTTGTTGAATAAAGAACAAAAGTGTAAATATAATAATAGGTGAAATACCCGTAACTAATATATAGTTGAATTGATTTAGTTGATAGTAACTAAGCTTTTGTATTTAAACAAAATTATAGAAAATTGGTTAGCAGACACCACAGATATCGTTGTTTTTGCCCTTATTAAATAGAAATCAACATTTGACCAAAATACTGTCGGTTTTTTATTAAAAAAAATAGTTGAAGATTCACCCACACGTACTTAAAAATTTACGAGTATTTAAATTTTTACACAATCTTTCGCATCCCTTTTGAATCTTAAGATAATCCAATTTTTTCTGCAGAACTAAATATGTGATAAACATTAGTTTTAAATTGGTTAAAATGTCAATACATTAAATCTTACCAAATCAGTTATTTGATCAGCAGTCTATTGAGAAACTATATGAAAATTTACTGTGTGGCAATTTAAAATTAATGAAATATTCGTAAACAGGGCGACCAAAATATTATTAATATCAAAGACAACAATAGTTGGTTATGATTATAATAGTTATCCAATTTTTTTATAAATTCAACTAAAGACTTTTTTAATCGGTGTAGGAACAGAAATTTTATTAATTATAATAACATTTTGGAATGTATTATAGTGGTATTCATCTAACTGCATTTATGGCCTCGTGAACCATGTATTTTTGTAATCGCGTATAGTTGTAACTTTACTTGTTTATTTAAATGAACGCACCTTTTAAAACTATTCACATTTAAATATTTTGATATTTTCATAAATTAAACACATTAATTTTTTAAATTTGTATCATTTAAAAACAAATGAAACAGAAAATAAAAACAACAAACAAAACAAAATAATTTTATTTTTGACAATATTCAAATGTGTGTATAAATACGAAAAAGTTTACGCATAAAAATGTAAGCGTATATTTACGAGGGCTCGTAAACTAGTTTTGACATTAATCGAGTAAACTTACTACAAATAAATAAATAAAAATACATATGCATATTTAAATTCAAAGTTGGACAACAAATTAAATTTCTAGCAGAGAAACAAGCCGACCAAAATAATCGGCGGCGGCGGCGGCTTGATCGGCTGAAAACAACATTTTGTAATGTGATTTGAAAACGTTTAAGTTTTTTTACGAAAGATAGATATTTTACTATCACTCTATATGCCTTTACGTTTTATGCCATTACTCTTACCTGACCATCTCTCAAAGATTTGTACGAATAATCTTCAAGGTTTACTATTTTTGAAAAGTTATTCATCATCGCTCTTATATCTGAAACATTTGGAATAATTATTGGAGGCGGTTTTTCTTCAGAAAGCTCTTTGTTAGCATTATCGTTAATATAATTATCATCATCATTATTGTCTACATCACTTAGCTTCTTGACGAGACATCGATTTGTGCGAACATGAAACGAATTACATGCAAAACAAAAACAAAAAATAAAATTTGTTGTTGTTTCACATGTGATTTGTTTCATGTTCGCACAAATCCATGGCTAGTCAAGACTATAAGTCAAGTGCAGCAAACATGTTGTTGCTAGTAGGTACTTGGTATATCATCATTAGGGCAAGGAATTTCATGAACTTAAAAATAAAAAATATGCGCCTAAAATATACGGTTAAAAAAGAAAAATATGCACTAACAATATAAGAAATATGCACTAAAAACTATAATTTTTGCAAAAATAATGCACTTTAAAACTTAAAAATATATTTAAGTTAGTTATTTTGCAAACAGACACAGAACTCGAAGATTTCGCATAGGTCAATAAAGTTTTAAAAATGTTTATTTTGATTGAATCAAAATATGAAAACGTATCAATTTTTTATATTTTTTTACAAAATAAAAAATGCTACTAAAAATGAAAAATATGCACTAATATGCATTAAAAAGCACAAAATATGCATTAAAAAGCCACCAAATATGCATTTAAAGTCGAAATATGCAAAAACATGCATTTATGTCAAAATATGCAACTACAAATCGATGCCAGTTTGTTCTAAATTTGATGAGTCGGATAAATGTTTAGTCCATATTAGTTTTGGACTCTCGAGAAATAACATGCATTTGCATGGAATTCCTTGCCCTAATCATCATTGTTGGTAGTTTTTGTTATTTTGATTGCATGCTTAACTAATTCTGGTGATCGATTTTGTCGTCGTTTCGTTGTTTTGTTTTCGGCGACTGTCTACCAGACAATATCGCTTTCTTCAGTAGACTCGCTGCTACTATCCATTCTGCTGTAACAGCAGAGGATTAGTATAGCAGAATATTAATCCCTTTGTTTACTACTTAATAATAAGTAATAATTTGTTGTTGATTTCAATATACAATGCAGTGTTGCCAACAAATTTTCAAAATAAATGGCTAGATCAGACCCAAAAATCGCTAGAAAATCTCTAGATTATAAACAGTGTAAATATTTAGCGATTTTATCGTTAGATTTTTGAAAAATAGTTTTTACTCAAAAATTTCTTTAATATGTTAATAAGAAGTGTTATAAACTTTTAAATAATGAAAAATTTTACGATTAAGCTTAAAATAATGAGTCCTGATTTTCATTGAATTAATCTTAGTATTGAGAATACACAATAGAGGGCGTTGTACGATGAAAAATTGCATACCCATATTTTATCGAAATGTGTATTTTTAGAGTTTTTTTTACTAAAATCGTTTAAGATGTTGTGTTTTATAATAAAGGAATATCAGTGTGCGAGTTTTATAATATTTTTCAACATAAAACCTAGTTTTAAAAATTATATTACGGCTGATAAAAACGAGTAAAAAGGTTAAAGTCGGACATGCCGACTATACAATACCCTACACCAGTCTGGTGTATTGTTTGGATCCGAAATTCGAATGGGTTAAAATGGGGCTTGTGTCAAAATTTTCTATAATGTGAGTCAGCGCACCAAATTTCATTAAAATATCTTAATATTTGCGACCTGCAGTTTGTAGCCAAGCCAATTTTGGGGGGACCCTTATATGGGCACTAGGTCTAAACATGGACCGATGTTCACCAAAATCAATAGGCTGCGTTATTGGGCCAATATAGGTCTGTGTACCAAATTTCATCAAAATATCTTAATATTTACGACCTGCAGCGTATAAACAGTATAATTTTGGTAGGACCCTTATATGGGCACTAGGTCTAAACATGGACCGATGTTCACTAAAATCAATAGGCTGCGTTGTTGGGCCAATATAGGTCTGTGTACCAAATTTCACCAAAATATCTTAATATTTACGACCTGCAGCGTATAAACAGTATAATTTTGGTAGGACCCTTATATGGGCACTAGGTCTAAACATGGACCGATGTTCACCAAAATCAATAGGCTGCGTTATTGGGCCAATATAGGTCTGTGTACCAAATTTGATCAAAATATCTTAATATTTGCGACCTGTAGAGTGCGCACAAGATTGCATGGACAGACGGACGGACGGACAGAAGGACATCGTTAAATCGAAATAAAAAAAAATTCTGAATCGATCGGTATACTATAAGGTGGGTCTACGACCAATATTTTTTGGTGTTACAAACATCAGCACAAACTTATAATACCCTGACCACATAGTGGTGCAGGGTATAAAAATCGCTAGATTTTTGGCCAATAGCTACAGGACAATTTTTCCCGCTAGGGGCGAAATAAAATCGCTAGATCTGACGAGAAAATCGCCGTTATGGCAACACTGATACAATGTATTAAAAAAAAGTTTTTTCTTAAAACAATAACAAATATTATTGCTTTTAATTTTAAATAGAATTATAGAAAAGATATCACAATTAACGTCTGCACTTTATCACGGTCAGAAAATCACTCGCAAAAAAATATATATAAAATCAATTTATATAAGATTTGTTGTTGGTTCACGTGTGATTTGTTTCATGTTCGCACAGATCCATGGCTAGTCAAGACTATATCTAACAAATGGTCCTAATTATTTCATATAACATACAAGTTTTATTTAAAAAATTATAAACATACCCTTTTAGTAGCAAATCCTTTTCGTTGAAACATAACTTGCAAAATATTAATTTTGCCAGCACATTTTTTTGCCAATGTAAAGGGCTCCAAAGTAATCCCAACATTGGGAAAATGTAACCCCTTGGAACTCAAAACAATTTTTGCCTCTTATAGAATTTTCAGACAAAGCATATTGGGAATCAATTTTTTTTATTTATTCTTTTTAATTTTAACAAATTAAGGAATAAAAAAAGACCATAGAAAAAATACATATCGATTGATTTAAGAAATTAAACTTGTTTGAAGACTTTTGAATGGAGGCTTTGTTAGAAAGTTTGGGCAGGATGCACATATCTTGTAGGGACCCATTTGAATTAGATGCCCAATCAATAATGTCCTTAAATGATGAAATTATGTGATCAATTCGAAGATTGGTTTGAGCATTTTATCCGTAAAAGTGTCCTTTTCTAAATATTATAGAATTTTACAATATCTCTTATCTTTACTTTTTCATTTATTTGTTACAAAATGTTTAATTTATCCAAAATATTCAACTGGACCATTTTTAAAAATGTATTTTAGAATTGAAAAAATATATATGGGTGATATCAAAAAATGTGATAAAAACCATATAACCAGCTAATTTCAAATGCATGGATTACATTTGAGTTATATAATTCGATATATATCAGCGCATTGTCACCTGTTTTACAAAATTTTTAACAATCTGACCAATTTTTGGTTAATACATAAAATTTGTAACCAATTTTATAGGCCAAATGTAAACTCCGTAACCAGTTACTCATAAGGTATTTTAATTTTAATAGCTTATATTTTAATAACCAATGAAGCTAAACACTAACTGTAAGAATTTATATGAAGAGGAGAAGTAACGCTTTTAACAAAATTAATACATTTTACAAACTTTTTCGTATATCTATGCTAACACGACTTCAACTCTGTAACGATTTTTCGTCATAATTTTTGATAAAAATGCATACACCAAATACATATATTGAGTTTTAAATGCAAAGTTAAGCAGCTATGTTTTTTTATTAATTGATTTTTTACACATCTGCAAAGAGTTGCATTCTGAAGTATTATATTAACCCATTAAGAACTTTTTTTTTTAATTTTTTTCACAGTATAAATATACTTAAGCTTTTATAGCTTAAAAAATTATATTTAGAAAAATTTAATATTTAGAAGATTTTAACTTTTTTCTTTTCATATAAAAAAATTGTTTTTAGCTCTGGTTGTTCAAGTTTATGAATTAGTAAATTCTTTTTAAAAAATATATTTATTTTTAAATTTTTTATATTTGAAAATTGATACTTCCAGCCGAAATGAGCCGAAAACAATCGGCGGCGGCGGCGGCGGCTGAAGCAAAAATGACCGGCGGCGGCGGCTTAAACGGCTCACGGCGGCTGGCTTGTTTCTCTGATCTCTAGCGCTGTGGTATTATCTCTAGCGCTGTGGTAGGTATCGGGTTGTATACCTACCCCCTGTAGGGACATAGCCCGATAGCCTTAGATATTTGAGTTCAAACCTCAGCCAAGACATTACATACCTATATATTTTTTTAAATACACTCAAATAAAAAAGTCTGTAAAAGTTACAGAAAAAACTGTAATTTTACAGATAAAATTAACTAATATCAGGCCAGCAGACCGTTTAGCTAATTTTAGGAAAACGTGTCTGTAATTATTAGTAAAGTGAAAATAGTAGAAAAAATTTGTATTGGTTACTAAAATTTAGTAAAAGTTTATCATATTGGAAATCGATTTGCTAAAATCAGCCAATTTTTTTACTAAAATTAATTTTATAAAAAAAATTTGTAAATTTTAAAAAATGTTAGTAAAATGTATGCAAAATGAAAATGAAAATAAAACTGCTGACATTAGCAAAAAATTTTACAAAATTAATAAATTTAATAAAATTTTGGGAACAAGTTGACTTTTTTTCTTTGCTTCAGATAGGGCTTTTTGAGGTGATTTAAAAAAAAAAAACATTTTTTTCGCGGAAACTCATATATCGGAGTTATTTCGGTGCAAAGTTTGAAAATGAAGTTGCCTATATCTTCGTCGTTTATTGTCCGATTGGAACACTATATATATCATTGGAAAGTTAATTAAAATATCTTTAAGATGACATTTTTTATTTTATTATTATTAACCCATTGCGACCCGATGGATGAGTTTTCATTTTTTTTTTACTTTTTTTAAGAAAAAAGTTTTTATAAAAAAACGAGTAAAAAGGTTAAAGTCGGGCATGCCGACTATACAATACCCTACACCAGTCTGGTGTATTGTTTGGATCCGAAATTCGAATGGGTTAAAATGGGGCTTGTGTCAAAATTTTCTATAATATGAGTCAGCGCACCAAATTTCATTAAAATATCTTAATATTTGCGACCTGCAGTTTGTAACCAAGCCAATTTTGGGGGGACCCTTATATGGGCACTAGTTCTAAACATGGACCGATGTTCACCAAAATCAATAGGCTTCGTCCTTGGGCCAACATAGGTCTATGCACCAAATCAAAATATCATCAAAATATCTTAATATTTGCGACCTGCAGCGTATAAACAATATAATTTTGGGGGGACCCTTATATGGGCACTAGGTCTAAACATGGACCGATGTTCACCAAAATCAATAGGCTGCGTTATTGGGCCAATGTAGGTCTGTGTACCAAATTTCATCAAAATATCTTAATATTTACGACCTGCAGCGTATAAACAGTATAATTTTGGTAGGACCCTTATATGGGCACTAGGTCTAAACATGGACCGATGTTCACCCAAATCAATAGGCTGCGTTACTGGGCCAATATAGGTCTGTGTACCAAATTTCATCACAATATCTTAATATTTACGACCTGCAGCGTATAAACAGTATAATTTTGGTAGGATCCTTATATGGGCACTAGGTCTAAACATGGACCGATGTTCACCAAAATCAATAGGCTGCGTTATTGGGCCAATATAAGTCTGTGTATCAAATTTCGTCAAAATATCTTAATATTTACGACCTGCAGCGTATAAACAATATAATTTTGGTAGGACCCTTATATGGGCACTAGGTCTAAACATAGACCGATGTTCACCAAAATCAAACTTGTTCGTCCTTGGGCCAACATAGGTCTGCGTACCAAATTTCATCAAAATATCTTAATAGTTGCGACCTGTAGACTGCGCACAAGATTGCATGGACAGACAGACGGACGGACGGACAGACGGACATCGTTAAATCGAAATAGAAAAAAATTCTGAACCGATCGGTATACTATAAGGTGGGTCTACGACCAATATTTTATGGTGTTACAAACATCAGTACAAACTTATAATACCCTGACCACATAGTGGTTTGGTGTACCAAATTTCATCAAAATGTCTTAATATTTGCGACTTGCAGCGTATAAAAAGTATAATTTTGGTAGGACCCTTATATGGGCACTAGGTCTAAACATGAACCGATGTTCACCAAAGTCAATAGGCTGCGTTACTGGGCCAATATAGGTCTGTGTACCAAATTTCATCAAAATATCTTAATATTTACGACCTGCAGCGTATAAACAGTATAATTTTGGTAGGACCCTTATATGGGCACTAGGTCTAAACATGGACCGATGTTCACCAAAATCAATAGGCTGCGTTATTGGGCCAATATAGGTCTGTGTATCAAATTTCGTCAAAATATCTTAATATTTACGACCTGCAGCGTATAAACAATATAATTTTGGTAGGACCCTTATATGGGCACTAGGTCTAAACATAGACCGATGTTCACCAAAATCAAACTTGTTCGTCCTTGGGCCAACATAGGTCTGCGTACCAAATTTCATCAAAATACTTTAATAGTTGCGACCTGTAGAGTGCGCACAAGATTGCATGGACAGACAGACAGACAGACGGACGGACGGACAGACGGACATCGTTAAATCGAAATAAAAAAAAATTCTGAACCGATCGGTATACTATAAGGTGGGTCTACGACCAATATTTTTTGGTGTTACAAACATCAGCACAAACTTATAATACCCTGACCACATAGTGGTGTAGGGTATAAAAACCGTATGTATTTATATAAATTGCAAAAAAAATATTTATAGTCACGATATTAAGCTTTTATTTAAGTTAGAATTTGTAGCTCTGTAAATAAAAAAGTTATGAGGAAAATAAAATGATTTATTCCTAATTTTTAGGAAATTGTAAAAAGATTCGTCATCGGAAGAAGAAGAAGAAGAAGAGGCATTACAAAATTTAGACAGACATTACCTTAAAAATAACTCGGACGACTCAGATGAGAATGTTTTAAATGAAGAATCGTCTTTAAACCATCCGCTTTTATGAATTTTTTAAATTCTTTTTACTCTTAAGAAACTCATACCAACCCTACGGGGAAAGGGACCGGTACCAGATGACACGCATGATAGGTCCCAAGGGGGCAAAGACCGGTCGTTGATCGGTCTTTTTGTTTGAAAGAGACATATCACTTTAACATGGCGTTGTCATTGGAAATGACATATTGCCGCAGTTTAGACACATTGTGGCAGTAAGGTGGTGTGTCTAAAAATAGCTTTTCAAATAATCTAATAAAAAATTAAGAATTAAAAATAATCTACTTGGCGTCGAAGTAGGGCTCGATAACACAACCTTCTGCTTGTAAGGCAAACGCTCTACCGTCTGAGCTAACGTTGCCCTACGGGGAAAGGGACCGGTCCCAGATGACACGCAGGATAGGTCCCAAGGGGGCGGAGACCGGTCGTTGATCGGTCTTTTTGTTTGAAAGAGACATATCACTTTAACATGGCGTTGTCATTGGAAATGACATATTGCCACAGTTTAGACACATTGTAGCAGTAAGGTGGTGTGTCTAAAAATAGCTTTTCAAATAATCTAATAAAAAATTAAGAATTAAAAATAATCTACTTGGCGTCGAAGTAGGGCTCGATAACACAACCTTCTGTTTGTAAGGCAAACGCTCTACTGTCTGAGCTAACGTTGCTTATGCGTGATGGCTGGCTGATGGTTAAGTTGTATGTTTTTCGTTTCTGTTCAAATAAAAAAGAAAAAGAAAAAACAAACACACACACAGCAGATAAAAAAAATGGAAAAGAAAAAAATAGAAAAGAAAACAACATTAACACACACACAAATATGGAGGAAGTGCCTTGAATATGCCCCCGATTGACCGGTCATGGGATAGGTCCCTTAATGGCAGTTGACTTGTTTTTTGGGTTGGCCATAATTAAAATAAAAAATCAAATAAAAATTAGAAAATTACCTCAAAACCTCTGATAATATAAATAAAAAATTTAAAAATTCCCCTTAAGGTACAAAGAAAAGTTAAATGAAATACCAATTGTTAAAACTAAAACAGCTTTAACATTAAAAAAACGTTGAAAACACAAAACTTAAAATTTCTTAGCAAAACATTATAGAAATTTAAAATAAGAGCTAAAATAAGCAAATCGTGAAAAAATAAAGTTAAAAATAAATAAAAGAGTAAAAAAAATATGCCGCGAATTTTGTTTTTATTTCGGTATCAGTCAAGTTTTTTTTAAAAGCAACAGTGAAAATAACGGATCAGAAAATACTTAGAAAATTAATTCATTTTCTTTTGTTCATATTTGTAGTAATTTAGTAATATGCCTTCGGTTGACCGGTCACGGGATAGGTCCTTGAAGGGCAATTGACTCCTCATTCCCTGTAGGGAAACTTTACTAATTAACCCCTGAGAATCAAGTTAAATTTTTTTTTTTTGGAAAAAATATCCCAATAAACATGAATGTACACATGAAGCGAAATAAAGGGTGGTTAAATTTTAAGGGCCGAGGTTGAATGTGAACCACACCTAAACGTCAGGTTTTTTCTGCATTTCATTTGGCATTTCTCAATTTCAGACTAACTCAATTTGAACCATGGAAAGATATACAATCCAGCAACGCGTTAAAGTTATTCAGGCTTATTATGAAAATGGGCGTTCAAATCAAAATGCATTTCGTGCACTTCATGATTTCTTTGGTCAGCATAATCGACCAAATGTGTCCACAATCGAGAGAATTGTGCACAAATTTCAGCAAATCAGGTCTGTAGGAAATGTGAAAACACCTGTTTTTTGTGTTTGGTGCGGTTTATGGGCTGGCGGCGACATCGGGCCGTACTTCTTCGAAAATGAGGTTGGCCAAGTAGTTACCGTGAATGGTGTTCGCTTTAACGGACTTCTTGTGGCCAGAAATTGAGAATGTGCACCTGGACGATATGTGTTTTCAACAGGATGGTGCCACACAGCCAACGAAACATGGCTCTTTTGCGCGAGAAATTCAATGGCCGTGTTATCTCACGTGGTGGTGATGTCAATTGGCCTCCAAGATCATGTGATTTGACACCGTTGGACTTCTTTTTTTGGGGTTATTTGAAAGAAAAGGTGTTCGTCGATAAGCCAGCAGCAATTCAATAGCTAAAGGATGAGATAATTCGGCACATTAACGGCATAGAACCCCAATTATGCCTCAGCGTCATCGAAAATTTGGACCATCGCACAGTGGGTTCGATGACACCCAAACTGGCGATTAATTCAAGGAAGAGGTTTATTGACGAGACATTATTTTTTTTGGATTAACTATGTGTAGGTTAGTTTAAAAAAATAAACTTTTATATTTTTCGTTGAGAACTTTTTTTTATTTAAAAAAAAGAAAAAAATTTTTTTTAAGTATTAGGAGAATCCATGAAAAAACGCGCACCAGTTGGATTTATCGATTTCGATTTTAATGAAATTCACAATTAATATTACAAGATATCAGAGTCCATAAGATCAGAAACTTTCCGATCTGAAATCATTTCGGTTTCTAAAATATGACGTTTTGAAAATTGGATAAACATAAAAAATTTAAAAAGTGTTTTTACACATTCACTCATAACTATTAAATTTTATATTTGAAAACTTTAATTTTCATTCTACTTTAAAGACGACAATATTATCTTTTAAATAATATGCATATCTTGAAATATATAGAATGAAACTAAGAAAAATGAGCACAAGAACTAAATTTTAGACTCGACCGTTTTTAATTGTTTTAAAACTTTTTTTAATGTATTCTCCTAAGTAATTTTGCTTCTATCAAAATGCTTAGAGCTTCTTCTGCAGTCAATTGTTGTGGTTTAACCTGCTTAAAGATTTTTCTGTACCTTGAAGCTCTTGTTGGTGTCGATGTAGCTATTACTTTAACCAGTTTTGACGATTCGATTTTTCCGGAAGCTGTTAAACCCATTTGTGTGGCATGAGCTAATAAAGTTAATGGAATATATCTCTTATGCTATTACTCTTCTTTGCTTTGGTGTTCTCATTAGTTCCTACAACTTAAAGTTCTTTACGTCCTCGATTTTTTTGTTGGGGGGACAAACGAGATAGAAGCATCTAACCATTCTTTATTAACACTAAAAAAACGTTCATTATTCCTCCGACTTCTATTATAATGACATTCGCTAATAAATGTGCTAAATCTTTTTTCAAATCATTTATATTGGACGGGATAATGCGTTTACTGATTTTCATTTTTAAAATACTGATTTTATCTTTCCATTCATTTACATCAGTATTTTTCTTGAAATTATAAAGTTTTCGTCGAGGGATAAAAATTGTGTTGGGGCTTGTTCCTAAAAAGAGTATATATATTTTTTCAAAGAAATGAAAGTTTCAATCATTTACCCATTTACCAAATACCGAATATTAAATACTTCATTTAATACTTTACACATTTTAAAAACACTTCACATTTTAAAACAACAAACAATAGGGGATTCATAAAACGCGATCAACTGCTTGGTAAACTGTGTATAAATACACAATGTGTAAATGTATAAATATCCGTAATATATTTTAAAATTGTTGGCGTATTTGGAATATTGTTCTTCCGGTTCTTCCTAAATTCCTCAGTAATTTCTTTTAGAAAATATATTATTTAACAAATTTAATACTTATTCAATACACAATCACAACAAATTACAAATATTTTTTATTTTGATTATTTTGATATTTTTCAAATGTTCAAACAAAAATAATAATAAACGAGTACAAAGGTTAAAGTCGGGCATGCCGACAATACAATACCCTACACCTGTCTGGTTAAAAGCCAACAACCAACTGTTTGGATCCGAAATTCGAATGAGTTAAAATGGGACTTGTGTCAAAATTTTCTATAACGTGAGTCAGCGAAACAAATTTCATCAAAATATCTTAATATTTGCGACCTGCAGCGTATAAACAATATAATTTTGGTAGGACCCTTATATAGGCACTAGGTCTAAACATGGACCGATGTTCACCAAAATAGGCTTCGTCCTTGGGCCAACATAGGTCTGTGTACCAAATTTCAGCAAAATATATTTGCGACCTGCAGCGTATAAACAATATAATTTTGGGAGGACCCTTATATTGGTCTAAAGATGGACCGATAATCACCAAAATCATTAGGCTTCGTCCTTGGGCCAACATAGGTCTGTGTACCAAATTTCATCAAAATATCTTAATATTTGCGACTTGCAGCGTATAAACAATATAATTTTGGGGGGACCCTTATATGGGCACTAGGTCAAAACATGGACCGGTTATAACCTAAATCAATAGGCTTCGTCCTTGGGCCGACATAAGTCGGTGTACCAAGTTTCATTAAAATATCTTAATATTTGCGACCTGTAGAGTGCGCACAAGAATGCATGGACAGACAGACAGACGGACGGACGGACATCGGTTAATCGAAATAAAAAAAATTCTGAGCCGATCGGTATACTATAAGGTGGGTCTAGGACCAATATTTTTTGGTGTTACAAACATCAGCACAAACTTATAATACTCTGACCACATAGTGGTGTAGGGTATAATTATAGAATAAATTTATCAGGGTGCGTATACATGTACGAGTAGTTTTTTAAATAAATGATATAACTTTACCAGGCTTACACTATGGTACATTTTATATGAATCCCCTAATATCACAGTAATACGAAACAAACCAAAAAACAATTGCAATAGAGATGAGCGCGTGACACAATTTTTTTACAAATTAATTTTTGTCGTTTAAATAATAAAAAATTAAATATGGTATGTTACTGTCATTTGAAAGATGTGACTAAAATCTTACTGATGTTCCACTTTTATTAGATGTTCGTTGACATGGGTAAACAAATTCGTGGGTGGCCATAGTTTTTCATAACAATAATTTTGGTACGTGGGAGTGCTTAGGTGAGCGTGAGTGAAACATTCGTTGTAGTGACTGTAATATAAAATAACCACTTATTTTTTCTGCAAAATGTGAGTAAACATTTTTTTCAGGCGTGATACAATTTTTGTACGTGAGCGTGAGTGATCAAATCACTCACGCATCCATCTCTTAAAAAAAACCAAAATGCACCAACAATAACACTAAACTATAGAAAAAGACAACATAAAAACGAAAAAACAACAGTTCTGTTCAATAATTAGGTATATTAAGACAAACAGACCTTTTATACAAAATTAAAAAAGAGAAAAAATGGAGCAACAAATGCGCAAATTTTTTTTTTAATATACAACCTCAATTGTTTTACTTTTCGAAAATCTACAAATCAGAACCCAGGACTGCCCAGAAAAATAACCCTGGGCCTTTAAATATGAAAAACAACCCAAAATTGGTAAATTAAAAAAAAAAAAATTAAAAATATTTACACATAATTATTTTTATCAAAAAGGTATTAACTATATACTTAAATCCCTGAAGTCGAAGGTTCCATCACAAAAAATTAATTTTTGAAAGGCTAAATAGAAAAAACGAGTAAAAAGGTTAAAGTCGGGCATGCCCACTATACAATACCCTACACCAGTCTGGTGTATTGTTTGGATCCGAAATTCGAATGGGTTAAAATGGGGCTTGTGTCAAAATTTTCCATAATGTTAGTCAGCGCACCAAATTTCATTAAAATATCTTAATATTTGCGACCTGCAGTTTGTAACCAAGCCAATTTTGGGGGGACCCTTATATGGGCACTAGTTCTAAACATGGACCGATGTTCACCAAAATCAATGGGCTTCGTCCTTGGGCCAACATATGTCTGTGTACCAAATTTCATCAAAATATCTTAATATTTGCGACCTGCAGCGTATAAACAGTATAATTTTGGTAGGACCCTTATATGGGCACTAGGTCTAACCATGGACCGATGTTCACCAAAATCAAAAGGCTGCGTTATTGGGCCAATATAGGTCTGTGTACCAAATTTCATCAAAATATCCTAATATTTGCGACCTGCAGCGTATAAACAGTATAATTTTGGTAGGACCCTTATATGGGCACTAGGTCTAAACATGGACCGATGTTCACCAAAATCAAATATCTTAATATTTGCGACCTGTAGAGTGCGCACAAGATTGCATGGACAGAGAGAGAGACGGACGGACAGACGGACATCGTTAAATCGAAATAAAAAAAAAATTCTGAACCGATCGGTATACTATAAGGTGGGTCTACGACCAATATTTTTTGGTGTTACAAACATCAGCACAAACTTATAATACCCTGACCACATAGTGGTGTAGGGTATAATTAAGACTTGAATCGTATCAATTTTAAATTTTTGCCACTGTATGCGAAAACATTAATAATTCTCTAACTTTGAGAGCCCACTGTAGAATAAGTAAACAACATAGACGATTGATTGTGACAACCAGAGCTTCGAAGAATTAATTCCCTATTTCCCTTTTTTTTAACTGAATTTATATTTTGGGAATGAATTCCCGTTTAATTCAAGGAATTAAATTTATTTCATTTAATTCCCTAAGGAATTAAATTTTTTTCGTTTAATTCCCTAGGAATTCAAGTTTAATTCCCTAGGAATTGAAAACTTAAATTCAGGGAATTAATCGAAAAAAATTTAATTCCCTAGGAATTCAAATTTAATTTCCTAGGAATTGAAAACTTAAATTCAGGGAATTAAACGAAAAACATTTAATTCCTAGGGAATTAAACGAAATAAATTTAATTCCTTGAATTAAACGGGAATTCATTCCCAAAATATAAATTCAGTTCAAAAAAAGGGAATTAATTCTTCGAAGCTCTGGTGACAACTAGTGATGCAGAATTTTATCTTATTTTACCCGATACCAAAAATTATTTTAAAAAATTGATTCTAAAATTTCAATTAATCGCCACTTTGGCATCATTTCAACCCAATGTGCATCGGATGGAGATGTGCCGCTGAGGTCGCGGCGGCCATTTGGCCGATATTTTGTTCCATACACTCAAAAAAATAAGTTAGTAGAAAAATTAGTAAAACGTCTTGTATATCAAGTGTACTAGTTTTCAGCAATTTTTTTTGCTGAAATTCCGTTTTCAGTAGAGTTTGCTAAAAACCGAAAAATCTGAAAACCGCGGTTTCGGTTAATTTTCGGTTTTCTTGTGCTAATAATAGAATTTTTTCTAAATAATTAAATAAGTATAAAAGTAAATAGGTTAAAACGTACAATATACTTATTACTTAAAATTCAATTGAATTTCTTACTCAAATATATGCAATAACGCCGTTTCGAGGGCTTTGAGGGAGAAAAAAAAGAAAAAAAAAACGCGGAAAACTATTATGAATTAAATTTTTTTTATTCTTTTGTCCGCAACTAAATCAGTATTTTCAAGAGTATAAATTTAAATTTTATCAATTTATTTAAAACAATAAAAGGACTTTTTGAAAAATGCAGTGTATAAATCTGAACTGAATATGTGAAACTAAATATCTCTTAAACCACTTAATTTTTTGGTGCAATTTTTTTCTAAAATTATAAGCCTCAGTTTATGTTATCCGTAATAACAAAAATAAAAAATTCTTTAAAGTAATATTTAATGGAGAACATTTTAATTACCCAGCTAAAAATCGACATACATGCAGGTTAAATGTATGTTCATGCACGTTCTCATGTGCTCATGTATGTTCATGCATGTACACACATGTAGATATTACCTCATATTTCGTTAATGCACACGTATGGTCATGTATGAAACATGTATGGAGATTTATGTACCAATGTATGGTCATGAATGCATATTTTTGAGCATGCACGTACATACATTCAACCTATATGGATCCATATATGTCGATTTTAGCTGGGTACAATTAAATACAAAATTTTTTAAAATAGGAGCTGATCCCTTTTTGAAATTCAAGTTTCAATAATATCCCAGCCGATATTTTACTGAGCGCTCAGAAATTTTTACTCGTAGAAGACTCAAATTTTGGAGTTACAAATAATCATGTTAGACTAGTATTTATGAGTTCATTAAACATTTTTCAGAGTGCTCAAATTTTAGATTTATAAATGAAACATATTGGACTCGTATTTATGAGTGTATTAAAATTTTTTCATTATTGAAAAATTAATAATAATAAATAATGGCTCAGAAAATTATAAACTTTCCAATAATTCTCATTATTTGGAGGCCTGCATCAGAAGGTGTTAGAGCTCTTTTATGAATCTTTGCAATTTATTAAATTATTTTAATTTGTTAAAGTATTTAAGAAAAATCTAAAAACCGAAAACCGACTTATTTTTGTCGGTTTTCGGTTTAGGTTTTGGGACTTAAAAAACCGCGGTTTCGGTTTCGAATAAAACCGAACAGCAAACTCTAGTTTTCAGCAAAAATTTTAGTAATATTTTTTTAGCACTAAACTAATTTTGAACTAATGTTTTACTAATTTATTTTGCTACAAAAATTGTGCTGATAACCGCATTCATAGCGTGGACAACAACCAGATAGACAAGATGTAGATGTCGCAGCTTGTCTGAAAACGGAAATGTCAAAAAAAAAGAAAAACAACTTTACACATATTCTATATTTAAATTTTCAGGAAATAAATTAACTAAAGTAAAATTTCGCTACAAGTTTTTTGAGTTTTTTTCAGTCTACTAATATTCAGCAAAAAGTTTAGTGATTTTAGCAAGGATTTTTTTCATTTGCAGTCGACTAAGTGTTAGCAAAACTTTTGCTGAAGATTACTATTTTTTTGATAAAAATCAGCTCGCTGATTTTCAGCAAACCTTTTGCTGAAATTACCAACTTTTTTGCAAGCACGCTCCTGACTAAAAATTTGCTGACGCAGCAACATTTTTTGCTGACTTTACTGACTTTTTTTTTTGAGTGTACATAATTGAAACATACCAATCTTATCATATAAAAAGAAATGACAATAATTTCCTAAATAATTTCCTAATAAGTATATGTGCACATACTGTGCATATACTTTGAGCACTCTAAGTATATTTCGAGTATATTTTCAAAAAATATTTTTTTAATCGCTGTATAACAGTGAATAAAAGTGCTGTTTTAGATTAATAGCTGTTGTAATAGCATAATTTTCTTGTGATTAAAAGTATATTTAAAATATCTTGATAATCCGCACATGTATACTCTATGATGTCTGTAAGTAATCTGCGTTTTATGTGCACACCAGTGTTGCCACTTTTTGAATAATTATTCAAAAACGGGACTGTTTACACATTCCTTGGATAATTTTTAAATAATGACATTTTTGTTTAGTTTTTGTGTAATTTCAGTTTATACTTAAAATTTTACTAAATTCCATGCTTTTAAGTCCCATAGCAGATAAAATAAGTTTGTTTGTGTAACATCTACCACAAATTCCCAGTTTTTGGTGTATTATTTTTGTAAATTTGTTCAACACGAAGCCCAACTTAGTTAGAGGAAGTCAAAAATGTTGTTTCACACTTTATTTGTATATTAACCCCGTATTTTGGCAACTTTTTGAGAGAATATTTCTTAAATTGTATGCAAAATAAATATTTTTGTCTTGGGTGGCATTTGAAAGTAACCAAAAGAAATTTGGGCTTGTTATGATTGTGACTTTTTCATGCCTGATAAAAACTAATAATTTTCAAAGTTTTTATAACAGTTTGATCAGCCCAAAATATCTTTTAAGTAATTCGTTAATTAAGTCTTTGGTAAATGGCACCTTATAATTGATTTATATGACCTGTGTCTAGTGTTTCCAATTATTCGACATAGTCGGTTAACCGGTTAATACATTATTCGAAAAATCACTAAAATTAATTAACCGGTTATTCTAAAAAATTGGCGATTAATCGATTAATCGTTTAATGCAAAATTAATGTATATTCTTAACTTTTTATCAATAAAAACACAAAGAGCTGATTTTTTAACATTAAAAACTAGAACAGCCTTTTACATTGAGCCATCAATATAAAAAATGTTAAGCTTCATTTGAAAATACCAATTTATTCTGCAAATGAATATTAGTAATCTGAGAATATCATAAATAATTGTTAACTCATTCACTACCCTTGTACACTACAGTGTACAAATCTTTAAAAAAATATGTGACGCGCAAAATAGAAAGGGACCTAAGGATAGAAAGGGACCTAAGGTCAGGAGAGCATGGGATGGGTCTCATTCGATGCTCAGATGTTGTCCACAAAAAAAAAAAAAAATTGATTTTTTTACCCTTAGGTCCCTTTCTCTATGCGCTGTCACATATATAAAATTTAATAGTGCAAAAAAAACTTTATACTTTTTACAAATAAGTTTAGTAGGATCTTGGACTTAAAATAAAAATCATTTTATGTACAAGCAGTTCAACATGAAAATATGGTCGCGATATTTGTTAATAAAGTCTAATTTTTTGAAGAAATCATAATCTCCAGGAAAAGGGGGTTTTGGTGTTTCTCCTACACTAAAGAAGATAGAGTATTGAAAATTGGCATATAGCTTCGTTTTATGACGAGAAGAAAACCAACCAAAAGATTTTTGTCTACTCGAATGTTTAAGAGATAAAACAGGCCTCAGAAGTTTGAAAAAATCGATTTTCGACCGTCATTTTTGGTGGGTAGGAGGGGGCAAAATATGTTGCATATTTTTTCTAATTTGAGTATCCTTAATAAGAATCTAAAGTCAAAATAACGTTACATCCGCAAAAGAAATGTCGGTAGTGAAAGGGTTAAATTCTGAGTCTTTTCGGCCCAGTGTAGAAAATAATTACCAGATATGTGGTTATGTAACTACATACTTGGTAATGGTAACTAGTTACTTTTGTTATTACATTTCTTATTACCTTTATATGGCGATGTCGCGAAAAATAATGAGTTATGGTTACACACCAGCATACGAAAAATCAAAAAATATATCGTTACCTACATATGTGCTTACCAGTACTAACAAAAATAATGAGTCTAAAATAGATTTTCAAAAAAATAAATTATATAAAAAAAAATATTTTTTATTGTATTTTTTTTTTAAATAAAATTTGCTGGTGCGGGAATCGAACCTGGGTCTACAGATTGCCAGTCAATAGCTCTACCATCTGAGCTATATCGACATGTAATATTTAATAGACAAAAACACAATTGACCTGCTGCACACAAGTAAGCTTACTCGCCAACATACAAAAAATCAAAAAATATGTGGTTACATATATCCTTACCAGTGTTTAAAAAATATTGAGTCTAAAAATAGATTTCAAAAAATTTTCAAAAAAATCTAGAAAATTATTTTCTATTTGAAATAATGATAAAAATAAGTCGTTATAAGTAACTCATTATTATATGTTTTAAAATAATGCAGAAAGTAAGTGGGTGTCATTACTGGTATGTAGTCCAAAAAATAATGATATGTCATTACCGTGTCTACACTGGGGGTTTTAAAGGCCATTAACATTAAACAAATTTTAAGGTAATTTACGCAGACATAATTTAATTGGACGAGTTTTAATGAAAGTTTTCACTAAACTAATGAAGTTTTCTTCACAAAGTTAATGCAAATCAAATTTTACGAAAAAGCTTTTTCATTGGATGTGTGTAATTTTCAATAAATAATAGGAAATTTTTCATAAAACTGCATCAACTTAGTGGAAAGTTTAGTACACTGTTGTTTTAACGTAATATAGACAGCTGCAATTAATATTGTAATTAATATGCAATTTTATCAATTTTAAATAGATTTGAGGTTAAAAGAAGAACAAACCTTTTTCTCTAAAAATTATAAACACATTATAATTTTCAGATCAGACTAGATCTAGTTTCTGCATTTTTTTTTGATGGACAGGCGTAGTCAGTGGTTTTCTATTAAACTGTAGGTATCAATTATTTATATGTTTTTATTGTCATATGATAATTTTTTTCAACAACCCGTCACCCGAGTAATGCCTTGAATACAATATAACTAATTCGTTGTTTTCTTTCCTATTCAGCTTTCTGTTATTGTTTTTAGTCAGAAGTGATCAATACAAATACGTATAAATATTCTGTTTTTAGATTTTTGTTTATCTTACAATCTCCTGCGTGTTTCATAAAAAGAATGTAGAAAATTCCCTCAGTGTGCAGTAACAGATGTCAAACCTCAAACAGATTTGTTTGTTCGAATTTTATCACAGATTTTCGAAAGTGAGAGCAGGTTTTCAGCCTTTCAAAATTCTATGTCTGCAATATTTATATTTATTTTTGTTAAAATAAATATAAGTAAAATCATCGACTAGAGGCTGAAAAAATGCTCCCACTTTTAAAAATTATTTTACACTTTAAAAGAATTAAAACAGAAATTAAAAATTGTCTATTGTATTTCCTAAAGCCTGGTCCAGCCAACACATAGTGTTAAAGCATTTTTTTACAAATAGAAACTTTGTTATTTTGTTACAAAAAAATTCAAAAAGATTTTATTAAAAAATAATTTTGTTAATGTAAAACAATTCCGTTTTAAGAGTCTCTTAAAACCCATGACGTGTCTCGGTGGTTCAATGTCGACTTGCTTGGAGTTGCTCAAAAAATGGCTTCTAAATATTTCTCTTTCAATCGATTTTAAAACAATTTGATCGTATTTTAGTTAGTATTTGTTTTTCTAAGCGTTTCTTGCAATTTTTTTTAGCCAAAGTTAAGAAAATTATGAAGTTTGGGGAAAAAATAAAGCAAAAAATTACATATTAAAAATTTAACCAGTTAATCGACCTATTTTAATCGACTATTCGGGTCGAATAATTATTTGAGTTTTAAATTATTTGTTTCGACATTAACCGAAATAGAGGCGATTAATCGAATTGGAAACACTACCTGTGTCCAAATGTTAACCGATTTAGGACATCTTAGTAGAATGTAATTCAAACACCATTTGCCAACTTTCTACCAAATGTAATTTTTTGTTAAAAATCTGTTGTTAAATCGAAAAAGCTTTAAAAATTTTACGTTTTAGAGGTGTCTTTCTTTGTAGCTGCATGACACAGTTCCCGTTGGGTCCGTGTGTTCGGGCCTCAAAACTGACAGTGTAAAATTTCACAAGAATCTGTGAGGTCGAGATACACTTTCTTTTTTTGAGTGTACAATTGTTGTCATCACTAATTGTAGTCTTTTTTGAAAATTTTAATTTCAATCACGCTAGCTTTTCAAAATTAATTGTCATTGGTTTGAACATTTTTTTATAATTAGAAAAAAAAAAGAAATTTGAAAGCAAAGGGTTGTTCTCTTTTTTGTAGAGGGCCAAATATATTTTGCAAAAGATTACACAGTACAACAGCCAATTAGAAAAAAAAAAGAAATTTGAAAGCAAAGGGTTGTTCTCTTTTTTGTAGAGGGCCAAATAGATTTTGCAAAAGATTACACAGTACAACAGCCAATCTGGGGGGTGAGAAATTCCAAGTCAGGGTGATGGTACTAGGTCAGTATAGTAAAACCCTCAAAGGGTTTGGCGTTCGTATGTGTCCTTTTAAATTTTTTCCTTATCTTGAAGTTTTTTCGCTTAGTTGTAACATTTTGGCAAAAACGTAGTTTAACATAACTCGAGAACCACTTGTCCGATTTTAATGAAACAAATTTAGAAAAATTTAGAATTACAATTTCTTTAATCCGTTCATATAACGTTTTTCTTTATAATCAACAGTTTTGCCGGTAAAAATAAATTTGTGGAGAAAAAAAAATATTTTTTTGCCTAAAAATTAAAATTTTTTTTTTTAAATTCATAAAAAATCCAAAACGGAAAAAAGGATCAAGTGTTATTAATTTCATGTAAAGTCACATAACCTATAAACAAAATTTAACGCGTTCTGCTTTTATTTACAATTAAGTGAAGGTATCCCATTTTGACAAGAATATTGATATTTGTTTTTATTCAAAAAAGTGTCATTTATCGCCTTTTTCATAAATTTTCCCCAATAACTCCAGACTTCTGGCCATAAACTACTAAAAAAATTAAGTAAACATTTTTATAATTTTTTATTTTTATTTTATTTATTTATTTTTATTTATTTTAATAAATATTGCCTAGACTTTTTCGATGGTGGTTGTTCGGGACTAGTGGCATCGCATTCATCGCTATCATCAGTTTCTGAACCACACATAATGTCAATGTGTGACTCCACTGTTGGCCCTTCTGCATCTCCTGAAAATTCTTTATCATCAAGATCATCCTTGTCTTGCCACACTAACTTACTCCACCAGCAAATTTCCGCAATTATTGCACTCGGCGACTTTGTGCCTCTATATCTGTAAGTTTTTGTTTTATTAAAATGAGTTTGAAAAAATAAAAAATCAGTATTACCTCATTTCAAATGGCATAGCAACTTGATGATAGCGTTCACCTTGTTCATCAGATTCGGTAGCCAATTGTTTGCTGAAGTAGTCCAGATGATGATGAATATAATGGATTTTCAAGGACATGTGGACACCAATTTCCGAGAATGCTCTTAACATCCTTGCGACAGAAACATCGTAGTTGTTAGAACGATGCTTTCCCAACAAGCCTTCTATTACTTCTTTGATTGCCTGCCATGCATTCAATTCAGCGTCAATCAAAATATTGTTGAATGCGTCACTTTTAATCAGCTTTCGTATATCTGGACCATTTAGTACGCCTGATTGGAAAAAATTAATTTGTTAAGATGGAAAATCATGGGAAATGAATGTGATATTATAACTTACCTTCTTTAATTTTACTTTCGCTGAGTCTCGGGTAAATTAGTTTCAAACACAAGAAAACTTCATCTCTTTTGGCGACAGTTTTGATAAAATTCTTAACAATTCCAAGTTTAATATGCAGTGGAGGCAGCAATATCTTCTCCTTCGGCACTAGAGGCTCACGAATAATATTGGCCGTTTGTAACCTGCTGTGCTCTCTGAGTTTCCATCCGTGGCATGCATATTGGTCACCGGAAAATCGTGTGTCCCAATCGCACAAAAAGCACATATATTTTATATAGCCGCTTTGAAGACCGCAAAGCATTGCTACAACTTTTAAATCGCAGCATATGCGCCACATATGTTTGGCTTAGTTAACCATTTTTAAAATATTTTCTTTCGTTTCTGTACTGTAGGCGATTGGAACTGAAGGTTTTTTATTGGTCTTATGCAGTAAAACCGCCTTCAAGCTGAGTTTTGAACTGTCAATAAATAATCTCCAGTCATCTGCTTCATATTTTATTTCCATTGCGTCCATCAATTTTCCTACATCCGGGCAATATGCAGAAGTTTTTTCATCATTCACAAGGAATAAACTTTGGAGTGTTGCCTGACGACTTCGATAAGCTGTGACTTTCACACCGGGTGCCAACAAATTGTTTGATTTCAAAATGGAAGCCAGCTCTTCTGATTTATGCTGTGTTAATTCCAACTTGGCAACAATTAAATCAAGCTTATTTTGATTTATTAAAATTGGCTCATTGGATACTGATGGCTCATATGGGGAATCATCACGTGCATATGTCGGAGCAGTCGTAGAAGAGAAAATATCTGGGCTAGAAGTTTTTGGCACAGGAATGTGGTCCGAATGAGGCAATGGTGTTGCGGCACTTGCAACACCAACGTAATTATACGATTTTCTTATCCTTTTTGCGGCTCCTTTATTCGCACATGCATAGCAATTCAATGGATTGTGACCTTCGCCAGGATTAGTCCAAGTCATTGGGATACCGAATGGCATACTTTCACGTCTTCTATTTTTCCAATCCATTAGACGGTTGTAGCAGCTTTTACACACTATATTTGGTACCCAATTTTCGTTCACTATAACATTTTGGTTGAAGTACATCTCGTATGTTTGAACAAAATCAGTACTGAAATTTCCCCTTTTTTTATGTGTTGAGACATATTGACCACAGCAGTAGCAAAAGCTATTTATATCTGGCTTGCACAGTTCCATATTCTGTTCTCTTTTGTTCACTTTTAAAAAACTGGAGAAAAATCACTTTTACTGTTCGCGTTCGTCGGCACTTGTTGAATGACAAAAATCACAGAACCAGTGTGAGAAAGAGAAGAAGTATAATGACAATGCATGTTTTATGTGAACATTACAGAACCAGTGTTGCCACATCAATATTTCTCTTTTAGTACAGTAGAAAAATATGAGAGAGTTCGGCTTGTGAGTGTCAATGTTTTCTCCAAATAATGTTGTGCATATCTGGAGCAAATTTTTGAAATTCATACATTTACCTAATTGTGAATAAATGAGAAACGCGTGCATCGATTTTCATGATCTATGCCTTTTTTTGCTCATGAGTTATGTGACTTTACGCGAAAGTAATTAGTTTTGGCACTTTTTTCCATTTTGGATTTTTTATGAATTTTTAAAAAAAAATATTTAAATTTTTAGGCAAAAAATACTTTTTTCCCTTCATACATTCATTTTTAACTTCGAAAGTGTTGCACATATAGGAAAACGTTATATGAACGGATTAAAGAAATTGTAATTCTAAATTTTTCTAAATTTGTTTCATCAAAATCGGACAAGTGGTTCTCGAGTTATGTTAAACTACGTTTTTGCCAAAATGTTACAACTAAGCGAAAAAACATCAAGATAAGGAAAAAATTTAAAAGGCCATAAAAAAAATGACACATACGAACGCCAAACCCTTTGAGGGTTTTACTATACTGACCTAGTACCATCACCCTGACTTGGAATTTCTCACCCCCCAGACAATAATCCTAAAAATGTTCCATAGTGTTATTGCCGTTTTGAATTGGATACTATAAGGGAATATTAATATTGGTAAGTAATTCAATTTGTTATTTGTGAATAATTTTATGAAATTGACAATGGTTCGTTTCTTTGTAGAAACTTGTAGGGAAGGCCTACATATTGTGGTAATTTTTTTACGTGATAGAAGAAAGGACATCTTTTTCAGCAAATATAACGATTTGTTCCGGTTAGTGTTAAATATATGTACTCTGTCTTCCTTGGATAATACAATTGCTTATGGGCGCACCGCGCCTACGAAAATACAAGTCAAGTTGCCCAATTTCTATTGGCAAATGTTGAGAGTTCCGGTTGCAGCGTAAAATTAAACTAAACCTACTCGTTAAATATTACCGTGTAAAATTCTTATGGATTAATTCGTAAAACGTTATCATTAAAAACCAAATCACTAAAAACCCACCCTTTTATACACACAATAAGGTTGTCACTACCTTTTCATTGAGGTTAATAGTGAGGGTAGAAAGTTACTTGTGGGAAGTGTTTATAGGCGAAATAAATATATTCAAACAATCCATTTTATTAGAACCCTTGAGTTACAAACAACTTTAAATGATGACGTTATAATAACGGGTGATTTTAACTCAAACATTTTGGTTGATCGTAGTCTTTTCGAAAATATGATTGCACTTGGCCTAAATTCGCCTAACACTAGCATACCTACGCATTACACTGCAACCAATAATACACTATTGGATTTGTTTTTTGTTAGTAATGAATCGAACGTACTACTTTACGATCAAATTTCAGCGGCATGTTTTTCGCGACACGACCTAATTTTCATGGCATATAATTATCAGTTAAAAATACCAGTTCAGGTGGTTACCTATCGTGATTTTAAAAACATCGACTATGTAACTTTGGAGGAAGAATTTTTAAAAATTGATTGGTACAATTTATATTACTTTATTTCAGTAGACGATCAGCTTTTATTTCTTGAGCACAATTTGAACAACTTGTTTAATCTTACTGTCCCCTTGATAACTAAAACCCTTGGCCAAAAGCAAAAACCTTGGTTTTCTGCACGAATAAAAAATTCAATTAAACAAAGGGACCTTGCTTATTTTCGATAGAAAAGGTTTAAAACCACTCATCTCGTTGAGGAATATCGAATAGCTAGAAGAGAAACCAACAAAATGATTAAAAAGGCAAAATCTGATTTTTACGCTGAAAAGTTTTCGACCGCGATAGGATCCAAGAAAACATGGCAGACGATTCGTGAAATTGGGATCGGCAAAGCTGCCAACCAAGAACCTTGCTACCTTGATGTTGACACTATTAACGAACAATTTGTGAATATCCCGAAGATAAATTCTGACCCTAACTATTACAACAATTACCCAAATCATGAATATGAAAATAAGTTCTTCTTCACTGGTGTAGATCAATGTGATGTATTATCAAGTTGCTTGCCGACAAAGTCTAATGCTGTTGGAGTGGATGGGATTCATCCCAAATTTATTAAAATTCTTTTACCACAGTTTCTTCCATTAATCACATTCTTTTTTAACAAGATACTCACGACAAGTTGCTTTCCAACCAAGTGGAAAACTGCTAAAATCATTCCTATACCTAAATCCAGCACTGATTATAGGCCAATATCTATATTACCATTCCTTTCTAAAGTTTTCGAAAAGCTTATACACAACCAAATTATCACATTCTTGGATAATAATAACTTGTTAACTGATCGTCAGTCTGGATTTCGAAAGAAAAACAGTTGCATAACAGCTCTACTAGACGTCGCGGAAGAGATACGGGAAAAGGTAGATAATGGAAATATTTCATTTTTGGTTCTTTTGGATCATTCAAAAGCGTTTGATGCCGTAGACCACAATATGTTATGTTACAAATTGGAAAATATGTTTAATTTCTCATCAACTGCAACACGTCTTCTGTCAACATATCTCAACGACCGTTATCAGTTTGTCGAAGCAACTGGCAGAGAATCACAACGTCTGCCTGTGACAAGAGGTGTTCCGCAAGGTTCTATTGTTGGTCCACTTTTGTTTTCGTTGTACTCAAATGATCTCCCGCTCATACTTAAATACTGCAAGATTAGGATGTATGCAGATGATGTCCAACTGTATATCAGTTGTAATGAAGCCTCGTTTGAACAGTGTGTTAACACTCTAAATCAGGAATTAAATTATATTTATTTATGGGCAACCGCAAATGGTCTTAGTATAAACCCTAAAAAATCCAAATGTATTGTTATTCAAAAGCGGTTATCCAAAATCAATTTAACACCAAAAATCTATATTAATCAATCAGCAAATAGAAATTGTAAAATCTGCCAAGAATCTTGGTATTTATTTTAATAACTCACTCACATGGTCAAATCATATTAATAACGCTTGTGGTCGAACCTTTTCGATGATAAGATCACTTTGGAAAACTCAACATTGCACACCAATTAAAATACGAACGTTACTTGCTAAGACGTACTTAGTTCCGATTTTGCTTTATGGTTGTGAACTCTTTGCTAGCTGTGATGAAATAAGTAGTGGTAAATTGAAAGTTGTCTTCAACAATATTGCCCGCTATGTCTTTGGATTGAAAAGACGTGCGAGAATATCATTGTTTGCTATTAAACTATACGGCATTAGCTTTGACGATTTGCTAAAAACGCGCATCTTATTATTTCTACATAAAATTATTTATACGCGCCAGCCTAAACATCTATTTGAAAAACTAAATTTCTCAAACTTCTCTAGCAGAGGCAAAAGGCTAATATCAATCGAACACAATAGCCTAATATCCAAATGGCAGTTCTATATTCATGCCATTCCTCTCTGGAACTCACTTCCTCATGACACTCAACTAATATGTAACGCACAACAGTTTAAGGAAAACATTATTAATTTTTTCACACACTGATTATATTACAAAATGCTAGGTAATTAATTAGTTTGATGCTCTTAATAGTTTTCAATATGATTGTTTAATTAATTAGTACATATGTTACATATATTTTCTTTTTGTTTTTTTCATCAATTGTAATTAGTTTTTAAGTTAAAAATTTCTAATATTAACGGTTTTTATTTATCAATTGTAATTAGTTTATAAGTTAAAAATTTCTAATTTTAACGATTTTTATTTTTCCACAGACTCAGTTCTATACTGTAATATGAGACTCTTAGTCTTGTGTATGGAACAGCATATAAATAAATAAATAAATAAATAAATAAATAAATAAATAAATAAATAAATAAATAAATAAATAAATAAATAAATAAATAAATAAATAAATAAATAAATAAATAAATAAATAAATAAATAAATAAATAAATAAATAAATAAATAAATAAATAAATAAATAAATAAATAAATAAATAAATAAATAAATAAATAAATAAATAAATAAATAAATAAATAAATAAATAAATAAATAAATAAATAAATAAATAAATAAATAAATAAATAAATAAATAAATAAATAAATAAATAAATAAATAAATAAATAAATAAATAAATAAATAAATAAATAAATAAATAAATAAATAAATAAATAAATAAATAAATAAATAAATAAATAAATAAATAAATAAATAAATAAATAAATAAATAAATAAATAAATAAATAAATAAATAAATAAATAAATAAATAAATAAATAAATAAATAAATAAATAAATAAATAAATAAATAAATAAATAAATAAATAAATAAATAAATAAATAAATAAATAAATAAATAAATAAATAAATAAATAAATAAATAAATAAATAAATAAATAAATAAATAAATAAATAAATAAATAAATAAATAAATAAATAAATAAATAAATAAATAAATAAATAAATAAATAAATAAATAAATAAATAAATAAATAAATAAATAAATAAATAAATAAATAAATAAATAAATAAATAAATAAATAAATAAATAAATAAATAAATAAATAAATAAATAAATAAATAAATAAATAAATAAATAAATAAATAAATAAATAAATAAATAAATAAATAAATAAATAAATAAATAAATAAATAAATAAATAAATAAATAAATAAATAAATAAATAAATAAATAAATAAATAAATAAATAAATAAATAAATAAATAAATAAATAAATAAATAAATAAATAAATAAATAAATAAATAAATAAATAAATAAATAAATAAATAAATAAATAAATAAATAAATAAAAAATAAAATACCTTACTACCTGACTTTAAAGTCACTACCTGACTTTAAAGATACCTTAAATTTTGCCATTGTTTCCTTTTATTCTAACACTTTCAATGTTAAAATCTTTTGCCAATTTCATTTTCACTTAATTAATATTTATCAATTGTTTTTATTAGTAAATGTTCCTAAAATTTATTAAATAATATCAAAATTCTAATATTTCCCATAAACGGTTCCCTAATAGTCATATAAATTTACTCTTTTTACATATATCCAAATATCCACACTTTCATTCTTTCAACATTTCACTCAATTGTGAACTCTCTGAGAGTTACTCATACACCTTAATATAAATAAGATGTTAATATTCTACAAGCAAGAAAATATCTCCATTCATCAGCAGAGAACGAAGCCGATATTAAATTGCCGCCGGCGGCGGCTGAACAAAAATATTTCCGGCGGCAGCTAAAAGTCGACTAAAGCCGAAATATCTTCGGCGGCGGCGGCTAAACGGTAAAAAACTCGGCGGCGACTAAAAGTCGACTAAATTCGACGATTCGACGATTTATGAAGAAAACTCGTATATTTTTAATTTTTTACTATACCACAGTTAAAAAAAGTTATATTGAAAATCTTATGCTGCGAGTTCAATGGGGACTAAAAGCCGACTACAGCCGACGGATTCTTAGAAAATTAATTCAAGTAATTTTTTGTAATCAAAATTAATTAATTGTATAAGAAAGATTAAAAAATCTCATTTCTACCGGCTTAGCTGATACAGTTGGCTAATATTTTATAGCCGAAATTAGTCGCAAAATTCGGCGGCGGCTCGAGTACCTGAAAAATGGTCGGCGGGGGCTCAGCCGCGGCTATAAGCCGATCGGCTTCGTTCTCTGTTCATCAGGCGCCTGTTGTTCACGAGAAAACTTTCATGTAAGTTAAATTTTATTCATATTTATAAACACTCAATTATTCATTCAATTATTATTCATAAATATTCAAATTCATAGTTGTTCTCTTATAATTAAATAATAAACAAGAATATTTTTTTGAGCTCTTATTAATTGAGTGACTTATATCAAATTTTGTTACACCAAACTTTAAGTGGAGAAAAAGTATTCTTGTATATCAGGGTTGGAAAATCTGGTATCTAAGAATATCTTTGGACAGTTAAATTACTAAATGATATTTGGTGAACTTTGACCACATAATGGTATTGACTATTAGGAAGTATGGAATTTTGATTAATTTTAACCAAATAATTTTATTAACTTTATTTTATCTGAAACTATTCAGAATAATTACTTTTAACTATATGTAATTTCACTATAGTATAAAAAAATTAATAAACCTCACGTTAATTTCGATTTCATGGTTGTTAAATTAGTAGTTAACGAGAAGTATACGAAAGGTAAAGTCGAATAAGTAGATATGGGAATTTGGGCTAACTTAACTTTGGTACCTCACAGTTAGCATGGTAGGGAGGGTTCAGACTATGGGCACGAATTTCAACATAGCGTGCCCATTCAATCATCACCCCTCCATATCGCATCGTAATCATCAAAATTCATTTCTTTGCTACTTTTTTTTATGTTGTCGACTCTTATACTTCCTCGAAGGAGGAAAGAATCTCACCCCATTTTCCCTGAGCACGGTCGGAAGTTAAAAGTAGCACCTTCTCCTAAGAGGCAGGCGGAGAAGAGGGTATGAGTCGTCACAAAGTAGCTACATTATTTCCAAATTATTTCGATTCTGCCCCACTGTGTGCCCAAAGGATATATATAATTTTTTTTATAAAAATAACGATTATTTTAAACTTATGAAAATATATAAATTTTTTGTGTAATTTCATACAGTTTTGGATAATTTTTGACCTAAGGCTGTGTATTTTTTTGTTTTTATGGTAGCAACACTGGTGCACACAAATAGCAAATGCAATTATCTAATTTACGATTTCTCAAAATTTCTCTCAAAACCACCAGTTTTTTGTTGGTTGTTTGGTTCGATCATTTTTCTTTATTTTTTTTTTCAATACATTTCATTGATTTCATGTCAATAAAATACTTAATGTGTTATATTTACATTTTCATGCCTATAAAACACTCATACACGAAAGTATGGATATTATACTCACCCAAGTATTTATATAAATACAATCATTTGCATTCATGCATGCATCCCAGTGTAGAAAAACATTACCAGATATGTGGTTATGTAACTACATACTTGGTAATGGTAACTAGTTACTTTTCTTATTACATTTCTTATTACCTTTGTATGCCGATGTCGCGAAAAATAATTCTTACAAACCAGCATACGAAAAATCTAAAAATATGTCATTACCTATATGCTTACCAGTACTGACAAAAAGAATGAGTTTAAAAGTAGATTTTCAAAAAAATAAGTTTAATAAAAAAAATATTTTTTTATTGTAAAATTTTTTTAAATAAAATTTTCTGGTGCGGGAATCGAACCTGGGACTCCAGGTTGCCAGTCAATAGATCTACCATCTGAGCTATATCGACATGTAATATTTGATAGATAAAAACATAACTGACTTGCTGCACACAAGTCATCTTACTCGCCAACATAAAAAAATCAAAAAATATGTAGTTACATATACCAGTGTAGTTACATTACCAGTGTTGAAAAAATATTGAGTCTAAAAATAGATTTCAAAAAATTTTCGGAAAAATCTAGAAAATTACTTTCTATTTAAAATAATGATAAAAATAAGTCATTATCAGTAACTCATGATTATATGTTTTAAAATAATGCAGAAGGTAAGTGTGTATCATTACTGGTAGTCCAAAAAATAATGATATGTCATTACCGTTTCTACACTGGGATGATATTTGATTTCTTTAAGTTTGTGTGTTTCTCCACCAGAGAACGGTTTGAGTACATTTGTTTTTATTGTGCAGTCATACCATTCATTGATTTTGCTATGTATTCATGCAACAACAATAACTAAAGCTATTGCTATTATATCACGGATGATAAAGTTAGTAGTATAGTACTTTTTGTGGTACTATTG
The DNA here is from genome assembly GCA_949987735.1 of Leucophora obtusa. Classification (NCBI taxonomy): domain Eukaryota; kingdom Metazoa; phylum Arthropoda; class Insecta; order Diptera; family Anthomyiidae; genus Leucophora; species Leucophora obtusa. The sequence goes on along the minus strand of OX465295.1, from coordinate 170,431,227 downwards.
GAACCTCAAAAGTACTATGGTACTCCTCTGACTCATTTAGTACTATTTACACATTTTTCGATTTTTAAATTTTTTGGGCTTTTTTAATTTTTAGAGGCATTATTGTGTTTATAGTGAACACATCAAATATCGGAGTTTTAAATAAAATAAATTATGTTGAAAATATTTACAAGTTTGTGCTGATGTTTGTAACACCAAAAAATATTGGTCCTAGACCTACCTTATAGTATACCGATCGGCTCAGAATCACTTTTTTCGATTTAACGATGTCCGTCCGTCCGTCTGTCTGTCCATGCATTCTTGTGCGCACTCTACAGGTAGCACATATTAAGATATTTTGATGAAATGTTGTACACCGACTTACATTGGCCCAAGGACGACGCCTATTGATTTTGGTTGAAATCGGTCTATGTTTAGACCTAGTGCCCATATAAGGGTACCCCCAAAATTGGCTTGTTTACATGCTGCAGGGCGCAAATACGAAGATATTTCAATGAAATTTGGTTCGTTGGTCCCAAGGAAGAAGCCTATTGATTCTAGATAGGATCGGTTCATATTTGGACCTATCGTCCATATGGGCTATATTTTCGATTTTCTCTTCTTTTATGATTTTATAGAAAATTTTGACACAAGTCTGTTTTAACCCATTCAAATTTCGGATCAAACATAAGTTGGCATTAAATCAGACTGGTGTAGGGTATTATATAGTCGGCATGCCCAACTTTAACTTTTTTACTCGTTTATTAAAATACGTATGTATACAAAAAAGAATATTAAAAATTAGGAGTATTAAGAAATCTATAAATTTTTGTATTTTTTGAAACGAGCAAAATATTTTTCCCCATCAGAGCTCGTAAAGAATTCACTCATTCGATTTTCATTTCTGAAAGATTAAATACCTAAAACTTATTTCGAAGAATCAAATGAATTCTTAATGCACCTAATGCAATCACTAAATTAATTTGATTGTCAATCAATTTGTTCATTCGAAAATATTATTTTGACATTACAAGGTGGAATAGACCTGTAAATAACTTTAAAATAATATTCGCTTTAAATCGATGTCGAATACGATATGCACGGACTTTAAATTCTAAACCCTACACTCACAGAAATAAACCTGTAAAAATAGCAGAAAAAGAAACTGCTGAGATTAGCAGATTTTTTTTTTTTACATATTTTATATATTTTTATATATTTTCTATATTTATCTTTTAGTTTATTGAAAATAACAAGTTATACTATAAAATCTGCAGAAAATATTAATATTAGTAGAATAAAAATAGCAAAAATAAACTGTTATATCTACAAAATTTTTGTTACTTTCAAGTTAAATTTAGTTGAATGAAAATAGCAGTCTATCCCGCTAAAATCAACGGAAATGCTTGCTAAAAATAGTAAACTGCTGATTTCAGAAGACTAGATTTTTATTCGTATTAAACAAAAAAATAGAAAAAGCCTTCTAGATTTTAAATTCTTCCTGATTTTTAGTCTACTAATTATTATTTATTACTAATTTTAGCAGTTTAAGTTGTTATTTTCTGTTAAATAAAATTTATTCAAATATAACTAAAATTTTGTATATGTATTTAACAGTTTGATTTTTGCTGTTCTTATCTTACTAATATTTTACAAAAGTAATCTGGTAGAATTTTGGTACTTAGAGGTCGAAAAAGTACTATTTTTTAAGCTGGTTAGTACTATTTTAAAAATCCCATTTGTCATCCCTGTATTATATACATTCATTGTTTTTGATGGGTGGTTTTTACGCATTATTTTTATAATGCCACTACATGTCAAGCAACGAAATGAAGAGATGACGCATTGAAAAAATAAAATCAATCACAACATTCATTTAGTATTCGTTGACCTGTTGCAGTATTTTAAAAAATGCAGTGTGAAGAAATTTCCATTTTTTTATTTAAATATAAAATATGTATGTATATATTTTCTCATTTTGTTAATGTTTAAGTGAAAAAATAAACACCAAAAATATACTAAAATATTTGACAGAAAAAAATTTTCAATTTTTATACAACCAACATTGAGACCATTCGTAATAATCGGTTTGTATTCATACCAATCATTTTATATTCGTTGCTTTTGTGAGTGTTAGGTAAGATTAACAGAAGACATGCAGTGCAATGCATGGCTTTTGACATACTCACTTTTTTTCAATTGTGTCTGTATTGCTTTACTAAAATGATGTGTATTGACAACAATATGCACATTTTTTGTGATTGCATTCAAAAGCATAAAATAAGACACCCAAACCATTCTCTGATCTCCACACGTCCGCTATAAAGTATGAAGTGTACATACAATTGTTGAATCGCAAATAAGTATTGGTAAATACTATCGGTATTGTATGCATGCGTACTAGGGTTTGGGGTTCGAGAAATTCCGGGAAAAGTTTGCCGGGAATTCCGGGGAAAAATATATTATTTTCGGGAAATTTTAAAAATATTAAATTTTTTAAATTGTTTTTGTTTGGAATAGGATTTTTTAATTTTAATCATAAAAAACATTTTAAATACCAAAACAAAAAATGTAATTGTTAAAATCTTTTAAAAGGGAATCAATTTATTTGACACACAAAAAAAATCTTTGCCATTAATTAGGAGCATTTCAATTAATCAAGATTTTTCGCATAACTTATTCAAAATTTAAGTAGTAAAACCTAAAATCTTGGTAAAATGTTTAAAAGAAATATGAAAAAAAAAGTTTTGTTTCTTACAAATAATCGCCCGTACTATCTAAATCTTTCAAATGTATATTTTAGTTAAAGTCGACTTTAGTTAAAATATTAGGTGGCAGTATACCTCGACTTGGTTTATTTTTGGAGCATTCTGATTGGTTAATTTATTTTCAAATGAAAATATAAATATTTTTGTAAGCTTTTCATACACAAAATGAACAAAACCGTATGAGTAAAAATTACTTAAGTCGACTTTAAATTTAAAATATTCCTTTATATTAAGAGAACATAATTTTATAAGTAACGTTTTCATTAATAAATGTGATATTTTCAAGATATTATTTTAGTACACCTGCTTTAAAACTAATATATTCTTTTAAATTGAAGAAAAAAATGTCAGGAGTATGGAAATACTACACAAAAAAGCACAATGCAGCGCAGTACAATATTTGCCCTAAAAGACTAATGGTTAACGGAGGTAATTTGGTTATCCGACATCTAAATTTGGTTCCAGCTAAAATTAGCAAAGTACCCGAAGAAAAAAGAGTAAGCTGAATAGCATTGAACGTTTTATGGTAGGGCAAACATTTCCTGAAATGGTATCCAAATTAGCCGCAGTCGACGGAATGTCAATCCGCATCATAACCTTTATTCAAGAAAGTTTAAAAAAAAAAAAAAACCTGGCATTGCCAAAAAATGAAACCGATGTAAAGAACATTATATTAAATTACTACAATCATGTAAAAGATATCATGATAAAATAAATATCGAGCAATATTTCTAACAATAGGAGATTTACTATAATCTTAGATGAATGTACAAGAATATCACAAAAGAGATATTTGAATATATGTATAAACGGAAATAATCCATTTTATAACCTGGGGTTGGTTTATATATCAGGAAGATGTAATGCTGATGAAATAAGAAGAATTGTAGAAATAAGACTAGAAGAGTTTTATTTGTCTTTGGAAAATAACATTATGGCCAGCATATCTAATGGGCCAAATGTGATGAAACGGTTTATTTCCGACAGTCCAGTAGTGGGCGCTTTCTGCTGGAATCATGCAATTTATTTGGCAGTGCTTAGAGTAATTTATGTGAAATCAAACATTCTGATATTTTTACTTTGAATTCTCACTACACAGACTGAATTTGTACTGAGGGGCCGCATAATCTCACTGGGTCAAAAAAAAAACGGGAAGCGTATTTACATGCAAGTGTGGGTGCTCAAACGAAATGAAGTTTCCTCAGGATTTCGATAATGAAGTTTCTTTTGAGATCCATAAAACGTGTTTCCAGCTAGAGCCATTTTAGTGTATTTTAGAAGCCTTAGGGAGGCTAAAAAATGGACAACTTATTTTATAAAAGAACTTATCAAATAAAAGTAAAGTTTCTCACGAATTAAAAAATTATTTGATTTTTTTGATCGATAAATCGTGATCCTAACTGGATCCATTTCTGTACATTTTAGAACCTTCAGGTTTGGTTAAACTTCATTTTGGTCCAAAAATTGGCATTTTTGTAAATATGTGCCCAAAAAATTTGCAAATTAAAAAAAATCCATTTTTATTGTAGGTTAACTGTGTTTTCTTTTTTGGAAGTAATAGAGCGCCGCAGTAATTTTTATTTTTTTCTTTAAAATTGTTCACTTTAGTTTCTTCACAGATCTTGGAATAATATTACAGGGACGTAACAGTTATAACTTTTATTCAAAAAACTGATTGTTTTACAATTATTTCTTGTTTGCATATTTTTAATTTTCTGTTTATTTGCTCTGTTTGATTTATATTTTTAATTCAAACAAAAACAATCCAAACACGATTTTTGTTTTTTCAAAAATAATAAAAGTTATTTTGTAATTTTTTTTCTATATCAAAAAATAACAATTAAGAATATAAATCAAAAGCCATAGAATCAATGAATTCAACAATTATAATATCCTGATGATGCCAACTAGTGTTAATAAAAGATTGAACAGTGATTTAAAGTGAGTAAATATGTATATTCCAGCAACTTCCGGCATTCAATTTAGGTCAATTTTTAATTTTTATTTTATTATCAAATAAAAAAGTTAGTGCTTAATTTTTTCAAAAACTCATTCTGTAACTTTTATAAAAAGTTTTAAAATAAAAATCAAAAAAACAACAGAAATTTATAGAGTAAAATATAAAAATTGAAAAAATTAAAATCTTTGCCAAACTTTGTGATTTTTTTGTGCAATATGATTTGTAAAATATAGTGCATTATTGATTAAATAAATTTGGGTGGTGACTTTTTAAGAAATGTAACAGTTATTTTAGGTCTCTGTAATATTATCATTTTTGTAATCGCGGCGAAATTTCTTTTTATTTAGTTTAGTTTACTGAAGCAAACTATCACAATAAGAATAAATCTTATAAATTACAGTGATAGCACGTAAAATTTTCAAGTTAATATTTTGTCAAATTTAAATACAATTTATAAATTGAAATTAATTGAAGGGCTTAGTGTAAAAACATGATAAGCCACATGATTTCAAAAACTGATTTTATGTGTTCATTGTATTACCTAATACCGTAAAAACATCCACTGAAAATATCTAAGACATATTGCAATAAATTTCGGATCTAGCGTAAAAGCTAGTTTTTACAATTCGATTTTATTGTGAAAATTTTCTATTCAAAAACATGATAAGCCACACTTATAAACTACACCTCTAAACAAAAAGATGAATTCTGAAGAAAATATAAGTGGAAATAAAGTTTTTTCTGAAGATAATGAAGGTAGTATGGTGGACAAAAGTTTTCTGCCAACTGATGGTAAAGTAATTTCAGAAACCAGCGATATGTGATTTATACTAACTTTTGTGGCTTATCAAGTTATTGAAGAAATTTTTAAAGATATTTTTATTTTGAAAAATCGTAGCTCATTCTCAGGGCTATCATACTTAGGATACTTGTACTCAGAATTTATGCAAAACTACTATCAGATATCCGTTGCTGGACCACTAGATGCCATTGAAAAGCATTATTTCAAAAATGTGGATTGTCAAGTTATTGTGGAACTATTATTAGAGATACCTCTATTTTGAAGGAAAGGTAGATTTGTTTTAGTACTGTAAAAATTTAGATATATATGATAAGTGCTATGTTAAAACCTCTAGCACAAATTCGTCGCTTGAAGAATGGAAGATAGTGCAAATCATTATTTTAAAATTATGTGCCTTATCAAATTATTGCAGAAATTTTATTAAGAATTTTTCTATTTTGAAGAAAAGGTTGGTATTTGCTGGACTTTCATGCACTTGTAGCAAGTGCTTAGGTAAAAATTCAAACAGAGAAAAAAATGGTCCCAAATTAAAGAGAGAATCTCTTACCCTTCTAGATAGAAGTCTTACTCTGGCACTGCAAAATACATAAAATTTCTTCAAAATAAAAAAATCTTAAATAAAGTTTCTGCAATAACTTGATAAGCCACACTATTTTAATAAAACGGTTTTTACTGTATTCTGGTATTCCAGCGAGGAATATATGGTATAAGACTTACTTTATCACTCATAAAATGTATGCAGAGCATGAAAGTCCTGCAAAACACCTAAAATTTCTTCAGAATAAAAAAATTTTGAATAAAGTTTCTCCAATAACTTGATAAGCCACACTTTTTCTTTGAAACAATGGTTTCTGCTTTTCTCCTGGTATCCATCGATGGATATGAGGTAGTAGTCTTCCTTAAACAATTATTACGTCCATCAAGAGTGTTATTTAATTAAAAGCTGATTTTACACATTCTTTTAAAACTTTAAGGGCGATTATTTCAATATTTTTATTTTGTGGCTTATCAACTTATTGCACTAAGCGCTTCAATTATAAATAAAAATCTTAAAAATAAACATAGTTAGGTAATTTACAAGGGGTTTGCTATCCGTTGTATCGTCCTAACAAAAAACAGAGTTGTTAAAATTTTTGTTTGACTTTAACAACGATTGTCTTGTAGATAAAGCATATTGGTACTTACTATTTAAGTACCATTTCTGAAATTAATCTATGAACAATAACAAAAAACTATCAAAATATTTGTAATTATACATTATTTATTAACGAAAAAATAACAGAAAAAAGTATACATACTGTTGAACTTAATAATAATATTCTCATATTTTATGATAAAAAAAATCTTATCTAATTCTTTTTGTCCACCTACAAGTGCTAAAATGGCTGTCAATATGTTTTATATAAAAAAGAACAAATTTTTGAGTAAAACCAATGGCCTTGCAACTCTCTCAATATTTTTTATTTGAAAAAATATTAGGCGGCTTGGAACAGGAATGAACTCCGACTGGTTAATCAGGGATGGAAAAGGCGCGCTTAATCGGGCTCTTATACCAAAAAATGTTAGATCGATCTTACATATTTAAAAATGTAACTAAAAAATAGCTTCTTCTTTGGCTCGTTAAAAAACATAAAAATTAAATAAATGAATGTTATTCTAGAATAACATTCATTTACTTAAATAACAGATCAACTGAAAACATTTCCCCCATTCATAAAAATTAAATATTTAGATATTAGCAAATATTAGCACAAATTGCGGAAAAAAACATTTGCAAAAAGCGAAATTTTTGCAACAATATATTCGCTTGCAGAATGTCGATCGCTGATTACCTCTTTTAATTAATTTTCTGTACCATAAAGCCTTTTTCGAATTCCGCCGTTATTTTGCAATTTTTAAGTGCATAAAGTTTTTGTACCATAAAGTCTTTTTTCAAATTCCGCTATTATTTTGCAATTCTTTATGTGCGTTTTTTTTAATTTATAATCTAGGGGCTATAATACACGTTTCAGAAAACAAAGTTTGGTGGCTAGTTGCAAAAAAAATCGCGAAAAATAAAATTTGCAAAAAGCAAAATTTTTGCACCAATATATTGTTTGCAGAATCAAAATCGCTGATTACGTTTCCTAATTAATTTTTTGTACCACAAAGTCTTTTTTCGCGTTCCGCTTTTATTTTGCAATTTTTTAAGTACGTTTCTTTTTAATTTATAATCTAGGGGCTATAATACATATTTCATACAACAAAGTTTGGTGGCTAGTTGCAAAAAAAAATCGCGAAAAATAAAATTTGCAAAAAGGATAAATTTTTTCATCAATATATTTGTTTGCAGAATGTAAATCGCTGATTAAGTTTTTTAATTAATTTTTTGTACCATAAAGCCTTTTTTCGCTTTCCGCGATTATTTTGCAATTGTGGTTTTTTTAAATTTATAATATAAGGTCTATAGTACCAATTTTATACACAAAAGTTTGGTGCTTAGTTTGCAAAAAAAAAAAATAAATCGGGAAAAAAAATATTTGCAAAAAGGAAAATTTTTGCGTCATTGTATTTATTTGCAGATTGTTAATCGCTGGTTGAGTTTTTCAATTATTTTTTTCTACCACAAAGTCTTTTTTCACGTTCCTCTATTATTTTGCAATTTTTTAATTGCGGTTTTTAAATTTATATTCTACGGAGTATAATGCCCATTTCATAAAACAAAGTTTGGTGGTTAGTTGCAAAAAAAGAAAATTTTGGCATCGTTTGCAGAATGTAAATCTTTTAATTAATTTTTTGAACCCCAAAGCCTTTTTTCGCATTCCGATATTATTTTGCAATTTTTTACGTATGGTTTTTTAAAATTCATAATCTTGGGCTATAATACTGTTGGAGTAGTATAATTCCATAGTATAGTTCCATTCTTGATTTTTATAACTAAATTATTATTTTCCATCCCTGGTTACAATCGATGTTTTGAGTCGTACAAAGAGCGAACATAATGACCCTGCAAACATTTAAAAGATACCTTCCAAGAAGATATTAAAGCGATATCTTCTATATGTCATTGGAATGAAAATAATCAAGTAGTATTTACTTTGTAATTGTCTTCCTTTTATCACTTGGAAGATAATTCGGCGATATTTTGAAAAAAATAATTCAGAAATTTTATCTTTTGTCATAACTTTTTATGACAATATTTCGGCAATATCATCTTTGTATCATTTGGAAGATAAAGCAAATTTGTTTGAAATCTTTTATCAATTTGTAAAAAATTAAAACTAAATTTGTACAAAAACAATCAAAAGATATATAGGAAATAAACTCGTGAAAAGTTAAGATTAATTGCGCGGGAAAAATCGGCTAAGTTGAAATCAAAATAATTTATAAGTTGGTCAATGGATTATGTATGCAGATATTGTTTTTCAGGCTTAAATTTAATAATGAAACAATTAAATCGTTTTTTTTTATTGTACTGGGAGTTTATTTAGCGATATCCCTTTTTTCTTCCATATGAGTTATTGCTTTCATATTGCCTGGAAGTATTGTTTTAGTGTAACAGTTGTTTCCGACGGAGGAAATACGAAATTGACATTGCAGGCAGTAAATGTTTTCTTCCTGGCGATATGTTCGGAGAATCTTCTTCGTATTGCCATGTTTGCTGGGTTGGGTTGGTTTGAGTATGTTCATGTTCCAAGGCACATAATAGAATAAATGCTTTCTCAGTGATAGAGAGTCCCCCAATCTCTTTATTATGTATACTCTTTGATGAAAACCTTACAAAAATATTTATTTCAAAAATTTTGGTTGGTTGAAAATAAATTAACCAATCAGAATGCTCCAAAAATAAACCAAGTCAAGGTATGCTGCCACCCAATATTTTAATTAAAGTCGACTTTAACCAAAAAATATACATTTGAAAAATTTACCCCTCAATTCATAAATACTTTGTAAAGTTATAGCAGGTTTACAAAACGTCATTATCATACAAAATTTGTTCAATAAACCTCCTATAATTTTACAAAGCGTTTATGAATTTAGGAGTTAGATAGTAAGGGCGATTATTTGTAAGAAAAAACTTTTTTTTTCATTTTTCTTTTAAGCATTTTACCAAGTTTTTAGGTTTTACTACTTAAACTTTGAATAAGTTATGCGAAAAATCTTTATTAGTTGAAATGCTCCTACTTACTTGGCAAAGATTTTTTTGTGTGTCAAACAAATTGATTCCCTTTTAATAATTCACGGCAAACGTTTCCCGGGAATTCCCGAACCCCAAACCCTAATTGGTACCCATTGCACTGAACAAAATCACTTGATTTCGTTTGTTGGATTGTTTTATTATTTAAGTTCTTATGTTAAATTTTAGCAAAGAGCGAATGAAAAAAGAAATAAACATAAAAGCAATTAATAGGTAATAAAAAAAAAAATTTTCTTTAAGAAAATAGGTTCACGTGTTCTTTGCGAATAATTTATTGTGTAAAAATAATAGATAAATAATGTTATAAATATTAATAAATTAAAAAAAAAACAAAAAGAAAAAAATTTTGATGATATTACTGGAAATTTAAATATTTTGTGTCCTTCGGTATATTTTGTTAATTTTAATAACTCAAGCCTACTGATTTGTAGTACAATAAAATAAGTCGAAAAAATTAGTAACCGCCAGACCTGGGGGTTAATCATTACATTTCAATATCCCCAATTAATATTACAAAAAATGTAACTGTAATTGAGGATCAATTACAATTACAATCAAATGTAATTGTAATTGAAAAAATTCAATTACAATTACTTGTAATTGTAATTAAAAAAATTTCATTACACATTACAAGTAATTGTAATTGAAAATGTTCAATTACATATTACAAGTAATTGTAATTATATATATATATATTTGTTCCTTTTACTCCTGCAAGGAGCATAGGGCCGCTATTTGTATTATTGTAATTAAGCATTAATTAATTACTTCCAGTTTAACCGAATTCAATTACATTTTCAAAAAAACAATTTTTTAACTAAAAATTTTTAAAAAAGAAGTTTTTGGATAGGTAAAGTTATCATAAATAGCAATAATGAGGGCGTTTTAAATTTTTTTATAGAATGCTTGTTAAAAAGGTTAACGATTGCATAAAATAATTTCAAAAGGTTAAATTTAAGAAATACTTGTTTCAAAATAAAGCACCTTATTTAATTATATAAATAGGATTGTTGTTGTTATTTCGAATGTTTTTTATATGTAATTTATAATTTTTGTAAATAATTACTTCTTCCACAATAAATACATAAAAAACACATAATTACTTAGTTTTTTTTTATAATTACTTAATTGAAGCACTTCGTTTTCAATTACATGTAGTTGTAATTGGAATTTTTCAATTACAATTACACGTAATTGTAATTGACATTTTTCAATTACAATTAGAATGTGTAAATTTTTTCAATTACAATTACAAATAATATGTAATTGTAATTGAATTTTTTGCAATTACAATTACATGTAATGGTGTAATTACATGTGTAATTAATTACGAAATGTAATGATTAACCCCCAGGTCTGGTAACCGCTACTAAATTTTAACAAAATTGTTGTAAGCTGTAATTTAAAAATTATTTGCTAAAATTAGAACAAATTTTACTGAATATTAGTATCACTCGAAGGAAAACTTCCGTCATATTTATAAAAAGCTTTATAATAAATGTGATGAAAAACAAAAATAAAATTTGGCAAATGTAATAAAAAAAATTTTTAATGCAAAATGGCATTTTTTTATTTATAAAACGATAGTTCCTTATGTATTTTTGAATGTAGACATGTCTTTTTTTATCTAAAAATTTTAGAAATAATAAACTTAAAGAAATTGCAAAATAATATATTAAAAAAAGTTTTTAAATAAAAAAAAATCGAAATTTGTATTTCAACAAAGGCCGTACAAAAATCAGCAAAGGGCCGTATGCGGCCCAATGGGCCCGATTTGCCCACCGTTGGTATATAGTAAGCCATGGATTTGGAAGTTTTTTTTAAATTCAATTCTTATTTAAAAAACTTTTATATTATACATGGGTCATTTCATCTCAAATCAACCAATGGTTGGAATCGACCCCTTTCGATTTGGATGAATTTTGGTCAGAACTTTTTTTCATCATATAACTAAGTTTTGCCAAAGGAGAAAAATTACAAAATTTTTTTTCCAAAGTTCTGCAATATTTAAAATTTCCAAAAATGTAATAATTTTTTGCTTTGTTACGAGGTTATTTTTTTTAATATCTCGAAAATTATAACAGCTACAAAAATGATCCTTACCTCGCTTTAAAGAGGATGTTTAGGCGTATTAAAAAATAAAAATTGAAAATTTTGCAATTTTACAATTTTAGAATTCAAAAAACTAATAAACCTATTTTTTCGCTCAATTTTATACGTTTGGGTTTCTCAAGAAGTTTAAGCCTTATATGCAATCTCTCAATACGAAAAAATTATAGCTGATACTGAAAAAATACCCGGGTACCCTATTACTTGTCTTTGGTATTTAATTTCGAAGTTAATAGAACAAATTAAAAAAACAAACATAAAATAGTGTCATTTTAAGCTCCAATATTTGTCGCCTTTATGTGAGATTGCTCAGCTGAAAAAATCGTGTATCCTCTTTTGGCCGTTCAGAAAAGGCGGTCTTCCTTTTAAGGTAGTGGAAATGTGGACGGTTTCCTTTATAATAAGCAATAATGGGTGGGCTTCGTATAGTATTATATTATTGAACTCAACAAGTCACTTAAGTCACAGAATTGCAAACAAATTAATGTGGGAACAAACCGCTGCAAAATCAGGTATTTTTATTCAACAAATTTATACGATTTTTTTGAGACTAAGGGGGTTATTTTGTAATACGCAACGCAAGGCGTTGCGTATTACAAAATATTGTTGTATTGTTATATTGTTTTCCATACAAATTGTTTTTGTAACAATAACAATTTACACACAAATCAACGCAACGCAAGGCGTTGCGTTTTACAAAATAGAGCAATTCCATATGAAAACGATCAAAATTGGCAAATTTTTGGACGACCCCTCTCCGATTTTAAAATAAATAGTCTCAATCGATTGCCCAGCAAAAAATAATGTACCTACATATTTTTTTTTTTTTATAGTGACTGGTTTAGTGGTGGTGTACACCACTGTCATGTGACAAAATTGAAGAATTCTTCATAAGGGACCTCATTGAAAGTTGGAAAGGTATTGAATCAGGCTTTAATTGAAAAATAAAATTTTCCAATTTTTTCTCAGAAATTTACCTTTTTTCCCATGAAAATTAAATTTTCCCATGAAAATTAAATTTTCCGATTTTCCACAGAAGCTCCTAAATTTTCCGGCTAATTTTTTTTTTTTTTGGATTCCTCATAATTTTTGCTTTAAGAATCAGCAATAAAAAAATGGGCCCCGACTCCTTGTTTGGACAGGAGAGGAGCATTTAAGAGACCACCTTGTTCTCATTGTTTTTATATTTTTTATAATTGAATTATTTGTAATTATTTAACATAGTTTTATTTTATTATTAAAAATACATTTTAAAAATTATTTTACAGTTAAAAATACATTTATGAAGAAAAAATCTTTCTTATTTTGCTGCTTATACTTAATTACAATATTTATTAAAAAATTTCAATTGTCTTGGCATCATTATAAAATTAAAGTAACTTTAAATTTAGCACGTCGGCAGACGAAGAGTACCGCTTTACATTAATTGACATATCAGAAATATTTGGTATGAAGCAATGAAACTTTTGCGTTCCAGTTATAGTTTTGACATTATTATATCTTTATTGAATTCGTCGCTCCATGGCAACGTGTTCTTTTTGAGTGCATAAAACTGTGTTAATGGCAATTTCCTTGCTTTGAATCCACGAAAACAAATGTTGTACATTTAAGATCTGGTCAGTATATGGCCTTTGCAAACTTGCCTTAGTCGCCATGCGTTTTAGGGTTCCCCCTAACGCATCGCATGGGCCCTTACCGTGGGACGTCGCAAAAAAGTGCCACTCGACCTTGCAGTTTTGTTCTTCTTCAATTATGCAAAGATTGTAAAAATTTTTTTTATTCTTGTACTGAGAAGCCGCGCCGTCTGAGAAAAATGTTACTTTGTCGATTGCATCGAATTTTGATCTTAAGAATTCAAACAGTTTCATTTGAAATAAATAAACGGACACATAATTATGAGCTAAACTCTCCGCGACAACAACAAGGCTTACGGTCTGTAGTTCGTTATCTTCGTTTTTGAAATAAATGCAAAAAGGATGCACCGTGCACTGGTCGTTTGCCCAGTGATAAGCCTGAATTTCATCCTGAACGAGAAAAGTGCAATTCTCGGCAAAGTCGCTTATCACAATGAATTCATTTTGGGCTAATTTCTCCTTACTTTCCTTTAGAAATTTCGATTGTATCTCGGATATGAAATGGTGCGCCTTCAGTTCATTCAACTTGAATCCGAATTCCTCGATGAATTCCGGAATCTGCTTTACCACGGTCTCAAGGGAACATCTGCCGCTGCTAATTATCCACTGTTTGAAATGCACCTCCTGAATTAACAGCTGTTCAAACTTTTCCGCCAAATATTGCTCTAGCTCGTCAATCTTCGGACAATTGTCGCATTTGGACAGATGGCAATTTTCCGTGGGGTATGCGCACAACGACTTCGACAGGAGGTCCCTATATGTTTCAATTTCACCGTGAAATACTTTCAATTTCTTGCATGGAAAGAACATTAATTTGATGTTTTGATGAAACATGCAAACGCAGACTGAATGCGTTCCGTGACTGTCTAATGCCAGCACGCATTCTTTTGGTCGTAGGATGGCAAACTTAGAAAATCCCACTTTTTCTGCTGGGTATTTCTCTTTGAACTGATGGTATGCTTCGGATAGATTACATAATAATAATCTGCGCTGCTTGTGTACTTTTTCTCCATCTTCACGTGTGATAACATAGTCACGTGTACCTGGGCAGGCGCGGCTGTTGTCATCATTGCAGTAAAAATCTTGAATCAATTTCACCGTTGCTTCGCTGAGGGTCCTTGAGCCAAATTTCTTGGTGGGAGTCGCCAATATGCCCTTCTGTCGAACTAATTCTTTGCTTCTTCTCGCGATGTAAAAAGATGTTTGAAACTGTTCAGAAATCTTGCGTATAGACCATGATTGAGGCAGCACAGATAAAATGAGATATTTCTCCGGAAAAGTGGTCGCTAAATTGAATTTTCTTTTCAACTGCTCAATCATTTGTTTGCCGTCATCAACGTCATCTGCTTGACTGCATTCGTTATCAGAGCCTTCATCAAATATTGTCGCGATTGCACTCATAACCTTGCCTTTTTTCTCTTTCCTGTATTTTTCACTTCGCAACTTTCTTTTTGTAATAGGCGATTCACCTAAAGTGGTAATAGCCTCATTCAAAGGACTCAAAGACATATTGACCATCGGAATGTCTGCCTCACTATCAGATGAAACATTTTGTTCAATTGTCATTTCACTCTCGGATTGTGGTTGCATTTGTTTCAATGCATTTGCTTGTTGAGACAAATCGATTTTACACTTGGGGCAAATGAATTCTGCTTCTTCACCGTATTGTATATTTAATTCATTCATGTATCGCTTCGAAACACCAGTTAATTTTAATACTTTTATCTTTTTCGAACGATGTTCACTCTTGTTAAACGGATTGCAGCAAAATTTATTCATTTTACTTTAAATTGTCTTTACAGCTTCACTCTTTACTTTACAAAAAAAAAACACTTTAACACTTTCACGTTTAGTATTCAACTAAAATTTATATTTATTTTTTGGTAAAAAATAGGTAAAAACGAGTAAAAAGGTTAAAGTCGGGCATGCCGACTATACAATACCCTACACCAGTCTGGTTAAAAGCCAACTAATGTTTGGATCCGAAATTCTAATGGGTTAAAATGAAGCTTGTGTCAAAATTTTCTATAATGTGAGTCAGCGCACCAAATTTCATTAAAATATCTTAATATTTGCGACCTGCAGTTTGTAACCAAGCCAATTTTGGGGGGACCCTTATATGGGCACTAGTTCTAAACATGGACCGATGTTCACCAAAATCAATAGGCTTCGTCCTTGGGCCAACATAGGTCTATGTACCAAATTTCATCAAAATATCTTAATATTTGCGACCTGCAGCGTATAAACAATTTTGGTAAGACCCTTATATGGGCACTAGGTCTAAACATGGACCGATGTTCACCAAAATTAATAGGCTGCGTTATTGGGCTAGCATAGGTCTGTGTACCAAATTTCGTCAAAATATCTTAATATTTACGACCTGCAGCGTATAAACAGTATAATTTTGGTAGGACCCTTATATGGGCACCAGGTCTAAACATGGACCGATGTTCAACAAAATCAAACTTGTTCGTCCTTGGGCCAACATAGGTCTGCGTACCAAATTTCATCAAAATATCTTAATTTTTGCGACCTGTAGAGTGCGCACAAGATTGCATGGACAGACAGACAGACGGACGGACGGACAGACGGACATCGTTAAATCGAAATAAAAAAAAATTCTGAACCGATCGGTATACTATAAGGTGGGTCTACGACCAATATTTTTTGGTGTTACAAACATCAGCACAAACTTATACCCTGACCACATAGTGGTGTAGGGTATAAAAAATAAGCGATATTTGCTTTTCTTTAATAGGAAAATTTGCGTGAACTACTGGTCATAAAATGTTTTTTAAAGAGGGACTTAATTGGTTACTGCCAATAAGCCGACCACAGGTCATAAAATGTTTTGTAAATTTTTTAAATTACCAGGTAATAAATATTTCGCCATATTTATGGAAAATCCGTGTTTTATGACTTGTTTCAGCACGTGTCATTTTAGGCGAAATATTTATTACCTGGTAATTTAAAAAATTTACAAAACATTTTATGAGCTGTAGCCTCAGTCGGGTTTGGTGTGCCATTACATGCCACTGCTGCTATTATCCATGGATTTATGGCCGATCTTGTGAATGCAGGCAGACCATATTCACTACACACTCAACTTGGGGCTCTTAAAAAAAATTGATTTTTTCTTCATAAATGTATTTTTAACTGTAAAATAATTTTTAAAATGTATTTTTAATAATAAAATAAAATAATGTTAAATAATTACAAATAATTCAATTATAAAAAATATAAAAACAATGAGAACAAGGTGGTCTCTTAAATGCTCCTCTCCTGTCCAAACAAGGAGTCGGGGCCCATTTTTTTATTGCTGATTCTTAAAGCAAAAATTATGAGGAATCCAAAAAAAAAAAAAAATTAGCCGGAAAATTTAGGAGCTTCTGTGGAAAATCGGAAAATTTAATTTTCATGGGAAAAAAGGTAAATTTCTGACAAAAATTAGGAAAATTTTATTTTTCAATTAAAGCCTGATTCAATACCTTTCCAACGAGCTATCACTCGTTGCGATCGCTTTAGTAGTTTTTTTTTAAAACAACTTTCAATGAGGTCCCTTATGAAGAATTCTTCAATTTTGTCTCATGACAGTGGTGTACACCACCACTAAACCAGTCACTATAAAAAAAAAAAAAAATATGTAGGTACATTATTTTTTGCTGGGCAATCGATTGAGACTATTTATTTTAGAATCGGAGAGGGGTCGTCCAAAAGGTGATCGCTTTCATATGGAATTGCTCAATAACCCACTAAGTGTTCATATTGAAATTCTAATTAAAATTATATCTAGGAAAATTTCTTTAAACGGTTGTCAAAAATTCAAAAAGCAATATTTTTACTCTATTATTTTTTTTATTTAAAGGTCAGATGATGAAATAAAAAATATTTTACAATATTTACAACACAACCAGGAGTTTGAGGTAAGTTTAATATTTTTGTTTGTTTAATGTTTTTTAACTTCACTATTGTCTAAAATATAGAAACCCACAGCTAAAATATTTTATACCAAACTATTAGAAAGTGTTCGTATCGATGCCAGTAGTGTAGATATGAGGACTACGAGCAATTACCGCGAAGAAGCATTACAGCGTTGCCAGATTGTTGGGATTCGGGATCCGGAATCCGGGGTCCCGGGGGATTTTGGGTATTTTGTGGGTATTTCGTGGGGATTTAGAGTTGCCACCTTCGGCGTTGTCATGTTGGGTGTTGCCACCTTCGGTGTTGCCATATTGTAAGTTGTCAGTTGGTCGTAAGAGTGTTGCCATCTTTCCGAGGTTCCAATTGGTGGTGGTAGGCAGATCGTTCGGGTTTGTGTCCTGGATGTTGCCATTAGGGAGGGGGGGGGGGGGGGGGGTTGTGTCCCGGATGTTGCCATTAGGGGTGTTGCCAGATTGCTCGGTGAATGTCCCCCGCCCCAGACCCCCGATCCCCAGCATGGTTGCCACATCTTGCTTGATACCAAGTGCGTTTAATGTTCAAGTGCGCGATCAAGCAAATCAATGAGAAAGCAGCCAGATTGCTTGGTGAATGTCCCCAGACCCCCAGCCCCCCGATCTCACCACTCGCAATGTTCCCCAGGCCCCAGATCCCCGTCCCGATCCCCCAGTCGGAATGTTAAAGTCTGGTGTGGCAACTCCAACAGCTGTGCTTGATGATCACTAGTTATCAAGCAATGAATAATATGTCTATACATATGTTTTGATTTAAGCAATGACTAATCACACAATTTCATCATATCCCGAAATTTCTCACACTGACATTTTGAGTTTGAGCCGAGTCTGTCTCAATTGAAGTGATTGGTTGATTTACTACTTTACTCGGACAATCATACGATGGAGCCGATGAAATGAATAGCCGAAAGAAATATTCACGATGCCCATTTACCGCTTTCGATCGAAATATGCAAATGTAAACTAGTTTATTTACGAACATCGTTTTGACAAGAAGTATTTTTTATTGAGAAAAAAAAGAATAAAAAATTAAAATAATAAATTTTATATTATTTGTGACTTGTTATTGTAATCTCGTTAATTCAAGTGTTGGGGCAAGTATACCCATTAAGCTATCCAACTATGACACCAATACTAAAAATATTGAATTTGATCTTCAACTCCCCAATAACGATACGGTTAAAATTGAAATCAATTTCAATTTACTTAAAGCCAGCATTCCCTATGGAAATGAACCTTCGAAATCAGCAAATCTAACAACAACAACAACTACAACAATGAGAACAACACCAACCAGAGAATTTTTTTCTGTTGAGGAAGCCATTGAAGCCTTCAGGCAAGAAATAATTTTAAAAGAAATGGAAATAGCTGGAATAATTCAAAGTGAGTATCCTTTTTACAGACATTTTAAATTGGAGTACAATGAGAACTCTATAACCGTACGATGCACATATGTTAGTAACTATAATCTACGATCTCTAAATATTTACTGTTTCGAATACCATGAATTCCAAGCTGAACGAATTCTAAGTAATGGTGAAGTTGAGGTTGTGGTCATACCCAATACTGATTCTAGAAGTGATGGTGAATTAATTGATATTAAAAAATATAAACAAACGTATAAAATGAATATTAGTTAAGTGAATTTGTGAAATTATATTTTAATCTTCTTCATTCTTTTTTCGTGTCAAATAAAACAAAGATGTATTAAATTTTATAAATGTGTATTTTCTTTATTTATTTTTTAGTAATTTCATGTAAAAATTTTAGACACAAGTGCCCACAATTAAATAAATTATAATTTTGATGTTGGTTATAATTATAATTAATATCATTTCCCAAGTATTTCACAACTTCCAAAGGAGGTTGTAAGTTTCCAAAACTATCAAAATATTCTGCTTGATTTTTGTTTTTCCAATACGCTACCCAATGTGTGCCGCCGTCTTCTGAGTTATCGAGGTTCACTATTCCAGTCTCAAAGATTTTGGGGCGTTTTGGAAGTGAGTCTCTCATAAAAACCCCTCTAAAATGTGGAATATTCACACTAAATTTCATCAAGTCAGCATCTGTTAAAGGTCTTTTGGGTAGCTGATTTAGAAGTTTTTTGGAGGTGTACATACAATACCATAACCCTTTTTGTATGGTTTTAGATATAGACCTTTTCCCATTGCAATCGCCTCTATTACTTTGTTATGTCTGCTGGCCTCTTCGAGTTGATGTTTGGCTGCTTTTGCGGCATTTACAGTTTTAGCGATGGCAGCTCCTCCGGTAGCCAGTCCACCAATAGCACTTACAGCGCTAAGTATGGGTATAAGTGGTAGAAAACCACAAATTTTTGGGACATTAATGATGCGTGGTATTGTTATTTGCGACTTTTTTTCCCTTTAAAGATGTGTATATAGATTTACGCGCAATTTTAATGGCATTGTTAATATCTTGCGGTTTTTGCTTTTTTAGAATATTAGTGGCTGTTTTTATCGCGCTGTTGAAAAGTTTATTACCACATGATTTTTTCACACGCTTTGTTTTTTGTGATTTCACACCCATACCGAATTTAACTTTAGCTTTCATTGCGTTGGTTATTAGGTATGCGTTTGTTTTTTCTTGTAGGTTGCTGTCTTTAGCTAAAATTCTTTCCCACGCTCTATTTTCAAGTACTTGGTCGGCTTGATGTCTTGAATTAATGTCTTTATGCTTTGAATATATTATATCGTGCTCTCTGCAAGCTGAATCTAATGGATTTATACCTTTGTCACCTCTGCTTAGACATTTTTGTAGTTTTGTGCCTGGCCCGCAAAATTGATAGCCTGGTAAGTGTAATTCGAATGGTAAAGAGTTTATCAACCGATCTACTAATCCTTTTCCATAGACAGTTGTCTTACGATTAACATTTTTTCGATAATGGACAACCATTTTATTTGATTTCTCATACAAAAATGATTACCATTTTATAATGTTGAATCATTTTATAAATCGGATGCTATAAATATAAATTAGGAGATAAATAAATGCATTGTCAGTTCTCAAAATGCGTTTAGTAAAACAATATAAAAGTATTGCAGTAAGGAATCTAGATTTTTCCACCAACACCCATGGGGCGGAGAAAAGACATAGTTCTTTATTACCTAATTCTATTCGTGCTTTAATAGTGGGTCCGTCTAACTGTGGAAAGACTAATGTTATGCTTGGATTGATTGAAAGTCCCAATGGACTAAAATTTGAGAATATTTATATATATTCCAAATCACTTTATCAACCTAAATATGAGTATTTGAAAGAATTGGTGACACCAATAAAAGGGATGGGGTATTATACATTTTCTGATAATGAAACAGTAGTACCGCCTGAAAAAGTATAAAAAACTCGATTATGATATTTGATGATGTAGCATGTGAGAAGCAGAATAATATTCGTCAGTATTTTTGTATGGGTCGTCATAAAAATGTTGATTCATTTTATTTGTGTCAAACGTATACTCGAATTCCAAAACACTTAATTCGTGATAATGCGAATTTTATAATCATGTTTAAGCAGGATGAAATGAATATGAAACATGTATATAGTGATCACGTTGGAGCGGATAGGAATTTTGAAAAGTTTTATGCCATGTGTCGAGAATGTTGGAAAGATAAATATGGTTTTTTGGTGATAAGCAAAGATGACGGTTTGAATGAAGGTCGCTATAGAAAATTATTTGATACATTCATAAAAATATAAAATCCCACCAATTATGAATATAGATATTAGTAAAAGATTTACCTTTGAAGCTATCACAACCCACCCCTGATCTGATACCTGGTCTGATACCTGATCGAATACCTGATCTGATACCTATTCTGATACCTGGTCTGATACCTGATCTGATAACTAATATATTTAAATATGAGTGAAAAAGTGTTGAAAGAGTTAATAAAAAATAGAAATGAGTTGAAGAAGAAATTTCGTAGTAAAAAGATGGATGAAGCCGCTACATTCGACCGATTAGAAGACACTTTTAAACCTATAACGCGACCACTGAAACAATTAATTGATGGATCGAACAAAAATCTACTTATTTCCAAAAAAGAACAAAGTACATTAAAGGATGAAATGTCCAACGATTATAGTAACACGTTTGACAACATTCCAATGAAAATGGAGACAAGTACTCCAAAAAGGGTAAAAAATAAAAGCAAGACAATTGATGAAAGTATGCTTAGTAAAAATACTACAGAAGATAATAAATTTTACACTCAACCTACTATTGTTGAAAATGACGACATCAATGATTTATCCGATTTGGGTAGACAAAATATATTGGATACACTCTACGGTCCTCACAAAAATGTATCGAATGGTGAATGGATGTTTGGAAAAAGTCCTCTAAAATTGAGTGAAGATAAAATAGTGATTGGAAATCAGAGTTGGGCACGTACTCATGGTCTATTTGAATTATTATTTTACAATGATCCCAAGAATTATGATAAAACAGAATTGGAAATCTACAAGAAAATCTTGGAGAAAACCAATGCGTATAGACGTAATTTTAAAGAAGCTGGACAAATAAAAGGTACAAGAGCTACCAAATATCAAAAAATAATAAGTAATCTGATAAAAGATTTTAAATCAGGTAGTGGAATGATGCAGTTAAATCCCCAGAAATCAAACTATTTATACTGGGACGATCCAAATAAATTGGTAGAATGACTTAGACTATTGGTCGCATCACAGGCGGCCGGACACACCAACCACAACAACGAAATTGCCTCAATCATTGAGGAATTACAAGAAGCCAATATAATTGAATAAATTTGTTAATAACAAAATAATAATAGTTTGATGCCTGTTGACAAATTTGGTCATTTTGCTGAAGACAAGACAGATTCATCAAGAAAGCTTGTTTCTAAAAGTATGGGCTTCCTTGTTGATAGGGATATGAATATTAATATCCAAAATAAAAGAATCAAATATGTTGGTTATCCTACTAATGAAAAAGACGCCGTCACAAAAGAATTCATGCACTCACAAGTGCAAAAAGTGCAGCAAGAAATAAACTTGGATATAAGTCAGATAATTAGAGTAGTTGATGAAAAAATTAGTGAAATAAGTGTGAAAAAACAGACGTATATGAATGGAGCAATTAAATCGCTGAATAATACAATTCATCGACTGGAAAATACGCAATTGGAAATGTTGGGCGAAAGGCAAGTGTCAGAAAAGCCGTTAATTAAGTATATAAATGGTGAGAAAGATGTCGAAGATGAGAATCTTAAAAGAGTAGAGTATATGATCAGTAATGGAGAAGGATCAAAAACGGACTCTAGTCAACGAACTACATAGACAGGCGCGAAAAATCTTTAAACGACGAAGAGTTATTATGAAGGGTATAGATGATTTATGGCAAGCAGATTTAGTTGAAATGGGGAACTATTCCATGGATAATAAAGGGTATCGCTATCTTCTAACAGTTATCGACACATTTTCAAAATTTGTTTGGGCTGCTCCAATCAAAACCAAAACTTCTATGGAAGTGACCAAAGCTATGGAAAATATTTTTAAATTTGGGCGTATTCCAAAAAACTTTCAGACTGATGATGGTAAAGAGTTTTCCAACAAATCGTTTGGCATGCTGATGAAAAAACATAAAATAAATCATTACTCTACATTCAGTGTTATGAAAGCGTCAATTGTTGAACGATTCAATAGAACTTTGAAAGGTTTGATGTGGAAAGAGTTTAGCTACAATGGGACATGTCATTGGATTGATATGTACAAAGATTTGCTTGATGTATACAATAGTAAAATTCATCGCACTATTAAAATGCCGCCAAAAAAAGTAAAGGAAAAATTGTTAAATACAGTTTACAGTCATCTAAAAATCCATCCACCCTCAAAATATCATGTCGGCGATCATGTACGCATCAGTAAATATAAGCACATTTTTGAAAAAGGCTACACACCCAACTGGACAACAGAAATATTTAAAATTAAATTAATAAAAAATACATACCCCACAACATACATTTTGGAAGATTATCAAGGCAATCCAGTTGAAGGTGGATTCTATGATGAAGAACTCGCTAAAACTCGCTATCCAAATACTTATTTAGTTGAAAAGATTTTAAAAACTAGTGGAGTTAAGGTATTTGTTAAGTGGTTGGGATTTTCGAACGAACACAATTCTTGGATTATTAAAAATGAAATATTGTAATATTATCTATATATATTTATATTAAATAAAAAATAAACTTATTTAAAATAGAAAGCTATTCTTTTATTTATCTCATTCTACATTTGGTAGTCAAAATGTCAGTAACATTGACCTTAAGTGGCAACTCGTCAGAATTATCGGCTGACTACTTTCCCCCCGTAGAGCTTAACGGGGAGTGTGAAGCTGCACTAGTTGATTTTCATTCATACAACAGCATACCAAATGTTGATATATACAATAATTTGTTTCACATTGGAGACAATATTATCGAAATACCTGTTGGATCATATGAACTTCAATATATTGTAGACTTTATAACAGAGGAATATGAGCGGGAAAATTTTGATAAGAAGATAGAAATAGAGTAAAATAACAATACAATGCAAATTGTAATCTATACCTCTCATGATCCGATATACTTTGATAAAGAAAATTCAATTGGAGAACTTTTAGGATTCGATGCAAATACTTTGGAGCATGGACTAGAACATATTTCAGACCAACCTGTGAACATATTTAAAATCAATCTGTTGCGGATTGAATGCAACATTGTGGTCAATACCTATATTAATAATACTAATGCTCATACGCTACATGAATTTGGGATAAGAGTGTCACCTGGATATAAAATAGATGAGATGCCCCGAAATTTAATTTATTTGCCACTCAACTGCAAGGAGATAAGTTCACTAAACGTACGAATAGTTGATCAGGACGGTGATTTAATTAATTTTCGTGGAGAAGAAATCACACTTCGAATACATTTGAGACCAAAGCTATAATGATTATTTACAATAAAAAGGGACTTATAACTCCACATCCAAACATTATATCCCCACCAGTTGGAGAATCAAGATCGTTAAAGTCATCTAAACGTTTAACACCTGCAAACATACAGTTTCTTAAAAGTTTAAAATTTAAACTAAAATGAGTTCCATCATTAATGTCTCGGAAAAACCTGTATCGGATGATACCATTATAAAAAAAGATTATCACACATATACTCCATACTTGCAGTCATTTAACAACAATGATGAAATTCGAATCTCAGTACAAAATCAGGATTTATATCTCTTGCCCAGCGAAAGTTATCTTTATGTCGAAGGTAATGTTTTAGATGCCTCTAAAAATAGTTTTATAGCGAATGTTTTCAAAATGAAGAATAACGTTGTTCCATATCTATTTGATGATATTCGCTATGAACTTAACGGAGCTGAAATTGATCGCACAAGATATTTGGGTATTGCAAGCACAATAAAAAACTATGTTTCATTGAATTCAATGGAGGGTACAATGATGCAAAATGCTAGTTGGAATAATGGGAATGGTATACCACTAACAAATTCAAACTTTAACTTTTATGTACCTCTAAAGAGTTTGCTGGGATTTGCCGAAGATTTTAACAAAATCATTCTAAATAGCAAACACGAACTAATATTATTGCATTCCAAAAGCGATGACGGATTGGTTACATCAAGTATGGCTACTGAAAAGCCGAAATTAAGCATCACAAATATCTCATGGCGAATTCCACATGTCCACCTCTCCGATACGAGTAAATTAAATATGATGAAAACTATCAAGAGTGGATCATTTAGGCAGTTGGGATTCTCATTTTAATCCCAAACTAACAACAGGAACTAATCACATTTGGAATGTTAAATTGGCTGTGAATAGAGAACGCCCACGATTTGTTTTGATTGCCTTCCAGAATGCTGATAAACTTATTAATTGTGATTTAACTAACTTGAAAGTACATTTGAATTCTGAGTCATATCCGTATGACGATTTAAATTTCAACTTTGAAAAAGAACGCTTTGCTGTTCTCTATGAAATGTATGTGAAATTTCAACAAAACTACTACATGAAAGAGCCTCAACCATTACCCTCATGTCAAGATTTTAAGAATAAAGCCCCAATTATTGTTGTTGATGTCTCTCATCAAAATGAGTCAGTTTCAAGTGGACCAATTGATATCAAAGTCGAATTTGAAACATCTAAAAATATTCCAGAGAATACAACAGCTCATTGTATTTTAATTCATGATCGCTTAATCGAGTACACGCCATTGACGGGGTTGGTGCGAAAAATCATCTAAAAAATCAACAAAAAATAAAAAATTTAGATAATGCATAAAGAACGCGTTTTCGTAGACTTGCAGGGATTCCGAGGAAATAACAACAAGTTTATAATAAAAGAAGTAGCTAGGTTGCTGGTCAGGAATACCTTAATTTTATAGTTGAACCACCATACCACATCTCTAAATTATCTGCAGACAAAAGAAGGTTAACATACTGGCTGACTAAAAACTTTCATGGGTTGCGGTGGGAAGATGGAACTGTACCCTACTCCAAACTAAATGAAATTCTTCAACAAAATACCGTAGGAGTATACAAAATATATGTAAAAGGTAGTGAGAAACAAGAGTTTTTGGAAAATGTGCTGGGAAGAGAAGTCTTAAACATTGAAGACAATGCATGTATGAATTTTAAGACTCTTGAAGAAGAATTTCCCTACTGTTCTGGATGTGAAAACCATACCACTAAAAATTGTGCTCTCAAAAAAGCCTTTATGTTACAAAATTATTTTAATTTCAAACTTAATAATAATATATCATAATCACAAACAAATTATAAAATAAAAACACAACTTTTATTTTTCTGTAAATTCAAATTTAAATCTTTTTATTTACTTTAATAAAGGGGGGGGGGGGGGTGGGTGAATTAATTTAACATTTTAATATTGGTACTTGAACGATGAAGACTGTACATTTTAATACAACTCCCACTATACATTTAATGTATAAATGGAATTTTGCTTACAGGACTGCTCGCCAAAGCGATTGGATAATGTACGCACGTGATCGTGAACGATTTAGATTGCGAATACAGCAAACTGCTCTACTATTAAATAATATTTTGCTGACAGAACATCGTAATAGAGTGTATGAAGAAAGATTACACAACACTTTTAGCGTTGAAAATAATGATAAATAGCTGAAAAGTATTTTTAATATTTATATCAAATTAAATAAAAGAAGACAATTTTTCATTTTATTATACAAGTTTTTATTATTTTTTATTTCCTAAAAATCTGCATCCATAAAATTAATACTAGTGGGATTATCATCATTTACATTATTAACATAATCATTTTCAGATTCAATACTTAAAAGGTAATTATCATTAATATTACTATCAGAATTATCATATTCTCTAAGCTTATCTGAATCTATGTGACGTTTGTAGTCAGCAAAACTTAAAACTACCCAGGAAAATTTCCTGTTCCAAAGAATCGGTTGTACAATAGCTACTTTTCATTCACAACCCCTTCTACTGTCGATTCCAACACCGATTCTTTTTGTTTGAAATTGTCCCAAAAGCAACCCCTTCTATAGCTCCAAAGTGGAACCGGTTGCTCTAGAATCAGTTATGGAACTAGTTCTGGAATTGATTCTACGTCACCCACACCTTCCATATAGGATCCCAGGAACTGGTTCCGGAGCCAGTTCCTTGGAATCGGTTGCAGTGGAACCAGTTGTAGAATGGGTGTGGTTGGCTACCGATTGTAAAAATTTTTCCTGGGTATTTTACATAATTTTTGTGTGTAAAGTTGATGTAACTTAGATCTAAATACAATCATGTCATCGAAAATAATTTTATTATTAAATAATGTATTTTTATAATCACTAATGGTCAATTTATCTAAGGCCGATCTTTTAACACCCTTGGATTTTTTTATTTCTTTCATGTTACGCACACTGATTGAATACATTTTTGGCCGCAGTCCAACAAATTCAATCATGATATTACCATGATTTTCATCTTTCATTTTTCCCAACACTTTTTTATTTAACAAAGGAAAATTAAAAACATTATTTATTGGATATTCTGACGTATCAAATTGTGTGTGAATATCAACACGAATGTCTTCATAAAAATCTAAGGATTTTATGGTATATACAAATGAATCCGTATCCATATAATTAATAGATAAGTTATCCCCAAATTTCGGTTTCATGTACCCATAATGATAATTCTAAAACCGTAAATCCCAAATATATTGGTTTATTATATGTCGTAGACATCCGTTGCAATTGTATTGCATACATATTATCATCAAATTGGGTTATACTTTTAAAATTAGGTTTAGCAATTCGCGCCCTAACACCTAAATGTTTTTTATTTGTTGTTTCCCATTCTGAAACAATATAGACATCTTTTCGCTTGTCAACATTTTCCATCGTTTTTCCATAAACACTATTGTTTAATAACTTAAAAAAATCTTTCTCAAATTCATTTTTAGCTTTAGTTCTGTGAAGGGTATTTAAATCTATATACTTTTTTAGCCATGGTTTTTGTTTGAATTTAAGTATTCTATGCATCTTGTTTAGAATTAAACCATTTTTGAGACATTGTTTCAAATTTATATAATGTATGGGATAGTTTAATTTTGAAGAGAAATCTGCTACAAGCTTTATACCTTTCGATTTCCCGGCCTTTTTGTTTTCGGGACAAAAAGGAAGATCATTGTGTGAATCATGAATACTATCTGGATAATCGAAATCTACTTCCAATATATATTCTACCTCTGATGAGTCAGATATCTCAGATATCTCTGAGCTAGAAATTTTTTAAATTCTGGAGATTCATTTTCAAGCCACTCAAAGTCTCCATATGGAAGATAACTTGACATAGCCCAACCATACAAATTATTCGCATCCAAATACATTAAATACTCTGATGGCTTACTCTCATCAAAGTCTTCCAAGTATTTATGATTTGCTTTTGAATATCTCCATGAACATTGAACAAGACCGCCTCTTATACCCTTTTGAATAAAATTGTACATATTTATATCTGAAATGAGCTGCAATTCGATTTTTGTGGTTTTTAGCATCGCATCCCAAGACAACCCTGGAACAGTATAATACTGGCAGGGATCCAGATTGTAAATGTCTTTACAAATATTTCTAAAATTTTCAAATACATCTGTCAGTAGAAGTACGTCACTCTCTAAATATAGTTTCATATACTCCAATAGATTTTTACATTCAAAAGTTTCCCAAACTTTTTTCGCATGACTATAATCTTCAAGTGTACAATATTTGTGGGTTAAAATATTAAAGAATTGTTCACGACTTGGAAGTTGCCTATCATGAAGACGTTCAAACATATTAATAAAGGAATATGGAAATACCCCCTTTCGTCGAATTAGATTAAACTTATTATAATCTTCTTCGAACCGTTTGCGAACAACATTAAAATCTTTTATAGATAAATTTTTGGCTAATGAATCTAAACTAGATGCCATAAATCGACATGAATCCAGAAAACGAAGTTCCATAAAGCCACCATCAACTGGTATAACTTTTGAAAGGGATATATATTTCTCCTTATTAAGAGGAATGACCTTTATGTTACCCTTATTTTCATCCTTATCATTCATTAACTCTTTCACAAAGATATGACAATCGTACAATGAAAAGTTGTGAAATAAAATTGGGATGAACTTTGGTGTAAAATAATTAATATTACACTTGTTATGTGCAGGTCCTCTATATTTCCCAGTCAAATGACAGTGATCTTTTACTCTATCTACCCCTAATTCCTCACCACAAATTGAACAGTTTTTAGTCTGAGTATGATATTCGACTTATTCTGAATTCATTTGGATCATTGGAATAATTTTACTTAGATATTCTATATAAATTTCTTTGGTATCTCGGGTTAAATGTTCAACAAATTTCTTGGGTGAATCTTCACCAAAATATGAGTAATACTTATCTAAATTAAAGTTAAACTTACACTTAATATAATATCCAAAAGCACATGGTTTGTGCTTTTGGATATTTCTAGTTTTCAGCGAAACCTCTTCTGTCATCTCCTCAAGTATACACTCAAAATCTGCATACACAACGAAAGGAACATCCAGCTGCTTGTGTATATTACTAAATTTCAATATACTATCCCCTTCTTTGGGCATATGAGCAACAATATTATTGCATGATGCTTTATGCGTCTCGAACATCGTTTTGGTGTATGTATATTGCAAGCAAGTGTTGCACAGATATAATTTTGTTCTATGATCTGTGATGCTGGATCGTACAAATCTAAAATTAAAAATAATAAAAAACAAAAATGTTACTAAATATATAGTATTACTATAGGAATGAAATTATAAATAATTGTGAACGATGTATACCTTGAAAGATCCTTTATTAAGACATAATGCGATTTTTCTGTAGTCGTCAGCAAAAGTAAATTTATGTGAAATTTTTTTTCCGACTGAGTAAAATAATATGGTCCAATTATTTGTACCCCATCCAGCCCAAAAACATTAATACTGATATCAGCATTGTTTTTTTTCAAAAATCTTGATTTCTTTTAGCGATAAGGGGAAGCTCATATCCATAAAATTTAATCTTATTCCAGAAACTAGAATTATATCATTCTCAATATTGGGTATTCCATAAGAATAAGGGCTTTTCATCCGTCTAGTACTCAATTCAGATTTATCAAAAAATGATGCAATAATACACCATTTAAAACAATAGATATCATCGTTTTCAATATTGAGACATGCCCCAGTCCTTTCATTTATTTCAGAAGGTAGGGGGATATATTGACATCCTCTTATAATCATAACCTGATTAATATTAATATCAAGATATTTTATCTTCATCAGAGACCACCCACTATCACGCTCTTGAAATTCACTCATTTTTCTGCATATATCTTCATATTGAGTGATGTACAATTGTTCGATGTTGTCACTTTTCGAGATAATTTTCATCTTTGTCATATGCGACATATTCAGACATTTAATTTCACTTCTATCGTAATCATTTTCACTATCATCATTTTTATTATCATTATCAGTATGTGACATCAGCATATATTCACATACAAGCTCCATATTAAACTTGTATGTAATATTTTTCGCTAGAGAATGTTCCAGTAAATTCACGATAGATTTTTGAGCACCTTTGAAAAATTCTTCCGGAAACAATACATTCTTATTATGATTTAAATAGGTGTAAGTTTCCAAACGTTCTTGGAAGCTACTTTCCCTCAATGTTAAATTTTCATCTAAAATAATAACCTTACTCCTATGACCATCCGTTCTGAGATGATAGGAGAAATGATTTGCCTTGACATCCACTTGACAAATAACTTACCGCATGATTTTTGACGTGAGTTTTTAACTCCTTCACACTAGCGAAATTATTTTTAAAAATATTACAAATAAAAGAAGACATTTTTTTATTTTAATTGTTATTATCAGGAGTAGCTTGAAAAGACTAAGTTGTCTGAAAATATTATTACCGAGTTTTATATAAAAAAGAAAAATAAAAATGCATATCAAAGAGATAGAAGAATTTATAAAAGAGAATAAAACATATATATTCGAAGAACACCTCAAAGAAATTATTGCTTTTACAGAGAAATCAAACGCAAATAAAAAGAGAGAAATCATAAATTCAAATCATGGAGAGCACTTTCGAGACTGCAGATATTCCACCGATGCAGACTTTTTGGTGACAGACACCTGTGAATGCGTATTTTTTTGGATGCAAAAAAGATCTATTCAGGCTTTAATAAAGAAATATAAAAATCTCATTAATGTATTTCATACAAGAAATTTTAAATAAAGATCCGTTTATAATCATTTTTCAAAAATCGTATTATTTCAATTTATTATCAGTACATATTATATAAAAACTAAAAAATAATAAAAAAAGTATATGTATACATTTTAATCACATTCCATACTTTCTAAACGTGTGCTTTAAGTAATGATATTGAACTCAAATATTTACCATCCGTGGAAGGTACACAAGTTTCTTTATATTTAAATAAATTTCGAATTTTATTGGTAGTCAGTTTATGCTAATTACAGAAAACATTTTTGTATATGTTTAGAATCATGTTTAGCCCTGCTTAATTATTTTACTTTCTTATCAGTAAACGCTGTATTTTTTATAGATCTTTGAAGATTCTACTACAATATTCATATCCATCTTTAAGTTTATTTAATCACCATATTTCCAAAATAACTAATGAGTGTTTTGCTAATAATGTTAATGAACTTAATCAATTAACATGTGTGGTGATTTACATAATTTTTCCATTAATATAAACTAACCCAACATCAAAAAAGTATGACAATGAACTTGACTTGAGTAGTCATACATATATCATTATATTTACATAAATTTCGAATTTTATTATTACTATTATTATTTAAAGCTGATAAAAAAAAGCATATTTGGAAAAGTTTATAAACATGTTTCACTTTGCATAATTATTCTTTTTTTATCTGCTTTAAATGATTAATAATAAAATATACATTTTGAGCGCGTGTGTATAAAAAAGTCATGGTAATGAACTTGAATAGTTGTCATGCGTGCTAATTTTTGCTACCCATTTAAAGCTGATAATAGAAAGCATATTTGGAAACGTTTAGAAGCATGTTTCACTTTGTATAATTATTCTTTTTTTATCAACTTTAAATGCTTAATAATAAAATACACATTTTGAGCGCGTGTGCATAATATTATATTATCACCACAATTTCTTCAACACAATTCGGTATAAAAAAGTCATGGCAATGAACTTGAATAGCTGTCGTGCGTGTATTATTGTATTTACATAAATTTCGAATTTTATTGTTGCCCATTTAAAGCTGATAATAGAAAGCATATTTGGAAACGTTTAGAAGCATGTTTCACTTTGCATAATTATTCTTTTTTTCTACTTTGTTATCAGCAAACGTATGCTTTGAATGCTCTCTACAAAAAAATAAAAAAATTTGCATATGCGCGTGTACATAATATTATATTATCAACACAATTTCTTCAACAAAATTTGATATAAATAGATGATCTTTCTAATTTTCTATATCAGTTTAATATTCAACAAAGAATATGGCATCAACTTTACAATCAAATTTCAATAAAATGAATGAGGTGAAACCCATCCTTAAACTGAAGGAAACACCGTACCTGGGTGAGGTCTGGATTCTACGAGCCAGGAGGACGAAGACGCCTTTTGGGGATGCGATCCTGGTCGAGGCTAAGGATAACGGATTGTTCCTCCCTAAGAGGTTCAACGACCTGACTGACGAGGAAGTCGAGGCGATGGGGACTGGAAAGTTCGTCCTCATCAAAGAATCCGAGGACAATAAACTCAGCAAATTTAAAATATCTACAATCGTAAAATAATTATTTTATTTTAATTATATTTATAAAAAATTTATAAATAATAAACAAAAAATAAAAAAAAAATAGTCTTTTCATTTCCAATAGGGTCTTTTATTTTTCAGCTTTTTTTTCAGCTTTTTAATTTATTAATAAATAAAGAAATTAATAAAAATAAAAATAATAATCTTTTAATTTCAAATAGGGTCGTTTATTTTTCAGCTTTTTTTCAAAAATTTAGATATTTTTTATTTAAATTTATAAGATTATAAATTGCTCGTCTTTTAAAGATGAAAATAAAACATCTACAGGTGTCAACGCCTTCCAAACACAGATCATTCGACCATTCACAATCATTAAAATGTTCACCATGAATTGATTCAAGTTTTTTGTATTCATAAATATGGAGATCTTTCAAGAATATCTCTATAAATAGTAAATCTTTACCGCAAATGAATCCATTATAATTATAAATGAAGTCATTTATTTCCGCTCGTAAAGACGACATTTTTAATAATTAAATAGTATATCGTTTTCCAAAATATAAAGTAAGACTAAATAACAAGACTCTTGACAAATACAATATTTCATCCAACTCGAAATATTTTAAATAACAAACATTGCGATGACAAAAAGCTTTATGATTAGTCATTGCTTAAATCAAAACATATGTATAGACATATTTATTTGTTTGATAACTAGTGATCATCAAGCACAGCTGTTGGAGTTGCCACGCCAAACTTTAACATTCCGACTGGGGGATCGGGACGGGGATCTGGGGCCTGGGGAACATTGCGAGTGGTGGGATCGGGGGTCTGGGGCTGGGGACATTCACCAAGCAATCTGGCTGCTTTCTCATTGATTTGCTTGATCGGGCACTTGAACGTTAAACGCACTTGGTATCAAGCAAGATGTGGCAAACATGCTGCGGTTCGGGGGTCTGGGGCGGGGGACATTCACCGAGCAATCTGGCAACACCCCTAATGGCAACATCCGGGACACAACCCCCCCCCCCCCCCCCTAATGGCAACATCCAGGACACAAACCAGAACGATCTGCCTACCACCACCAATTGGAACCTCGGAAAGATGGCAACACTCTTACGACCAACTGGAAACTTCCAATATGGCAACACCGAAGGTGGCAACACCCAACATGACAACGCCGAAGGTGGTAACTCTAAATCCCCACGAAATACCCAAAATCCCCACAACAAATCCGGGACCCCGGATCCCGAATCCCAACAATCTGGCAACGCTGCAATGTTTCTTCGCGGTAATTGCTCGTAGTCCTCATATCTACACTACTGATGCCACTTGGGATATACTTAGATGGAAGGTAAGACATCTCAAAGACAACTACAATAAGGCTGAAGAATGAAGAAAAAACACAGGTTCTGGATTACTTGATTCTGATGAGGGAGTTACCAGTGTAAAAGATACGAAATATTGTACTAAAATTAGGAATGCAATAGTTCATTTATTAATATATAATTTTTCCTCTTTTTAGAAAAACTACGCAAAATGTGTAAATTTTAATATGACCTACACGATGTCTTTGGCCAAAAATCTGCAGATTTCCCTTTTGAAATTTATGACTCAGCTTTACCAAATGATATGCTAAACAGCACTGTTATATTTGATGGTACAACAGGAATGCAAAATTGTCATACATATTTTGAGGCTCTAGATGAATTCAGTGAAGTTGCAGGAATGCAATACAACGAATCAGATAATGAAATAATAGTAATTGAAACTGATTTAGTTCAAGAAGATTTATCTGAAATATCATCATCGTTTTCTCAAACGACAACTACTGTTGAAAATGAATCATCTTTAACTTTCCTATACCCGCGCTAATTTTTGTAACACCTATACCCGCGCGCGGTCTCACAGACCAAAGGTTTTAAAACCTGTTTATTCATAGTTTTTCCTAACACAACCTATATAGATAATATTTTTTTTTTTAAACTTAAAGATATAATGAAAAAAATTATACCAAAAAATTATATATAAAAAATTATTTTCAGTAATTTTATCGACTTTCAGTCGTTTACAAAACAGCCTTAAATTAAATATATTTGAAAAAAGTGTTTTCTCGGTCACACAGACCAACGCGCGGATATAGGAAGCTTAAAAAAACAAGGTGAAAGATTTTGCTGAAAAATTGAAAAAAGCGGTATCAAAAACAGCTGTGGAAAAACTATCTGCACTTCATAATGAAAAAACTGAGTACCTAAAATCCAAAATGAAATTTGAAAAAGAGAAGTTTTTTAAGGAATTTGATTTAAATGAAAGAAAGTTTATAGAAGACGTTCAAAGAAGAAAGGATGAAATGGAAATAAAAAAATTAGAAATCGAAAAAGAAGAGAGATTAAAAAGACTCCAAATTGAAAAAAATGAAAGAATCCAAAAGTACGAAAAAGAAATGAGGTATAAATACCAGAAATGAAAATTGTTCTACCTTTTGGATTAAAAATTTAGGAAAGCATTGCTTTCAATTTACAATCTTTCATGAATCACCATTATGGTGAACCTTATTTGTCAACTTGCAATTTAAGGCGGTCCCCACCCCCTCTAGAAATTTTCGTTTGGTTATAAAACTACATCATCAACTATATTTCTAATAAGGTATAAAACTCGCCTAGACCATAGCAAGGTTAATATTGGCTAAATTATGAAAATCGTAAAAAAAATTTAAAAAACTTACTCCAGTTTTATTTGTAAGATCTGTAAATATTCAGATATAAATTTCTGTCTACATTAGATTATGCTACCCTAGTCCCAGGTATGGACAAAGAAAGGATTTTTTTTTTGTAAATTTGCAAAACTAATTTTTAGTTTTTTAAAATTCTGACCAACAAAATATAAAAAAAGTGGGCAACGCATAGCATTTTTTTAAACTAGAATAATTCTACTGAAAATTACACATATCCCTCTCTAAACTTATTAGTGACGGTGTTCTAAATTTGAACATTTTAGAGAAAAGTGTGATTATTTCCAATAATTTAGATAATAGTATTCATTTTTGTTTGCTTTTGATTTTTTTAAATCAGAGATTGTTTTCCGAAAATTGTGTAAAACTTTGACAACGTTAACTCTATTTTTACCAAGGTTAAAAGTGAAATTTTTGAAAAATGTCAATGTTTTCTGAAAATATATGAAAACATTGGTAGCATTCGGCAGAGAAACCTTAAACTGATACCGGTGACTTGTAGCGCTTTGTGATTACTTACTCTGCTGAACGATGTTTTCTTTGTTTTTTTTTTTTTTTTTTTTTTTTTTTTAAGAGAAGCAACACTCAGGAAATTCTTCCTATTAATTAACGTGTTGCTTCTTTTGGAAAGGGGATAGAGAAGAAGGGAAAGGTAGTGAAAGATGAAGGGCTTCAAATATGGCAACACTGTAATTGCGCGAGATGTTGAATTTTTAGAACAGTTGTTGCGCGCCATGTGATGGTGAGTTGGCGAACTTTGTTGAAGCTTTTTAGTTCATAGCCCTGTTATATTATTTTACTTCGGTGGGGTTAAGTGCTATGGGAACACCGAAGGAGGACGCTGCGATATGTATGATTGATAGAAAAAACTCATACATATTATTATTTTTCATAAATTGATGTTGCCTTGGTTGGGGCTCGAACCCGCAACCTCACGTGTAACAGTCCAACGCGCTAACCATTACACCACAGCGCCCACAATTTTGTTTTGTTTTTAAATACATTTTTTGTATATTTCCTTTGATTTTTTAAAAGTTTTTGTTTTTGAATTATATTTGTATGTTTTTATTTGTCAATCATACAAAACAAAAATTTTTTAAAACCAACAACAACAAATGTATCACTATTTGATCAAAAGTAGCAAACATTTTTTACGCTACCAAAATATGACAGCGCTCAGACTGAGCGGTTAGTGATAAGGTAGTTCAGCAGATAGTTGCACAACTGTTGACTGTTAAATTGTATCTGCCGAACGCACCCATTGTCTTATTTCTTGCCGAATTTGGTGAAAGTTGTCCAAATAGCTCTGTTAACAGCAAATTGTATACATAGTAATAAAAAATTAGAAATTAACCCTTATAGGCACTTGGGGTCATAATGATCCCAAATTTGTAAATGTATATAAAAGTGCCATTTGACATGAAAATCGGTATAAAAACCTTTATAAGCATTTTCTAGAAATAATCTAAAATAACCTTTTCGAGAGCATAATTTCATAATTTATCCAATTTTAACCCTACAACGGTCTGAATGAATTGCAGTTACTACGATCACCTTAATTTTGTACATGATATTTTTATACCCAAACAAACATTTCTAGGGGAGGGCGTTGGGCAAAGGTCGCCATTTTTTCCTACAGTTTGCGTGATTTGTGGTGAGCTACACAGCTCAAAAGACTGTAACAAGTCTAAAGGCGACCCAAAATTGAAAAAATGTGGTGAAAATCACACGGCCAATTACCGAGGATGTCCTGCATACTCAATTGTTAAGCGCTCTATTGTCAGAAGGCAGTTATACAACAGAGAACCCCAAAACATTCAAGAGCAATTTAACTCGCAACCCCAATTGCCCAATCTAGAAATTTTTAACCCGCAGCCCCAATTGCCGAACGCGCAGCATTTTACGAACCAAAATCAGACCTTTGCATGTATTGTAAAAGGTCGTATATCATCTGGAAATTTTCAAGAAATTATAAGTGATGAATCTAATTCTAATATGAAAACAAATCAAAATAAATACCAAGGTCAAAAATCGGACTTTAGTGGACTTGAAGCAGCAATTGATGTGTTAGTACAAACGGTCTCAGATTTTACAAAATCTATGAATAATATGATACAGGAGATGATGAAGATGCAGTCTATGTTACTGCAGGCTTTACTGAGTAAACCATGAATACTCTGAAAATATGTTTTTGGAACGCTAACGGCATACGCCAACATAAAGAAGAACTCAGTTATTTTCTAAGAAGCAAACAGATTGACATAATGCTTGTTTCTGAGACCCACTTAACCCCTCGTAGTAATTTTTCAATTAATGATTATACATTTTATGACACAAAAGATCCCAGAGGCAGGGCATGTGGAGGCTCATGTATCTTAATAAAAACTCGCTTGAAACATTATCTCATGTGTGATCTTTGTGAGGATTATCTTCAAGCCTCAAGGACAAGGCTCTTTTCCCCGAGGGGCCGTGTATTGTTTGATACAATTAATAAAATAGGTTTGGATGTGATCTCCAGCGGCGAACCCACACACTGGCCATCAGATCGAAATAAAATACCGGATCTCATTGATTTTGGAGTAACTAAAAATATAGCAAGAAATTTGGTGCACTTAGAATCTTCATTGGAACTCTCTTCTGATCATACACCCACTATTGTTTCCCTTATAAACCCTCGAATTGTATCTAGCACTTACAGGCAAAGGAACATACTGGCTAAAATATAAAAAATTTATCAGTACTCATTGCTCGGAAAATATATTGCTAAGAATAACAGAGGACATTTATCTCTTATTTAGAAATTTTGAATCCTATCTTAAACTTGCTGCACGACTTGCTACCAAACCCCCCCGACAATCCAGACAAAATCCAATTTTTTCAGTTGATATTGAGCGACTCTTAAATGAGAAAAGAAGAGCTCATAGAGAGTGGCAGCTTCACAGATCTCCTGCACTTAAGGCTCGATTTAAAGAATGCTCAAACAAGTTACTCAAATTACTTGAATTACAAAGAAATTACTCACTGAATGATTTTTTGAAAAATCTGGAGGCCACGGCAAGAATGGACTATTCATTATGGCGTGCTACAAAGAATCTAAAAAGACCTGTTATATGTAAACCTCCAATGCGTAAATCTGACGGAAGCTGGGCTAGAAATGATACGGAGAAAGGCGAGCTGTTTGCAGAACATTTAAAATCTGTATTTATGCCAAACGATCCAAACACAATAGTCGAGTTACCACCAATTTTGCCACGGCACGTAGAGGTACCCATTCGCTTTGAGTTGCGAGAGGTAGAAAAAGCTATCTCAGAATTAAACCCAAAAAAAGCTTTTGGTACCGATAAAATTAGTAATAAAATGATCTTAGTGTTACCCCAGATAGCTGTAAGAATAATACTTTTTATTTTTAATGCAATATTACGCCTTGAATATTATCCACCAGTATGGAAGGTCTCCCTCATTAAAATGATACCCAAGCCAGGAAAAGATCTCACTAAAGTTGAATCTTATAGGCCTATAAGTCTTTTATCTAATGTATCAAAACTCTTCGAGAAACTATTGGCAAACAGAATAACGATAACTGTAACTCAACATAACCTAATTCCTGCTCATCAGTTCGGTTTTCGTAAAAAGCATGGCACCATTGAGCAAGTTCACAGACTTGTTAGTGAAATACGAAAGGCCTTTGAGGATAAGAATTACTCTTCTGCACTCTTTATTGACGTATCGCAAGCCTTTGATAAAGTTTGGCACGAAAGTTTGTTATTTAAAATTAAAAATATACTGCCACGTAACACACATAATATACTCGAAAGCTATATAAGCAATCGTAAATTTGTTGTCAAGGAAAGTGATTTCTTCAGCTCTCTTCAAGATATTCGGGCCGGTGTCCCTCAAGGTAGCATTTTAGGCCCACTCTTGTATCTTCTGTATACTTCTGACATGCCAACTGATAGTAATACTCATACGTCTACATTTGCTGATGATACGGCTATCTTGAGTTGTCACAAAAACCCATATGAAGCCTCTCGAATATTGCAGGAACACGTTTTTGAACTGGAATCGTGGCTGAAAAAGTGGAAGATAAAGGTGAATGAACAGAAATGTATTCATTTGACTTTTACTTTAAGAACAGAAACATGCTCTTTTATCAAAATTAACAATCACAAGGTGCCCCAACACTCAAATGTCAAATATCTTGGTATACATCTTGATCGTCGTCTCACGTGGAAGAACCATATCGACGCCAAAATAACACAAATAAAACTTAAAACAATAGAACTTAATTGGCTAATTGGAAGAAATTCTAGACTTGGCCTTGATTGCAAGTTGTTGTTGTATAATTCGATTTTGAAACCTATATGGTGCTACGGCATCCAAATCTGGGGCACTGCGTCTGCATCAAATGTTCAAAAAATTCAAAGGAAGCAGAACAATATTTTGCGAACCATTGTCTGCGCACCATGGTATATAATAAATGCGAACATACACTCAGATTTGAATGTTCCCACCGTTAATGATGAAATCGCGAGATACACCTTAAACTACTTAAAGAGGCTGCAACTGCACCCAAATTCATTGGCTCGTAAACTGCTTGAGGATCAAGGACACCGACGCCTCCTAAGAAGGACCACCGCTGATTTAGCTCTATAGAATAAATGTATATTCTTTATAACAAAATGTTGGTTTTTAATTTCTATTTAAAAAATTAAAAATTAGTTTTTTCGACCTTTTTAAAATTAAACTTCTAATTTATCGTTTTTAACTTTTTCTATACATTTACTTTGCATCAAATTAAAAAAATATTTAATGTTTAAAATTAAAATTTTGTCTGGCACTGGCTGGGCTTAATATTTTAGCTTTAGTACATAAGATTTGATAAACTTATTGTTAGTTCACTGTTGTGAAGATTCAATATATAAAATTATGACAAAAAAAAAAAATTTTTTTTTGCTCATATAACGAAGGTTCATCCTAGTCACCATATTTATTTTTCATTACAATTGCATTACACAGCCACAGTGAGGTATTTTCAAAATATTTTAGAAATAATTTAAAAGGTCATAATTAAACATATTTTTTTTCAAAATACGGAATATCTTTTAAATTGTAAGTTTTTTTGCAATTGAAAATTAAAATTTTATATTTTTGCATTAATCTGTCCGATGTTTTAAAAAATTTTGGTTATATTTGCAACTAATTTTTATGTTTCAAAAAGAAAATTATATTAATGTACACCTTTAAATATTAAAATTAAAATATCGTAATTTAAGTAATTTTTTTGGTCAAAAAGGTACAAACCTCTTTTACCTCTAGATTGAAAAGAAAAAAAAATCAAAAATTGGATTTTTATAGTTACAGCTGACATTGAAAATTAGCATATACCACCACATTTGGATCATTTTGGGGTATCTGTTTCAGCTTAAATTTTTGGATTCCGGTATTGCACTCGGAGAAAAAAATTTGGTAAAGCTAAAAATTTAATAAAAAATTGTCGAATTCGGAATGGTCTGGAGGAAGAACCATTGATAAGTGTGAAATATTTTTTCCATCAGGCGCTTTTAAAAGAATTAGACTTTCAGAAGCAGGAGTCTTTAACACCAAAAAATTTTTTAAATTACGATTTTTTTTTAATTTTCAATTTAAAGGCGTGTCATTTTAAGCATGAAAAACATATTACATTCAAATTTTCTTTGTAAAATAGAATAACTAGTTGCAAATATAACTAAAATTAAAAAAATTCGGACTTGATTCGGCTTAACAAACGGCAAAAAACTAGACCAGGTTAATGCAAAAATATAAAATCTCAATTTTCAAATACAAATAACTTCTACACTTAAAGAGATATCCCATGTAGCGGATTGTTATTGCTATGAGAAAATATTAGTCTTTAAAAGCTTTATTTTACTCTTTGCGCAGGCCAAAATACCTGAAATTCGTTGGCGATGTTAACAAATTTATATTAACATTTTTTACTCTACGTTTATTCATACTTTTAATTTTTTTATCCGTATTTATGATGTTCACTCTTTAAAAATTACTGCTGAACTGTGCTAATTTCAGCATACACTGCGCAAATGACTTGTACAAGTTGTAAAATATTGCGTAAAAATCAAAATCGTTTTGATTTTTACTCAAGTCTAAAAATATACTTGTACAAGTACACAAACGAAGGCACACACTGTTCAACTGACCTGCACAAACTCATTATTGTGCAAGTAACTTGAGTAGTCTATAGGCCGCATTACCGTTTTTTAAATTGTTTCAAAAATCAAAAAATTGCAAGCTTTCAAAATTTTCATATGGAGCAATTCCATTTTATTTCAACGAACATTTTTTCGGTAGTGTCCGATTTTGATAAAACTTGGTGAATGTGTGTAGTAGTGTATGTATGTTCACAAAACGATTTTTAATTATTTTGTTTTCGAAAACTGTGGCAACCCTGCAGCTTTGAAATACTGAAAATTGCAGTGTAGGCACTACAATTAAAATTTCATAACTTTTGTTGTGAGCAAGATATTGAAAAAATTCTTTTTGCGTGGGATTAGTGAAGTTTTTAGGTTTAAGAAATTTATTATTATTTTTTTTTTTTTAAATTTTTAAAATTTTTAAAAAAAAAAAAATTAAAATTTATTTTTTGAAAAAAACCCATTTTTTAGAATTTTTATATTTTTTGCACAAAATGCCACATATGTGTTCTAAACATCCTAAAAATTTCAGAGTGGAATGCCTCCTACTTTTTGAGATATATTAAAAAATGTACTGGTATGTTTATAAGAAATACTCTCTTTTACTAGTTGCTACGTGCCACTGAGTTAATAAGTTAAGTTTGCTTGTATGCAATTCATTGGAAGCATTGTTTGTATTCATTGAAAATTGTTTTTGCTGATGCTTAAGAAGTTCCGTTATTTCAAAAACAAAACGATGAAAACGATTTAGATTTCTTTAATGTCTTTGCGTTGTTGAGTAGCTTTTTAATTGTTTATAGATTTTTGACAAGTCAACATCGTAGTAGTTTTATTCTCTGATAATAATTTTCAAAAACTATTTTATTTCAAGCAGTACACATTTGTTCACAGATTTTTAATTTGCTTAAAATGCCTTTTGGAAAAGTTTGTTGTAATCCTTTCCGAAAACTCAAGCATAAAACAAACAAAATAAAATGTGTTCGTAAAGTTTCGCAAAGTCTTAGGGAGCGTTTTCCACAATATTTGCATGGTCAATATATCTGTGCTTCATGTAGAATGGCTCAATTAGATCAAGCGAAGTCATTGATAAAGAAAAAGAAAAACGAAAACAATTTCGAAGATTTTGAAATTGACACGGTTGCAGGAACTTCTACATCAGCTTTAAAAGTTGCCAATGCTGATGAAAGTTTGTCTGAAAGTGATATTGGCTCACTTTCGGAAGAAACAACCGAAGAGGCTTTCAATGAAAAGAAGAACACAGCTTTTTTTATTTGAATAAGTGCTTAGAAGCGCTAAATGAATCTCCCATTGAGTTTAAAAATAACTATTCTAAATATAAACAGGAAGAAATTTTAGGCAATATAAATTCCATATTTAGGAAAAACCTTTTTAGTTTAGAAAATATATCCTGCGATGGTGAAGATATTTTAAACCACTTAAAAGAGATTTACAATACTTCTGAAGATGATAAAGATAGACAAATTAAAATATTAACATCTTTGCCACATTCTTGGAGTGTTGGTAAAATAGAAAAAACCTTTTCAACTACAAACTATATGGCTCGTAAAGCTAAAAAACTAATTCAAAATGGCGATTATTATTTTTCTTCGCATCCAAAAAGACGATCCGGCCTCTCGACAGAGACAAAATCTATAGTTGAAGATTTTTATAGAAACGACAAAAACAGTCGCGTTATGCCCGGGAAAAAAGACTATAAGTCTGTTAAGAGTTGTAATGGGGAGAAAGAAAAAAAAACAGAAGAGATTGATGCTTTGTAATCTAAAAGAATTGCATAATTCCTTTCAAGAAGTTTATCCAACAGTAAAAATTGGATTTTAAAAATTTTCAGAGCTGAGACCACAAGAATGTATTTTGATTGGGGGAAGTGGCACTCATACAGTTTGCGTGTGTGCTATTCACCAAAATTCCAAACTTATGTTTATTGGGGGGAAAATCAAGGAATTGGCTGAAGAGGAAGTTATAGGTTTTCCCACTTACAAGCATTGGATTGCTCAATCTATTTGTAATCCAGCAACTGTACAATGCTATATGGGAAATTGTTCACTTTGTCCAGGGGATACTTAGCTTAAAGATGCCCTTAAAAACGCATATTCCACTAACAACACAGAAAACATAACATACAAACAATGGGTTCAAGTAGACAGATCCAATCTTTTGACCATAACATCTCCATCTGACGACTTTGTGGACAAACTTTCTGAAGAAATGATAAAATTAATTTTTCATAGTTTTGTGGCAAAAGAACAGAACAAGTTTCTTGATGAGGTAAAATCCAATTTAAAAATTGGAGAATTTTTGACTATCTGTGATTTTGCCGAAAATTACACATTTGTTATCCAAGATTGTATACAGAGCTATCATTGGACAAATTCTCAAGCCACTATACACCCCTTTGTGACATATTTCCGAAATGCAGATGGAAAAATAGATCACATAAGCTTTGTTGTCATTTCCGATATTTTGGAGCACAACACAGTCGCTGTTCATTTATTTCAAAGGAAATTTGTACAATTTATAAAAGAACATGTTAATGAAAACATTGACAAAATAATATATTTTTCTGACGGTTGCGCAGCTCAGTATAAAAATCGAAAAATTTTGTAAATTTACTATACCATAAAACCGATTTTGATTGTGATGCTGAATGGCACTTTTTTGCGACATCACATGGGAAAGGCCCTTGTGATGGAGTTGGAGGTTCACTAAAAAGAGCAGCAGCTCTTGCCAGTCTTCAGCGTCCAATAGAAAATCAAATTGTAAATGCTACAGATTTATTTGAATACGCTAAGGGTTTGCCTAATATCAATGTAACATTCTGCACAAAAAATGAATATGAAGAAGAGGAAATAAAACTAAACACTAGATTTAAAAAATCTGTTGCAATTAAAGGAACACAAAAACTCCATTCATTCGTACCTATTTCAAGAACAGAAATAGCTGCCAAAACCTTTTCAAATTCAGTTGAAACTCCAAAACCTATTAAGATAATAAAATACTTATAAATACTTTTATATTTTTTCTCATATCTCGAAAAGATTCCGCAATTTTCAAGGTATTTAGAACGTACATGTGGCTATTTTTATAAGAAAAACTTTTTTTTTCCAAAAAATGAATTGTATTTTTGTTTACATTTTTAAATTTTT
Source organism: Leucophora obtusa (assembly GCA_949987735.1). NCBI lineage: Eukaryota > Metazoa > Arthropoda > Insecta > Diptera > Anthomyiidae > Leucophora > Leucophora obtusa. The sequence continues at coordinate 170,386,386 of OX465295.1, read as the reverse complement.
TAATATATCTCAAAAAGTAGGAGGCATTCCACTCTGAAATTTTTAGGATGTTTAGAACACATATGTGGCATTTTGTGCCAAAAATATAAAAATTTTAAAAAATGGGTTTTTTTCAAAAAATAAATTTTAATTTTTGTTTTTTTTAAAAAATTTTAAAAATTAAAAAAAAAAAATAATAATAAATTTCTTAAACCTAAAAACTTCACTAATCCCACGCAAAAAGAATTTTTTCAATATCTTGCTCACAACAAAAGTTATGAAATTTTAAGTGTAGTGCCTACCCTGCAATTTTCAGTATTTCAAAGCTGCAGGGTTGCCACAGTTTTCGAAAACAAAAAAATTAAAAATCGTTTTGTGAACATACATACACTACTACATACATTCACCAAGTTTTATCAAAATCGGACACTACCGAAAAAATGTTCGTTGAATTAAAATGGAATTGCTCTATGCTTGACGTGCCCTCTTTAGAATCCAATTTCACAGGTCCCGGTGGGCCTGCGGGGTCAGCCACTATAACTTAAGCTTGGAATTACGTTTGCTATATGTGTGTGAAGGTTCATAGCAATCCGACGATCCAGTAAGAAATGACTTAATTATTTCCAAAATATTTTGAAAACACCAGAGTGCTCATTGCTTAGAAAATTCAATTGTAAATTTATTTTAAGAAACTGTTCAAAATAGGAGTATTGATAATAGTTAACTTTTATTTAAAAAAAATTGTAAACTAGAGAAAATAGTTTCTCAATTTTAAGAAATCCTAAAATATGATTAGGGATATAATTTTTTACAATTTTTGAAAATATCATTTCTCCCAAGGCAAAATCGAGTAGAGCATGGAAAAATATTAAGAACTATGATTTTACTTTTTCGCGATCGTTAAAAAATTTCCCGCACAAAACGTACTGAAGTTTTATATAAATGATTTTTTGTTATTTTTAAAAAGTAATATCTCACTCCAAATTAGTGAGCTTTTTCTAGTTTTCTAATACAAACCATCAGTAAAAATCATTTCCCACCATCCACAAAAATAAATTTTTTTAAGGATTTTAGAAATCGGTTTCGGTGCGGGAATTTGTTTCACCAAATTCATTTAAAAAAACTGTTTTTATTATAAGAACAATAGTATCTATTAAATTTTTCCTTGGGAGCTTGAAACGGTTCCTAACAGAGGTATTTATAGAAATAAGTACTTTTTAATTTGTTTTCTTTTTAATTTAAATATGTTTGTACTTATATTTAAAATGCGATAACAAAGTCTCACATTTTAACATATTCATTTAAATACGAAAAAGTTTCTTTTAAATGGAATTATATTATCTTTAAAAAGATTCATTCTTAATTTAAAAATTTTCGCAAAAAAAATTATATATTAATTCAAATATTTAACAATTGATTTAACTATGATTTTTTTCTCTCTGTGTAGAAAGTTTAAAAAATTTAATTGGAGTTTTTTTTAAATAAAACAAAAAAATTAAACAAATCTGAAGATTTTTCTTTTTTTCTTTTGATTGTTAATTACATTTCAATTAAAATTAAAAAATGTGTGATAGTAACGAATAATACCAAAACTTGAAATAAATCTTATTAAAAAACAAATATACATATAAATGTGTTTTATTCAAATATTAAAGAATGTAACGCTTGTCTTTTTAATTCATGTTTTTTATTTTCTGGTCTCAGTTCTTCATAGATTTCTTCAATGGTTTCTAGATCATCATCATTTCCAGTAAATTCCTCAGGAATTTGTAATCCAGTATCAGGCAAAAGAATATTACGCACACAGAACAGAATTTTGGTAGTCACATGTACTATCACTAGGGTTTGGGGTTCGGGAATTCCCGGGCGGGAATTCCCGGTAAAACCCGGGAAAAGTGTGCCGGGAATTCCCGTGAAAATAATATATTTTTCCCGGGAAAACGGGAAATTTTAAAAATATTAAATTTTTTAAATTGTTTTTGTTTCGAATAGGATTTTTTAATTTTAGTCATAAAAAACATTTTAAATACCAAAACAAAAATTTCATTGTTAAAATCTTTTAAAAAGGAATACATTTATTTGACACAGAAATAAAATCTTTGCCAAGTAATTAGGAGCATTTCAACTAATAAAGATTTTTCGCATAACTTATTCAAAATTTAAGTAGTAAAGCCTAAAAACTTGGTAAAATGTTAAAAAGAAATATGAAAAAAAGCTTTGTTTTTTACAAATAATAATAGGTAAAGTCGACTTTAGTTAAAATATTGGGTGGCAGTATACCTTGACTTGGTTTATTTTTGGAGCATTCTGATTGGTTAATTTATTTTCAACCAATCAAAATATTTGAAAATATAAATATTTTTGTAAGGTTTTCATACACAAAATTAACAAAACCGTTTGATTAAAAATAAAGTCGACTTTAAATTTAAAATACTCCTTTATATTAAGGGTCAATAATTTTGTAAGTAACGTTTTCATTAATAAATGTGAAAAGAAGACTAATGGTTAACGATGGTATCTAAATTATGGTATCTAATTAGCCGACATCTAAATTTGGTTCACAAAAAAAAAAAAAATTGATGGTCATGCAACTTTTCTCGAAGAAAACAACAACAAGCTAAAATTAGCAAAGTACCCGAAGAAAAAAGTGTAAGCTGAATAGGCATTAAAGGTTTTATGGTAGGGCAAACATTTCCTAAAATGGTATCCAAATTAGCCGCAGTCAATCCGCACCATAACTAGATCTTCGATTATTCGCGAAAGTTTTTATAATAAAAACCTGGCATTGCAAAAAAAGAAACCGATGTAAAGAACATTATATTAAATTACTACAATGATGTAAAAGATATCATGATAAAAGAAATATTGAGCAATATTTCTAACAATAGGAGATTTACTATAATCTTAGATGAATGGACAAGAATATCACAAAAGAGATATTTGAACATAAGTATAAACGTAAATAATTCATTTTATAACCTGGGGTTGGTTTATACATATATCAGGAAGATGTAATGCTGATGAAATAAGAAGAATTGTAGAAATAAGACTAGAAGAGTTTTAATTGTCTTTGGAAAATAACATTGTGACCACCATATCTAATGGGCCAAGTGTGATGAAACGGTTTGTTTCCGACAGTCCAGTAGTAGGTGCTTTCTGCTGGAATCATGCAATTCATTTGGCAGTGCTGCGATTAATTTATGTGAAATCAAATGTTCAACATTCTGGTATTTTTACTTTGAATTCTCACTACACAGACTGCATTTGTACTGAAATAGTGTTTTTTTTTTAACAAAAATTATATATATAGGTGGTTTTTTTTCCCGTGAATCCCGGGAATCAAATTTTTTCATTCCCGTTTCCCGGGAAATAAAAAAGTCCGGGAAATCCCAAACCCTAACTATCACATTATTCGGTTGCAGCTATCGAAATTTATGGTTACACCTACTATGCTAGTACAATAAAAAAATGTGTTACAACCGTATCACGATAGTACTATCTGATCGAATTTTTCATTCAGTAGATGCAACCAAAATTCTTTCGAAATTCCAATCGATTTTAATAAAACACCGTTTCCATTATTTTTTAATTCTTTTATTACCTAATTAGTATAACAAGGCAAAAATAGATAATTAGTAGAATTAATAACATACCAATTTTATACATAAACATATATTCATTATAAAACAGAAAAACAATTAGGTATTAAAAATCTCTAAATTCCGGAACTGGATGTTAAGCTCCTTAAAATTTGAGGGGTCTTCTGCATAAAAATGACCTCAGCCCTAAAGAGTTTTCGCAAACTTTCTAATTTTGAGGCCAGGCAGGAAATGTTTTCCAAAAAATATAATATTGTTGCAGCAGCTCTTATACTACAAATCAAAACGAAAAATTAATTATTAATAATTATTAAAAATGGGTATTGTTATTTAACTTACCTTTAATATGCGAATTAATAATATGTGTCGTAAATATAAATGCATCTGAATTTTAAATACTCAAACATTTTTTATTTTTAATTTTTTTATTTTTATTTTTGTTGTATTTGGAATTTTTAATTTTTGACAGTTAATTTATATTTATTTAATATCTTGTTTGTTTTTTATTGATTATGGTGACCAAATTTTCAAAGTTAATTGCTTTAATTTGGATACTACAACCGATAATCTATTAAATAAATTATAGAACTTTTTTCAAATTCAGTACATGCAACCATCATTTGGTAGAAAAATCTTAGTATGGCATTAGTAATGAAATATTTGTAAAATTTGATTGGTGCAACTGACATGTAATAAATGTAGCTAATTTATGAGCGATAATGTAAAATTTTAATGTTTTCAGGTAGTTACCTCTACCAAAAAAATCATGAAATTTTATTTTTTTTAAATGGGTTGGGAAAGCAGATTTTTGTAGTAGTTGAAACCGTTTTATGGTTAGGTTTAGAATTTTTAGTTATTAAAGCCAATATTTTATTAACGCAACTATTTTTGGGTAATTATAACATAAATGTTATTGCAGAGTTAGAAAAATGGTAGTGTTAGTGGATTTCCAATCGATTTATTTTGTGTGTGTATGCAAAATGCTACAAACCATTATCCACTGACAACAATACACATGATTTTCTGAAGAATTCAATCGCATTTTTAGATTTTATAGGCTATTAAATTTCTCTTTTAAGGTGCCAAACCAGTGTTCAATTCGTACTCTATATTTGCTGTGTCTTTTGTTGAATTCTGTTCGTCTCTTTATATCCATTTGATTAGAATTGCTTCTATAGGGAGTGATTACAGTAGATGACAAAGGATAAGCTGAATCTGCAGCAATCCACTGATTGGATGAAAAATATTTTCCACTCTTTTTATATAATTCACAATTCTTAAAAACTTTTGCATCGTGATGACTGCCAGGATGTCCCACTACAACGTGCCGAATTCGCAGCTTATAGTCACAAACCATTTGTACTTTCATTGAATATTTATGAGTCCGAGAAAAAAATGATACAGGACTTACAACAGGAGTTTCAGCTAGTGGGATTTCCCTTCCATCGACATATCCAATACAAAATGGAAGTTCGTCGTATTTTGCTGCAACAATAGCTGAACTCTCATTTTCATTTGGCCAGAATATATACTGCGATTGTAAATTCAAAAATGATTTGAATATTCGTAGAGTTTTTTTGTCTATTGTGCCTCCATTCCCAATTCCAAATAGTGATCCAATTTTCCTTAAAGAAGATCCTTCTCCTGAAGATCCCAGTCTATAAAGGACTATAGCCAGTTGGAAAGACACTAGAAACTGTTTTGAAGAATGCAAGTTGTTGAACACAGCATCATCAGATATTAGTGCAACAAGTTTTTCAAATACACTTCGGTTTACTCTCAGCATTTGCAGAAACCTGTTGTCATCTAATATGGTTAAAATATTTTGGGACCAGTGGATTGACTTTGGAACAGAGTTTGAAATACCACACCGGTATGACAAAACTATAAGAACCTCTTCGATTGCGTCGTCCAAAATATTGCCAATGGACTCATCATCCAAATCTGGAAAATATCTTTTTAGTCCATATTTTTATTATTAAAAACTACTCCATTAAAATTACCTTCAAGTTCCGCTAATTCAACATCATTAATTGCATTTTCTATTAAAAAATTAATAATTTTTTCTTTTTCGCTTTTTCTTGGCATTTTATTTTTTATAATTGAAAAATTTTCTCAAATAAGATAAATAAATCTGTTTTTACATTTGACGTTTAAGGTAAACGAAATCACTGTTGCCAATTTAGCTATTTTCTCGTCAAATCTAGCGATATTTCAACTCGTTTAGCGGGATATAATATGATCTAGCTATAAGCGGGAAAACTAGCGATTTTTTTTAAAGTCAGGCTTAACGTTTTCTTAGCATTTTTTTACATTTATTTCTTTGACAAAATTTTTTTTGTCATTATTATTCAGCGATTTTATACAAAATTTTTATGGAAAAGTTAAAAGATTCGAAAAATTTTGCGATGTGTCGGTAATTTTTTAAGAAAATTTTAAAAAGTTATAAAAATATATCTATTTTTGGGGAATTTTTCAACAGAACCTGAAAAGTTCGTGAAATTTAGCGATTCTTTAGGTTTTTTATAATTTAGCTATTTTCTAGTGATATTTTAGTTTGATTTAGCGATATTTTTAGGAAAAAAGTTGGTAACAGTGAACGAAATAGCTCAAAAACAAATATGCAATTGACTTAAAAAAGACGATCACGATATATTACAATTTGCATAGCAAATTGCAAATATGCACACGTACCATGGTGAATACCCTTATTAGTTTTAAATTTTTCCAACCAAAATCGCCAGGGTTGCCATTTCATTATTAGCCTTTTTTAAAAAAGGCAGCCTTCATTAATTATTGGAAAATAAAAATGTAAAGTGATTCTTAATACCAGATAAATTCTCTAGTCTTGTCGTGGCCCGATTTTTATTTTTAAATTTTTTTTTAAACAAAGTTGCCACACAAACTTGAAAATTCAAAAAAACTCAAGAAAAAACTACTTTACTTGGGAATATAAAATTTATTTGACTTAAATTAAAAAAAAGTCTGCAGTTTTTTGTTGACTACGAAAGAAAAAAACCGGATCGAAATCGGTTAACCCATCTTGTCTGTAGAGTGGCAGCCGATTGTGAACTCATGTTTGTGAGAAAAACGCGTTTGAAGTTTAAAAGTGATTTTACGCTAAGAAAACAGAAAAATTTTGGTTTTTAATTTTTATTTTAAAAAATAAAAATTGTTTTTTCGACCTTTTTATTGATCAATTAGAAATTTATTAATTCAGTTCGAGGCCAGTTTCCCTATTATGAATTAATATAATAAGTACTTTTTTCCAAAAACTGGATATTCTCCTAACAAATACTTCACAGAGTGTTTGCTTTCAAAAACCTCTACACTTTCAGGAATGAAAAGACGATCGTTTCAGGTATTTTCAAGGTCCCCTTCTTCAGTTTTCTTTACAAAGTAGTGGCAATAGTGCAATGTAAATTGAAACATCAAAACATCATATTAAATGTAGTCTGCTACATCAACGAAATGAGAATGGAGCAAACAACAAAATATGTTATCGAAGTCTCTGCAGAGACTTCGAAAACATATCAGGTCCGTTCCTTTGCGTTACCGCGGGAACCCGCGTGGTCCCAGACTTACCCAAAAAGCGTTCCCGTACTCGAAAATTGGGTAAATGCATTCAATGCATCAAGAGAGTGCATTTGTGTTTCTCTTTTTACCAAAGTTACCCAAAATTTTTCTTCGGGTAACTTTGGTAAATTGTAAAACTAACAGCTGCCAAAAACAACAATTGTAAAAATAAATTGAAAAATTAAATTAAACAAACCAATACGCACAAAGATAATATCCTGATGAAGAAAAATAGCAGTTTTTGGAAAAAAAGTACTTATTATGTTAACTCATAATAGGGAAATTGGCCCCGAACTGAATTAATAAATTTGTAATTGATAAAACAGAAAAATTTTAAAAAACCGTGTATGAACAAAATTCATACCTCGCAGTTTTCTACATGTGTACCAAATTTGGGAAGAATCGGTTAAAGAATATTTTATATATTAAACCTAATAATCTTAAAAACGATGGTAGGTATATTATTATACATTATGCTACTCACATTATTTTGTAAAAATGCTATAATTTATACTTCTTATACTTCTTAATTTATTTCGTATTTTTTCCCCCATTTTTTTTTATATATATTGGTTACTTTTATAACTTATATTAAGCCATCATCAACAGCCCCATATGACGTGTCTACAACATCCATCAAGGAATCGTCATCGGCTTTTCTTTGAAAACTGCATGCAATTCTTACATTTTTTGATGTAGTTTTTATCTTTTTATTTTGCCGCGTTATAAGATACACGATTTCTAATAAATACGAGTTAATAAAAATGCAAACAAAAAGTGTTACATACAAATTTACCACATAGAGTATTACTTTGGGACTAAAATATATTTTATATAAAAACATGTGAAAATTTAATTTCTTCGAATTTTTTATTGAAATTTCCGGAGCATATCGAGAAGATTATGCTCCATCCAAATAAAATGTAAAAAAATTCGAAAACAAAATTTTTCCAAGAGTCGATACCCCCTTAAGATAAGTATTTTAGGGGGTAATTTCCTAAAACACTTCGGTGAAGTGTTGCGTTATTTCTATAGAAATTGTTTTTGTTACAAAAACAATTTACATTGAAAGTTCCCTTCACTTCAGCCAAGTGTTTTACGAAATTAGGTACTTAAAATGTACAAAACTTAAGGGAAAAATAATAAAAAATGTTGTAATTTTTGTGTAAGACTTCTGTCCTAAAACTGTAACGAATCTCAATTTTTTTCGTGGTGAAATATAGGGTTTTCCAATATATATATTTAATCCTTTAATTCCCAGTGGAACATAGGGCCGCTAGGTTTCAGTAATCATTTCAATTTCGGGGAGAATAAGTGATTGGCCTATAGCTCTCCTAGGCTGGTGCTGGGGCTGCCAGCTAAGCCACCAGCCTGGCTTGGTGAAAGTCAGTAGCAAACTTAGCAAAAATGCCTACTTCCCGAGACGTCACTTTATTTTCCTAAGTGACCATTCGGACATGCTACAGACCGTCGCTCGAATTCGCTTCCATCTCAACAGAGGTGGTCCCCAGGGAGTACCACGAGGAGGCCACTGCCGTAGCAATGGGATCAGCACGCTGACCTACGAGTCGACTTGGAGTGACTTACTAAGGATAGTGGGAACACTTTACCTTATACTTGTCAATTTTAAGGATGACAAGTCTTACTAAGGAACGCTTTAACCAGTTTGCCTTACACACTCCCATACTCCCCAGGGTTTTCCAATAGGTACTTGACAACTTTGAATTTAATTTGTGAACGCACTATTTCACTGATCATCTAACTGTTACTTTCCTTTTTTTCAGTAAACTCAACATTTTTATCATGGTAAAGTACACGAACGAACAACGTATGCAAATTATAAAAATTATCGAAATTCGGAGTCGGTGACCGCAACTTTAAGAGCGCTAACTCCAATTTTCGGTCGTTATTCTCGCCTTAGTAGACAAGCAATAACAAGTTTAGTGCAAAAATTTGGGTCTACATATTCATTGTGTGATGCTGCCGTGCCAGTGAGACAACGGGTTGGTCGAAGTGACGAAAATATCGCTGCCGTTCAGGCGTCCGTAGCAAAGGATCCAAATCAGTCGATTCCGCGGCATTCTTAAGAACTGGGCATCGCCAAGACCACTTTATGGCGAATTTTTCGTAAAGATCTTGGTTTACACTCAAACAAGATCAAGCTGACTCAAGAATTGAGTCGGAATGCGAAAAAACGCATTAAGGTCCGCAAACAAATATACTGATGCAAACATTTTCCTTTTTGATAAATTTTTATTTCGCGATTTTTTTCCAATTTAACCACTAAACTTTGGTATTATATACATTAGGGTGGCCCTTCGTTATATGGGCCAAAAAAACAAGTGTTCAAATTTTAGGTCTCACCCCCCAGAAATATGCGAATGGCCAAAAAAGTGATAAATACGAAGTTTTGGGCCAATCGAAAAATGTTTACAGGTCGCTCAAAGCGATTGAAAATTGCAAATGCGTTTATATGGGGAAAAATGACTTTTTTCGAGACTTATGTAAATTTTTCAATTATGGGAAAAAATTTTATTCTACATGTTAAATTATTTGATATAAAGAGATAATTATCTATTCAAAAAGGTATAAAAATTCAAATTCGGTTAAGAACCAGCCCAGTAATAAATAATGCCCCAGACCAAAAAAGGTTAAATTATTACTTCATTGAGAAATTCGACCACACGTCATAAATATTTTTGAAATCGATTACTAAGTTATAATTTTTTTACTTAAAAGACTCAAGGCTATGAGATATGGAACAAGATTTTTTTTATTGGATGTCGTAAACCTGTCGTAAGATCACGTCATACACAGACAAAATTTTTGGGACGTTTTTGAAATCTCTACCCAGTCAGAAAAATACAAACGGGAAAGCGGTGGCAAAGCACTTTAACAGGTGGTACAAGTATTGGCAAAAAGTGCTTTCCCATTCCCAAAATGATAACATCATTAGACAAAAGGACCGGCTGTTCAAAAATCGTCGGAAAAGCACTGGAGGAACAAAATTTTTAAACGTTGGCAAAACGCTGGCAAAACCAATAAATAGGTGGTCTGGAAATATATTTTCCAAAATAAAATTAAAAAAAAAGTTCATATGTATTTTTTTGACTCTGCCGTGAATTGAACCCAGGCCGTCAGATTGGCAGATGATTGCTCTACCCAGGGGTATGGCATCACCAAAAAAATAAGTTATAAAAACATCGTTATCACTAGATGGCACTTTGTACAAAAAATTGACAATTTTCTTTTTTTTATTTAAATTTAAATACTAACAAACAACAAAACAAAAAAACAAACGAATATATCAAATTTTATAATTTGAATATATTGCGTGCTTGTTTTTTCCTTATTTGGAGCAGTTTTCAGCAGTTTATGAGTTTTTAAATATAGGCTCAGCTGATACTAAAGTGATACTAAATAGTTGCTGAGGTAATACTAAATTACAGCGCCCTCTATCGGTGAGTAGTGTAAGTTTTTATTTCCTATCTCTATAATTAACAGTCTCTGGCTCTACCCACTGAGCTAACAAGACATATAATATTTAATGGCTAAACACATAAATGAGTGATAATAGCTGGACAACTACTGGCTGTACCAAAATGCTAGTACTGGCAAACAAAACAAAAAAAATTTTAAATTAAGAAAAATCCAAAAAAATTTTTTTGCTTGCAACCGGATTTGAACTCGGAACCTTCCGACTACAAACATTTTTTAACGAAGCGTCAGCATTTTTATAAAATCATTGGTTTTCCAGTGAATTGATTTTTGTACGCCTGGTAGCATTGGCTAGGTAGCACTGGATAACCACTGGTTGCAAACCTTGGCATATCACTCTAAGCCAATTCTTTGACAGTGGTTTTTTTATAAACCACCGTAAAAAAAATACTGGTAAAACGCTTTTCGCAAACGCTGGCAAAGCGTCCCAAATGAGTGTTCTGCCAGTCATTTATTTTTAATACCATGGTTACCCAGTGGTATGCCAGTGCTTGATTTTTTGTAACACTGGCGATTTCTGACTGGGTAATTTCAAATTTCAAAATTTTTTCTTTAACGAAACCGAAAAAATTGAGGTTTGGAGTCCAGTAGCTTGTTTAGAACACCTTAGAGAATGAAAGTAAAAAAATTTAAAAATATCCACTGGCACACTTGGGTAGGACAACGATTTGATTTTTGCGGATTTCGAGGAAATTGCGTTTTTTTGGTGATAACACGGCTTATTTGCTGTCAATAAAATATTTAAAATTAAAAATTAGCTACTTTTGTAATGTTGTTAGTTGTGTTTTTTATCATCGCTACCCAAGGTTGACAAAACAAATTTTTGGACATCATTAACCCATGTGGACCTGGTGCCCAAAATGACCCCAGATTTTTTTTTTTTAATTTACAAAAGAAGTCAATTTTTTGCTTACTACCAATTAATTTTAGGAAATGTGATTTGAAATATTATAACATAATGTTTGAAGTTACTATGGTAAAATTTTTGGACGAAATAATTAACGTTAACCCTTACCTTGTCGATTCGATTTTTGCGGATTTCGAGGAAAATGTTGTTTTTGGTCATGACAAGGCTCATTAGTTTAACAAAATATTAAAAATAGAATATTATATTTCCAAAAAAATAAATGTTTGTATTATTAAGTAAAAAAAAATAAAAATTAAGCGAATTACACTCACAAAAAAAAAAAAACTGGTAGACAAATAAGTAAAACGGCTAGTGTTTCAACGTTAAACTGAGATTTTTGTAAAAAAATATTTATTTTAACATGAAAATCTAAATGTTTACCTTTTTTATAATGATATTAAAAATATTATGCATTTTGGTTCGATTATTTTTTGCTATTTTACCATTTAGTTTTTTATAAACCAATAAACAGTTTTAGTTATTATTCCATAAGTTTTTGGCCTTAATTTTAGGAGTGTAATAAGTGCTTTTGGTGTGCACAAATAATAATTTAAAAAAGTAAGCAAAAAATTTAAAAAATATTTGTTTTAAAGTAAACCATAAACAATTGTATTTATACTATTATGAAAATAGCAATGGTTTTCTTTAAAACAAATATTTTTTAATTTTTTTTTAAATAATTAACGTTAAAATTATTTCGTCCAAAAATTTTACCATAGTAACTTCAAACATTATGTTATAATATTTCGAATCACATTTCCTAAAATTAATTGGTAGTAAGGAAAAAATTGACTTCTTTTGTAAATTAAAAAAAAAAAAAAATCTGGGGTCATTTTGGGCACCAGGTCCACATGGGTTAATGATGTCCAAAAATTTTTTTTGTCAACCTTGGGTAGCGATGATAAAAAAACAACTAACATTACAGAAGTAGCTAATTTTTAATTTTAAATATTTTATGACAGCAATAAGCCGTGTTATCACCAAAAAACGCAATTTCCTCGAAATCCGCAAAAATCAAATCGTTGCCTTACCCAAGTGTGCCAGTGGATATTTTTAAATTTTTTTACTTTCATTCTCTAAGGTGTTCTAAACAAGCTACTTGACTCCAAACCTCAATTTTTTCGGTTTCGTTAAAGAAAAAATTTTGAAATTAGAGATTTCAAAAACGTCCCAAAAATTTTGTCCGCGTATGACGTCATCTTACGACAGGTTTACGACATCCAATAAAAAAATCTTGTTCCATATCTCATAGCCTTGAGTCTTATAAGTAAAAAAATTATAACTTAGTAATTGATTTCAAAAATATTTATGACGTGTGGTCGAATTTCTCAATGAAGTAATAATTTAACCTTTTTTGGTCTGGGGCATTATTTATTACTGGGCTGATTCTTAACCGAATTTGAATTTTTATACCTTTTTGAATAGATAATTATCTCTTTATATCAAATAATTTAACATGTAGAATAAAATTTTTTCCCATAATTGAAAAATTTACATACGTCTCGAAAAAAGTCATTTTTTCCCCATATAAACGCATTTGCAATTTTCAATCGACCTCTAAACATTTTTCGATTGGCCCAAAACTTCGTATTTATCACTTTTTTGGCCATTCGCATATTTCTGGGGGGTGAGACCTTAAGATTTAACACTTTTTTTTTAAGGGCCACCCTAATATACATATAGGTAAAATAGAGTCCCTAGATTATGAATTTAAAAAAACGACTCGCAAAAATTACAATATAATGGCGGAATGCGAAATAAGTCTTTATGGTACAAAAAGTTAATTAGAAAATTTCTTTTAAAATGATTAAAAAGGGTCTTGAAACTATTTTCTTTTTACACAATTATGCACCCTCAGAAAAATTCGGTTGGAATTAGGTTGCTCCAACTGAAATGAGGTTGAGGCAACCGAAAGTAGGTTTTTGCAACCGAAATGAGGTTGTTCCAAACGAATTCGGTTATCTCACCTGAAATTCGGTTGCAGCAACTGAATTTGGTTACAGCAACCGAATTTATGGGGTTGAAGCAACCGAATTATTAAAAATTAGGTTGATGCAACCGAATACGGCTGTCACAACTGAATTTTTTATTAATGGGGTTGCCGCAACCGAATTTCCAATTGATTCGGTTGCAACAACCCCGTAATTCGGTTGTAGCTGCCGAATTGATTTGGAAAATTATAAAAAAAGTAAAATAATATCGATAAAACTTGAAAATAAGAAGAATAAATACAAAAAAATTGCTGAAAATGTGTATAATTTTCCAAAATTAAAAAAAAAAGGTTTCCGACCTCAAAAAACGCAACTTTCCCTTCAGCACCCAGCAAAAAAATTTGTTGTCCCAACCGAATTAGGTTCCAACCGAATTTACGAGGTTGCCTCAACCCCATTGATGGGGCTGTCACAACCGAATTTTGAGGCTGTAGCAACCGAATTCGGTTGTCACATCCGAATTTAGAAGTTGTGGCAACCGAATTCGGTTGCTGCAACCGAATTTCGAGGTTGTGACAACCGAATTCGGTTATGGCAACCGAACTATGGGGTTATGACAACCGAAATCGGTTGTCCCAACCCTATTTAGAGGTTGCGACAACCGAATCTTTTAGAGAGCGAGGTTGTGTCAACTGATGTTTTGCTAAAATCCTAGAATATTATTTTGCAAAAAAAAACAGTTTTTTTAATTTTTATATAAATATTTATTTTCTCACTTTGAATACATATTTTAAAATTACAAATAATAAAAACAATATAGTATTTACAGAAATGGTGGCTTTCTTTCTTTGAAATAAACGATACTAAAAAAATTAAAAACCCTTTCTTTGAAAGAAAATATATCAAAATAAAGTACACTTTCATTAAAAGAGATAGTACTAAATGAAGTGCTCTTTCTACCGAAGAAAGACTACTCAGAGAACTACCCTTTCTTTCTTTCTTATTTAAAAAAATAGTACCAAAAGAAGTACCCTTTATATCAAAGGAGTATTTTTGTATTCCAAAGAAGAACGCCAAAATAGTTGACCTTCCTTTCACAGAAACCGTACTCCTTCTTTCAAAAAAGGAACTAGTTAATTTTTAGTACTCTGTTGTTAAAAGAAATCGTACTTATCTAAGTGGTTTTTCTTTAAAAGAAAGGGCACTATTTTAGTTATTGCCTTCTCTTTGAACGAATGAATACTTGTTTTATTACTCTATCTTTGAATAAAAGGTTCATTTTTTTAATACCCTTTCTTTAAAAAAACGTATTATGTTTATAGAACATAATATTTCTTTTGAAGAAAAATGTACTTCTATTAGTACAGTTTATTTACTATCCTGTCGTTAAAAGAAAGAGTACTAAAAGAAGTACACTTTTCTTAAATATCCTTTCGTTTTGACAGAGTACTATATTCCTAATACCATTTCTTTTATAGAAAGACTAGTCCTTAGTCTTTCACAATTTTAAAGAATGGGTACTCTGCTGCTTGCAAAACTTTGGATTTCCTTAAATACTACTTTTTCTCCGAAAGTGTTGAAAGAAGCCCCTTTCCAAAATTGTACATTTAGAAGAAATCTCTTTTCGAAAGTGTGGTTTTACATAAATAAGAAGTATTCTAACTAAGAATATCATAAATAAAAAGTATATAAAAATACCCTTTTCTCTGCATGCATGCAATTTCTCGGTTAAAAATCAAAATTTGAACCTCAGACTTCAGTCTCAAATTTCAATAAACAGCCTTTTCGCCAATATCTCTAGAAAGTATAGAAAAATAAAAAATAAATGTTTATTTTGGGATATCGAATATTTACTCCCCCTTTTTCAATTAAGTAAGACAAAGCAACATCTGTAGTGCGTTTATTACATCTTATTGCATTTGCAATTAGTTGTTTGTAAAGAGATGCTGGTAACCATCGTAAACCATTTATTTTCAGTAAAGACGTTCCAAATTTAATGTTAACGAACTTTATGGCCTACAAAGGAAAAACTTTTTTTAATTTAATGTACAAGGCTTTTTCATAATTAACACAACTCACCAACATTTTACAAAATAACGCGTAATATTTCCCTTTTTTATTTATTTATAGATGTTTATTCAAAATCATCAATAAATTTTCCATTTTGATTATTGAAATTGTTTTGTTTTTTTTTTTTCATTTGTGAAGTTTGAATAAACTGAAACTCGATTCATTCTGTTGCCATAACCTCATGAAATTCGGTTGCAACAACCCTTTTAATTGAAATTCGGTTGCTGCAACCCTTTTACAACAAATTCGGTTGCAGCAACCAAATTCGGTTGTAGCAACCTATTTTTTTAGAATTCGGTTGCTACAACTTCGCAAATTCGGTTGTTACAACCTAATTCAGTTGTTGCAACTGAATTCGGTTGCAACAACCTCATTTCGGTTGCAACAACCTCAATTCTGTTGAGACAACCTCATTTCTGTTGCTACAACCGAATTCCAACCGAATTTTTCTGAGGGTGAGATTTTTAACTTTTTCTGCAGAGAGAACGTGGATATTAGAAGATTGTTTCATATTTTGAAGTTGGCGGATTTTGGTAAGCCGAATTAAAATAATTGAAATGGTGGGTTCTGTACATCAAATTGCGAAAAGTATGAACTAAATTATAACACTATGCGACAGTCAAAATCGGGATGGGATGAAACCAACGGGAAATGTTATATCGGTCAAAAACAAGTTATACGTGTCCCGGTGTTTCGCTGGGTCACCCCTAGGAATCGAGATATATCTTTTTTTTGACATAACTCGAGAACCACTGGTCCGATTTTGCTCAAAAAATTTTAAAAAAATTAAAAATTACAATTCCTTTAATCTGTTCATTTAACGTTTTTCTATATACTCAACAGTTTTGCCGGTAAAAATAAATGTTTGTTACCGCTACCATAAAAATCAATAACCTTTTGTTTATTACTTTTTTTTTAATATTTTAGGCAAAAAATATTTTTTTCTTCATACATTTATTTTTACCGGCAAAACTGTTAAGTATATATATAATATATATAAACGTTATATGAACAAATTAAAGGAATTGTAATTTTTAATTTTTTTAAAATTGTATGAGCAAAATCGGACTAGTGGTTCTCGAGTTATCTCAAAAAGAAGACCACCAAAGGTCAAATCGATATATCTCGATTCCTAGGGGTGACCCAGCGAAACGCCGGGACACGTATAACTTCTTTTTTACCGATATAACTTTCCCCGGTAGTTTGAACCCTTCCCGATCACTGACCCCTACTATTTGTCTCACAGTGTAATCAATAGTTATATTATTAATTATGTTCGATAATAATTATTTTTTCAATAATCAGGGAATCTGTAGGACTTTTTTTGCCTGTATGATACAAAATAGTGGCCATTGGAAGATGAAAATCTTTTTCAGATAATGGTGTTTCGAATAAATAATATTGGGGGTACTCACGATGGCATTTTGCACAGAATGCAAAAAAACACAGTTTCCACCATCATAACTACTTAAGGCTGAGAAAATGCTAATAATATTTTCAGCTCTTTTAAATCGTGTGCAAATCGCTATCGTGAATACCCCAGTTGTTTTGTTTTCTTTTCTTTCAAAGAAGAATGTCCTGTTTTAGTACTTAATTAAAGAAATAACTATTTTTTGCACTTTTTAGATTGCTCTCTGGAATGGTTTAAGAAAGTTTAACTCTTCTTTTGAAAAAAGGCAAAAACCATATATTTTAAAGAATGAATTTACTTTTTCTACAACAGTTCGACGAAACGTGTATTTTCTTTTAAAATTTAAAATACTTTTAATTAGTACTAAAAATAATTTTAAAGTACCAAAAATATGTGCTTTCATTTAAAGTTTTTCAAAATCTTTAAAAATTATACATCTTCCACAGCTGTCAAAATAATTTTCTTTTTCGATATTTTTCAGTATTATGGATATTGAATGAAATCCTGTTATTAAATCAACCACTGAAATGTTTTAGTATTGAAGTATTTAATATGGCTCGAACATACTAAATCGCTTTTCCTTTTTTCATGCTTAATCCATATTTCTACCCCCGCTTATTTAAAATTTTTTAATAAAATTAATTCGTAGCAGTTGAAAAGGTACCATTTCCCTAAAACAATTTTACTAAAGTACATCTTTTTGAAAGAGTAATTATGCACACAATTTCAACTGTGCTTGAAATTATGGACCTAAATAATTTTAAAGTAGTATCTAAAGCAGTACTTTTTCTTTCAATGAAGGGCGATTTATTGTAAAACTTTATCTTTCAAAGGAGGACTTAAAGAAGTTCTAATTCTTTCAAGTAAAGAGTACTAAAGTAGCATTTCTTTCAAAGAAAGATTACTAAATTGAGTATCTTTTAAAGAAAGGGTACTTATTTATGAACAGAATTGGTACTTCTTCAAGTACTCTGTATTTAAAAGAAAATGTTGAAGAAAGGGCATTTCTCTAAGTATTTTTTCTTTTAAATAATAGGCACTTCTTTTAAAAAATATTTTTTAGTGATTCTTTATGTGTATACACACCCTCAGAAAAATTCGGTTGGAATTCGGTTGTTGCAACTTCAATTCGGTTGTTTCAAACTCAATTCGGTTGTGTCAACCTCTTTTCGGTTGCTGCAACCGAATTCAGTTGTGACAACTGTATTCGGTTGTTACCACCGAGAAAGTGGGGTTGTGGTAACCGAATTTACCAAATATTCGGCTGTTGCAACCGATATTTCTTCCAATAGGGTTGCAGCAACTGAAGTCGGTTGTCACAACCGAATTTTTGGTTAACGAGGTTGCTTTAACCGAATTTCTCAGTCATTCTGTTGCCAACCCCTAATTCGGTTGTAGTTTCCAAATTGTTTTGAAAAAATGAAAAATTTTAAAACAAATATTTGAAGACAAAACTTCAAATAAATAAAAATACAAAAAAAATATTTCAGCTTTATAAAATAATGAAAAACACATTCAATACCAAATTAGCAGTATTGGCAAAAAATAAAAGTGGTATAAATACGAATAAAAAGATGCTTTGTGCATGGTCCAAAAAGTCAAATGTTTGTTATCACCAAACAAAATTATACGACATCCAAGAAAAAATCATTTGAGGAGCTTATATGGAGTATGTGAGCACTTTCTGTGATGTAAATATTGATTCTTTTGATGAAAATCCCATGCAATGTTTGCGCATTTCATAGTTTCTCTAAAAGAATGTTAGTGGTATATATAGGAACCAGAAATATTAAAAAATGCATTCCTTAATAAATAATATGTTTTTAATTTCATACTTTTTATGGTGACCTGTATCTAAGATCTGTGGTTATAGAACTGATGGCCATTATTAATGCACTTATGGAATACTTATGGAACAAGTGACTATTTTCTTATATTTTTGGAAGATAATTTACATTTTAATTAAAAGAGTACATACATATGTGCAATGTGTCTTTTGAGAAAAAGTGCTTAGTGAAATATTAAAATAGGTCCCTTATATTGGAAACAGTAGTCACTTTTTTTTAACCATTCCTAAAATTGTATTGCATTTTATTTTGTACTCATTATTTCCATATTTTTTTTTTAAGTTACATATGCCTAAAGAAGTGCCCTCTTTCAATTGTTTATTAAAATGTTGCATTTTTTCGAAAGAATGCTTAAAAACTTATTTTTTCTAACAAATTGCCGAAAAGACGCGCCTCTGAAATTTGGTATTTTGTTTTTTATTCTAATTTATTTTTCCGAATATTTTAATTTTCACCACTTTTTCGAGAAAACCAACGTTTAAAGCATTTTCGTTTATCCCCTATTTTTGAAAACAGTTGGGTGACGAAAAGTGAATTTTGTTTCTATAGAAATAACACAACACTGAATGTATTATTACATACATGGGCCACATGCGGCACGTAAACCAAATTCGCGCGGCCCCTCATTCATTTTAAAACAATAAAAAAATTAATTTTATATTTTAAACAAAATTAAATTAAATTAAAAAAATTTAAGTCAGAATTTAAAAATAATACAGAAAACAGCAATAACAAAATAAACATCCAATGGGGCCTCAAAAACAATACACCGATCAACAAATATCGATTTTTTTGCACAGACTTCCTCTAAAACTTTTTGATTTTTTTCGCCTCCTACATACGAAAATTAAGTGAAAAATTTATTCTTTATTTAAACCTTAAGCCTGGGAAAAATACTTTATGGCTTAATATGACGTAGAAGTATTTATTTTTTATGATTTTCAGTTTAAAAAAAACCATTCATTTTAGGAAATGTTCAAGGCTGTACTACTGCCCTCTTAAGGATCTCTAAAATCTACTTTTCAGAATTGTCCTTGAAGCACTTAAGTTTGGTAAAGCATTTAGACACAATACAATTTTATTCATTTTGCTAAATATTAGTAAGATTATCAGAACAAAAATAAACAGTTAAATATAATAATCAGGGCAGTGACTTTTATGCAAATGCATATTTGTAGTCATTAATCCAAAAATGATTTTGACCAAATAATTTTCCGAATCAAAGAATTTGCAAAATGGCATCGATTTGTTGCATATTTTTAAATATTTTATTTTTTATTTTTCAATAAGTTGAATATTTTTGCATATATTTTTAAAAACTAAAAATAAATAAGATTTAATGAAAAATAAAGAAAATGAAGAATTTGCAAACCTTAACGCAGTAGGTACTTAACTAGAAGGAAAACATCAAGTTGTCATCTACTTAGACATTTACATATATTGGATTTAATTTTTAACCAAACGCTCTCGAGTAATAAATATGAATTTTGAAAATCGATGAATTTTTTGGTTTCAGGAGTTTATTTTTGCATCTTTAATGCATATTTTTTGGTTTTTAGTGCATATTTCCATTTAAGTGCATATTCTGCATTTTTACTGCATATTTTAAGCGCATATTTTCGATTTTTAAGTGCAAGAAAGTCGCTGCCCTTATAATAATAGTCAACCTGCTAAAATCAACAGAAATATATGATGAAAAATAGTAGACTACTGATTTCACAAAAATAGATTTTTCTCCTCTTAAAGCAATTTAAAATTTTTCTTTGTTTTTTATTCTACTAAAATTCAGCAAAATTTGTTACTGATTTTAGCAGAGTAAATTTTTATTTCAATTAACTTAAATTTAGCTCAAATACAACTAAAATTCTGTATATTTAACAGCTTTATTTTTACTATTATTATCTACTAATATCACTATGGAACATTTTTGGGATTATTGTCTGGGGGGTGAGAAATTCCAAGTCAGGGTGATGGTACTAGGTCAGTATAGTAAAACCCTCAAAGGGTTTGGCGTTCGTATGTGTCATTTTTTTTATGACCTTTTAAATTTTTTCCTTATCTTGATGTTTTTTCGCTTAGTTGTAACTCGAGAACCACTTGTCCGATTTTGATGAAACAAATTTAGAAAAATTTAGAATTACAATTTCTGTAATCCGTTCATATAACATTTTTCTTTATAATCAACAGTTTTGCCGGTAAAAATAAATTTGTGGAGAAAAAAAAATATTTTTTTGCCTAAAAATTAAAATTTTTTATGAATTTAAAAAAAAAAAATTTAATTTTTAGGCAAAAAAATATTTTTTTTTCTCCACAAATTTATTTTTACCGGCAAAACTGTTGATTATAAAGAAAAATGTTATATGAACGGATTAAAGAAATTGTAATTCCAAATTTTTCTAAATTTGTTTCATCAAAATCGGACAAGTGGTTCTCGAGTTACAACTAAGCGAAAAAACATCAAGATAAGGAAAAAATTTAAAAGGTCATAAAAAAAAATGACACATACGAACGCCAAACCCTTTGAGGGTTTTACTATACTGACCTAGTACCATCACCCTGACTTGGAATTTCTCACCCCCCAGATTGGCTGTTGTACTGTGTATTTAGCAAAGAAAATCTGTTTATTTCAGCAGTTTTTTAAGCAAGGTAATTTTTAACTAATTTTTAGCAGCTTTAGCAAACCTTTTTACAGGCTGTTTTCTATTAATGTACTTAATCTGACGAACCATCCCATCCCACTTTTGACACGATTATACCGCTTTCACAAGGCTTGTGCCGCCTTGAATTTTTATCCTGCTTTTATAGCAAATAATTCCGCTTTTCCCATTTTTTTAATATGATATTACACTTTTGAATAAAGTTTTCATAATTTATTTTTTTAGAGTTCCCAGCCAGCAAAGAATGAATCCGAAAAGTGTTCGAAATATACATATTATTAAACTTTCACTTGTGTAAAAGTGGTGCATCCAAAATAGTGCGTCTTTTGTTTGAATAATTTTTGACTTACTGAATAAGAACCCTCATGAAAGTATCCAAAATTTCTGACTTTGTTATAAGTCTTGTGATTGAATTTTTAAAATTTAAGAATTAATTTAATGCAATCAGAGAGGTTAATATTTGTTATAAATTTACGATACGAAAATGTTGTAGACCTGAGTTTTAAATTTCATTTACATTCAGATTTTCTATAAAAATTATATTTTTCCACATTTTGTATCAAAATTCCGTTTGTCATGTAATTCA
Source organism: Leucophora obtusa (assembly GCA_949987735.1). Classification (NCBI taxonomy): domain Eukaryota; kingdom Metazoa; phylum Arthropoda; class Insecta; order Diptera; family Anthomyiidae; genus Leucophora; species Leucophora obtusa. The sequence continues at coordinate 170,364,325 of OX465295.1, read as the reverse complement.
TGTTACACATTTCAATAAATAAAACAGTTGATCAAAATCCATAAAGTAAATTTAAAAATATTTGAAAAATTTGCGAAAACCTTAAACTAAATTTTTTAAAATAACGAAAACTATATTTTTGAAGTTTAATTCGGCAAAGTTTTTTGACTTCAGATTCGTATTAAGGTGGGAAAAATATTTTAAAAACATTTATTGGGTCTGTACCTACATATATTTTTAAATATATTTTAATCAAAAATGTAAAAAGTCATAAAAATATAAATGATTAATTAGAAATTTATTAATTTAGTTCGAGGCCGATTTTCTTATTATGAATTAACATAATAAGTACTTTTTTCAAAAACTGATATTTTTCTTCACTAGGATACTCTCCTGACAAATACTTTACAGAGTTTTTGCTTTCAAAAACCTCTAACACTTTCAGGAATGAAAAGACGATCGTTTCGGGGATTTTCTAAGTCCCCTTCTTCAGTTTTCTTTAGAAAGTGGTGGCAATAGTGCAATGCAAATTGAAACATCAAAATTTCATATTAAACGTAGTCTGCTACATCAACGAAATGAGAATGGAGCAAACAATAAAATATGTTTTCGAAGTCTTCTTGAAAGCATAGCCAATAATAGAAATATTATGATTTTGATGTACTTCTCTGCAATTTGGACTCATAAAAGATAAGGGGATAAAAAAAGAAAGACCCACAATTCGAAGGCTATTCAATGGACGTTTTTTGGCTTTAGATCCGGGCTTAGGAAACCAATATATTAAAAAAAAGGTTTAAGCAGAAGGCTGCACAACAAATTCATTTTTGTCGAGTAATGTATTAATTTGTGCGGCCCTCAGTAAGATTGTGAAATCTCAAATTTTGCCCTTCAAGCCATTTACGTGCCCATACCTGTATTATTATATACAATTTCAAAATATATTACATATATAAAAATTGATAGAAATGTGTTTTTTTTGCAAAAAAATATTTTAGAATTGCAGCTAAAACAATAGAAAGTATCGGTTGAGGCAACCTCGTTCTCTAATAAATTCGGTTGTCACAACCCCTAAAAAGGGTTGCTACAACCGAATTCGGCTATCACAACCCCACAATTCGGTTGTCACAACCGAATTTGGCTGTCACAACCGAATTTTGTTGTCACAACCTCAAATTCCGTTTTCAAAAACCGAATTCGGTTAGCACAACTTCAAAATACGGCTGCCACAACCGAATTCGGTTGCTACAACCTCAGATTTCGGTTGTGACAACCCTATTAATGGGGTTGCTCCAACCCCGTAAATTCGGTTGGGACAACAACTTTTTTTCCTGGGTGCACCCTCAAAAAAATTCGGTTGGAATTAGGTTGTCCCAACTGAAAAGAGGTTGTCCCAACTGAAAAGAGGTTGTGCTAACAGAATTGAGGTTGTTGCAACTGAAATGAGGTTGTTTCAACCGAATTCGGTTGCAACAACCCTATTCGGTTGTGTAAACCGAATTAGTGGGGTTGTTGAAACCGTTTTATATACATATAAGCCTGCTGAAATCTTTGAGAATCCGTATATGTTTTGTAAGTGCATACACCAGTTAATGATAAATAAAATTTTTTTATAAGTACAAAATATGAGCCGTATACCATATAAAAGGTTCTTTCTTAAAAAAGCTCTGATAATCCTTTGAATTTCCGTGACAATAATTTTATAAAAACAAAAAGTACCATTCAATCCTATTTACTTTTCGTATAAAGCACTCAATATGAATTTTAATAAAATGTCAAATGGTTACTTTAAAGGAGTTTTTAAATTTCGAATTCATCTGACAGTTATAATATGTCTCTTCCAATTATAGAATTTGTATATATATAAAATTTTTTATGATCGTTATACAAGTCTTTATACTGAATATCAGTTATCAGATCATAGGAAGTGAAAACAAGAGACCTTATCATTTTAGATCTTGGTATTTTCTACAATAATTTTCTTGCATATACAAATTTATGTTTTTTTGATCAAAAGCAGGGAATATAAGGAGTGAGATCATAAAACTGTTAACACATGTTGATGCCTCTTATTCTATTCAAAATCACAATTAAATAAAATTTATTATTTCTTTAAAACTCAATTACAAAAATCAAAATTATGAAACTAACTAAAATGAAATGTTGATAATTTACAAGTTTATTTTCAAAGTGGAAATAAGAAAGGTATCCCCATAGTACTCCTCCCCCAGTGACAATGTCAGAGTTGCCTTCGTACAGTTTTTCCGGATCGTAGTGTCCGTTGTTGTGTTGCTAAAGGTGAAGTTGTTGCTGATTTTACCTTTTCTCCTTCAGGTTGTATATCGTTTTCTAAAATTACTGCAGGCTTTAAGCGGTCGACTGAAATTGTTTTTTGTTTACCATTTACATCAGTTACAAATTTTTTCGCTTTTCGATATAACTTGAAATGGTCCTTTATATGGGGGTTGCAGAGTTGGTCGAACAGCATCATCACGAATGAAAACGAAAGAAGATTGTAGTAGTTCTTTAGATTCATAAACTTTGTATTGACCATGCCTTGCTACTTTTTTAGCTTTTACATTCCGCATGTCTTCTTTGAGTTGTTTAACCCAATCGGTGTTAATATTTTTTACCTTATAGTCAGCAAAAAATTCACCAGGTAGCGTTAATTCCATACCATAAACAGAACCAGCAGGAGATATTTTAAGATCGTGATTTATAGAATAACGCAAACCCAACATAACGATTGGTAAAACATCTGACCAGCGAGAATGAGAGTGGAACATAATAGCTGATTTAAGAGTTCGATGCCAACGTTCAATTTGGCCATTCGTTTGAGGGTGATATGGTGTCGTATGTGTGACATGAATTCTTAGGAGTTTGGAGAATTCCTGGAATAAGGATGACTCAAATTGACGTCCTTGGATAGTAACAACTTGAGCTGGCACTCCAAATCTCGATATCCACCCAATAAAGAAAGCTCTAGCAACTGATTCGACTGTGATATCACTCAACGGAATCGCCTCAAGCCAGCGAGTGAATCTGTCAATACAGGTAAGGCAGTATCTTTATTCTCCCGACAGAGGAAGCGGTCCAATTAGGTCTATACTGACAACTTTAAACCCTTCATCTGGAACCGGAAATTCTCCAATTGGACTTTTAATGTGACGTACAACTTTGCACTGTTGGCATTTGATGCAGGATTTGGACCAACATGAAACATCTTTACGCATGTTTGGCCAAACGAATCTATCAGAAATCAGCTTTATTGAGGATTTTGGACCAGGATGGGAAACGTTGTGTATCATATCGAAAATACTTCTTCGAAAACGTAGCGTAATGTAAGGTCTTGCCCTTTGTGTTGATATGTCACAAACAATTTTTATGTTTGAATGTGGCATTTGCAACTGCTTAAGTACCAAATTTGTTGTGGATGATTTCTGTAATGATATAATCTTTTACGTGATCTTCAGCAAGAAGCGCGTAATTTAAAGAAGACGGCATTGAAATAACTTCTAACCGAGCATCGGCTGTGACATTATCTTTACCAGAGACATGACGAATATCCACGGTATGCTGACCAATATAATCGAGATGCCTAAGTTGACTTGGTGATGCTTTCTCTGGACGTTGCTGGAATGCAAATATCAGCGGCTTATGATCGGTATAGATACAGAATTGACGTCCTTCAAGAAAATGTTTAAAATATTTCAAGCCAGAATAAGTGGCAAGAAGTTCGCGATCATACGCACTATATCGCTTTTGTGTTTCTGACAGTTTTTTTAAATAAAATCCGAGAGGTTTCCATGCTACATCGATACGTTGTTGAAGTATAGCGCCCATACCGACGTCAGATGCGTCAACCCATAGGGATGTTTCAGCAGAATCTACAGGATATGTAAGAAGAGCAGAATTTGCTAACTGATTCTTACATTCCTCAAAAGCAGCACGCAGTTCGGATGTCCAATTGATGAGTTTTATCAATTTTCTTTTGACCAGTTTTTAAAGAATTTAACCTTGCTTGAGCATCAGCAGCTTTGGGAATAAACCGCCGATAAAAATTTAGAGTACCAAGAAATCGACTTAAATCGTTGACTGTTTTTGGCAACGTGCAATCCAGCAATTCGCAAATCGTGCAATTCATTGTTACCCCATATTCACGCAATCGAGTCAACAATTGGCGAAGATGATCCTCGTGCTCTTTACTATTATCAGACGCAACAAGAATGTCATCGATATAAGCATAACAAAAGTCCAGACCTCGCAAAACTTCGTTAATGAAGCGCTAGAATGTTTGCGCCGCATTACATAGGCCAAACGTCATCCGCTTGAATTCAAATAGCCCAAATGGGGTAATGATGGCTGTCTTGGGGATATCGTTCTCCTCAACCGGTATCTGGAAGTAAGCTTTTACCAAATCAATTTTAGAAAATACCTTTTTACTAGCCAGCATGTATCCAAAATCGTGGATATGTGGTATGGGGTAGCGATCAGGTACGGTTACTTTATTGAGAGGTCTATAGTCTCCACAGGGACGCCACATGTCATTACCTTTTTGCACCATATGGGGAGGACATGCCCAACAGCTCTTTGATGGTCGGCAAATACCAAGTTAAAGCATATATTCGAATTCTTCTTTGGCAATTTTAAATTTTTCTGGAGACAATCTACGCGGTTTCGCACAAACAATTGATCCGTTCGTCTCAATATGATGTGTGAGAGCATGTTAAACTGGTGGAATTTTTATGTTGTGACATCAGCGAACTCCATGAGGATGGATTGGAACTTACCAGATTTTCCAGAAACGCTCCTGAGATTAAAATATTCAGGTGTTAAACAAATACCAGGCGCCTTAAGTTTTGTTGTTAAGTCAATTAAGCAGTTGTTTTTTATATCAACTAAGAGTCCATAGTGTTTGAGAAAATCTGACCCTATAACACTGTGAGACAACTGGAAGGGTTCAAACTACCGGGGAAAGTTATATCGGTAAAAAAGAAGTTATACGTGTCCCGGCGTTTCGCTGGGTCACCCCTAGGAATCGAGATATATCGATTTACCTTTGGTGGTCTTTTTTTTGACATAACTCGAGAACCACTAGTCCGATTTTGCTCAAACAATTTTAAAAAAATTAAAAATTACAATTCCTTTAATCTGTTCATATAACGTTTTTCTATATACTCAACAGTTTTGCCGGTAAAAATAAATGTATGAAGAAAAAAATATTTTTTGCCTAAAATATTAAAAAAAAGTAATAAACAAAAGGTTACTGATTTTTATGGTAGCGGTAACAAACATTTATTTTTACCGGCAAAACTGTTGAGTATATAGAAAAACGTTATATGAACAGATTAAAGGAATTGTAATTTTTAATTTTTTTAAAATTGTTTGAGCAAAATCGGACTAGTGGTTCTCGAGTTATGTCAAAAAAAAAGATATATCTCGATTCCTAGGGTTGACCCAGCGAAACGCCGGGACACGTATAACTTGTTTTTGACCGATATAACATTTCCCGTTGGTTTCATCCCATCCCGATTTTGACTGTCGCATAGTGTAATTGGCCGAGTAACGTCGGCAACAATGAATGACCAGAGGAATCTTCTTCGAAGGCCAAGATTAACGTTAATAATTTTCTTACCGTATATACGTATTTTAGTATCGTTAGCAGCATACACAACAAAAGTATTTGGTTTTGTTTTTTCCTTATGTGTGAAAGGAAATACAGAAAGGTCCGCACCGGTGTCGATAAGGTACTTGTCGTTCGACCCAGTATCTTGGACAAACAGGCGACTTACCTCACCCGTCACCATAGGTGAGGTGCCTAGTTGTTTTCCGTAGACTTGCAGGAGCATGGTAATCGGCATTTATTCGCCCGCGAACCAAACTTGTAATGGTACCAACAAAAAGAGCCTGAAGAGGTAGAATGATTACGATTTTGCACAGAGTTTCTGGAAGAACTTCTAGGACGACGTTGATTTCCAGTAGACAAAACATCAATTTTTGATAGTAGTACCTGAAATTTTTTTTACAAAATATCAATTAGATGGTCACTTTTTGTAGAAACAGCATTTATAGTGACAGAATCCGACTGATCGTGAATTTTCTCAGCCATTATAGCAAGGTTATCAACTTCGTCATCGCTTACTGAAAGTATTGCTTTAGTTGTTGTTGGAAGTCGCTGGATTCACAGAGTTTTTAGTAGATCCTCAGAAACTTTGCCCCCACCCAACTCACGCATCTTTCTCAACAGTGTAGAGGGTTTCTTATCACCAGGGCTAACGTTTTTCAGTAACTGACGAAGTCACTTTTCTTCAGATTCCACAAACTCATTTAACAGTGCAGCTTTTAGAGACTCATATTTATTTTCTGCTGGAGGCACTTCAACAATCTGACTCACGTGATTCAGGATGTTACTTTCGATAGAACCCACTAATGCAAGGTATTTGGTTGTATCCGAAGTTATTCCGGACGTTACAAATTGCGATTCTAATTGGCGGAACCATAGCTTGGGATTTTGACGCCAAAAGGGAGGAACGCGAACTGTAACACGAGATATTTCAGCTGATGAAGATGAATGAAAATCTTCCAAATTCTCAACCAACATAATGAAAAAATATGTTAAAATTACTAGCGAATCAATATCAAAATTGTAAAAATACGTCGGGGTCACCAATATTGATGCCTCTTATTCTACTCAAAATCACAATTAAATTAAATTTATTATTTCTTTAAAACTCAATTACAAAAATCAAAATTATGAAACTAACTAAAATGAAAAGTTGATAATTTACAAATTTATTTTCAAAGTGGAAATAAGAAAGGTATCCCCACACACACATTTTTGCCTATAACTTTGGTTTAAAGCTTCTCATATTTTTTTTTTTCGGCAGTTTACATTTTAAAAATATGCCACTTAATAAATTGATTTACATCATGAGTTTTAATTAGCAATTTTTTACAGAATGGACGATGAAAGAAAAGTGCGTTCAAAAATAATTAAATATTTTCAACAAAACCAAACATGGACATTAGAGTTGTCCAAAAAAAAAAAGTTGGAATTTTCACGCTCCACAACCCTACAAATATGCCACTTTGAAAAAAATATAGTCTGATCAAAAAAATCACCAAAAAAGTTTTGTTTAGAGGTAGCACATCGCAATTGAAGTTTCGATGTTGTACTTGTTCTATTATTTTTAATTAATAAAAATAATGGAAAAAATGAGAAAAATTAAATATAATTATTATGATCGCGACATATCAAATCTAATATATTTTTAGGTGTACATTACGAATATGAAATCAAAATTGAAATCGGAGTCGCGGATTTCGCGAAATTTTAAAATTTCATACAAAAAAGGATCAACTTCGATCAGGATGTTTTCTTATATTTACCAATATGAAAATTTCGTTTTTGCATTAATATATATCTGCTAAATGTCCTATTATGTGGGATAGGGTTTTTGGTAGCAATAAAATTATAGCAATCTAAATAATAGCGAAATATTAATAAATGTCAAATTTTAACTTAATTTGCAAGGATATCTGTTATCCTTTCCAAAATTAAAATCAGTGTTATATATAATGAAGGTCCTTGGTAAGTAAATTGCAAAAGTATAACAAATTGCATTTTTCGATAACACCGTTTACAGGTAATTGGGAAAATATCTCAAAAAACTTGAGTTTTTTTGAATTTTCAAAAACCGCGAATAATTCATAAACCACAAATTTTTTTTAAGTTTCGATTGCTGATTCATAATCTGCGTTAAAATAAAGATCAGATTTGAGAAATTTGCGCATACAAGGCAAAAACAAGTTGAATTTTTAATTACATCTTTTCGGAAAATTTCAAACATTTGACTAAAATATATATTTTTTTGTATAAATTTAAAAAAAAAACCGAGAAGTACTTAAAAGGTACTTAATTTTTTTAAGTTTTGATTTCAAATTCCTTATATTCACATTAATTAAGACCAGATTTAAAAAAAAAATTTTAAATAATAGCGTACAGGTTAAGAAATAATTAAATTTAAAGTCAACCCTACTTTTTGTATAAATTACTCTAGAGATAAATTACTAATTCTTAAAAGACAACTTTTTTTCTACCTCTAAATAACAGCGCATTTAGCTGAAACTTGGCACAGAGAGTTTTTAGACATTAAGGAATAGGGGCAACATTGTGGAGATCGCAAATTCCAACTTTCATGTTATTTTGGACAACTCTAATGGACATACAAAAAAATTGCCAAAGAAACTAATGTATGCCGCCAAACAGTTTCAAAAGTGGTAAAAAGGTATCTGGACCACCTAACAATTTAAAGGAAGCCGGGAACAGGAACAACGACTGGTTATCATAACATTGGTAAGGCATATAAAATTAAAAGCATCCTAAAGAGAGCTCCTACTGGCGAAACGCCGTTAAGCGGGAAGACGCTAAACGGGTGATGAGTGTATATCCGGAGAGAATTGTTTATATTTTTCACCTTTTCGAATGTTATAAACAAACAGTTCGTATAAAATATATGTATTTCCTAGCGTAGTGAAAAAAATTGTTTTTTTATTAATCAAAATTTTTAAAGAAAAATTCCAGACAATTTTAAAACAAGACGAAAATGTTGTAAAAAACGGATTTATGATGTTAGTATAATGTACCTAATTGCAAGATAAAAGCGTTAATCTATTTATTTTTCAGATAATGGTAATTTTACTGAACGATGTCATCAATTATAAAAATCTCAAATGAGCAGCATATTTTGGCAGAAATGATTTATAGAAAAGGTATGTATGTGATTATTTAATTTTAGATTGTATTTTCTGCGTGTTAATTGGAAAAATACGAGTCCTTTTTGACAAGAATGTTCAAAAAAGTCACATATGTGGCTGAAGACCACGACCACCAAATACTTGATTATGCATTACATTCTGCCAAATTATATTCCCCTACCGATTATTACCCAAAAGAACCTGAAACAGCTCAAACAACAACAATTTTCATAAAAAGTTTCAGTTTCGAAATGCTTTTGAAATGTTTGAGATCCCGTGGTAAAGTTATTATTTCTTAAAATGTGTCAGTTCTTTTGCTTTACTGTGGTAACTCAAAACGTTCCGTACTTAAAATAGTTTGTATAATGCCGTTTGGGCTTAATAGAAATAATCGGCATTGATTATTATTGTAAATTCGGCGGAAAAAAGTGCCTTCGATCGAACACTATTTATTTGCCAAGTCGTATGCACTGTATCCTCCGAATAACAGACCCCAAACCAAATTTTTGATGTAATCTCACTCAAACGATGCGAATTAAGGTGCTGAATATAGGATCTAAAATAGTAGTTTTTTGAATTTTAAAAAATTTGAAAACAAATTTTAATTCAGGAGACGAAAAGGAAAAACGTTAAACTATTTCAATTAGGAGAACAGAATGTTTTTTTCTAGATTTATGTACCAGTAGTATTTGCATTGAATCAACGAGCATAGAATCTCAAGAGGATGCATGCGTCTCTTCCTCTGTTAACTGGCTCTGGCCGACATTTGAAGAAATTGTATTAGAAGGTGATAGGTTAAGTTTTGTGGTTAAATTTTAATAAATATTAAAAATTGTTTCAATAAATATGCATAATATGAAAAAATATAATAAAAGAACTACACCCGTTAGCTGCAATTTAACTTCTTGAAATCTCAGCCAGAGCCAGTGAGATAGCGCGTAACAGTACGTGAGCGACTTGCATAAAGCCTGATTGAATCGACACCAAGATTTTTAAATTCGGAATTTTTCTCTCTCTGTTAAATTCCAGATTGTTAACTTGTGCATTTTTTTATTTATCACTTTTAGAGTATTCAAGAAGCCGAAACGTATTTAGCAGATGTATCGAAGAAAATTTGCCCATTCAGCCACGACTGGTATTTTTAGGAGAAGATAAAAGCTTAACTGCGTATTTGACTTTGTGCGAAAAGGAATATTACTTGCAAAGCCCTATGCAAAATGTATTGCACATTATCGTACAATTCCATCCGTATGGAATTACAAAAAACCATGATCCCAACATTTCTTCAATTAAATGAGTTTGGCAAAAGTTAAAACCATCTTAAACTAATTAATTAATCTATTTTTACGACCTACTTTCAGATGTTTAATACTAAAACTAACTAAAATCGAACTCATTAATATCAGCATCTGTAATAGTGTTTTTGTTTTCTTTAATTTTAATGTAAAATTCAGATATATTGATCGTATTGTAAACATAAGAAATTTAAAAATAAGATTTCTTTGGGATTTTTACTGTTAAAATATGTATATGTGACCCGGCCTATGAGAAACAGCTGTTAAAGATAAACAATCAATTTCTTCAGTTTCTTTTTGTTTTTTTTTTTTTATTAGTGCTATATTTGTTGTTGGTTGATACATTTAGTATCATATACCAGAACTGTTCATTTTTTTACAAAGGTAGCTCTTAATCTAATTTAAATAACAAATTTCATATTCATTTGTAAGATTTTGTGTCGTCTTTATCCTTAATGGCAAGGTATCCTCGAGTTGTCGGAGTATGTTATAGTTCGACACTACATTGGTCAATGAAATTGGAAAGCTGCAAAAGATCTTCGGTTGTTCTGCTTTGCAAGAGTGCTTGAAGATTATTGAACTTGTTGAAAAATTTGAATTCAATACGGTAGCTTGAAAATTTTTGACATTGAAATATAACATGGTTTTCATCCTCTGGCACGTTACAGGTATCACAGTTGATACGGTTTTGTACTCCAATCAGGTGGAGATAGCTTGTGCCATAAGAATGGCCGGTGAAAAGTCTATTTAGTCTTTTAATCTTTTTGGGTGGTAGTGGTACGTTGTTGAACCAGTGTTTTGTTGGGGGGTTGGGAAAGATATTTGCGAAGAATCTGCCCTTAGTAAGCGAGGTTTGCCTATATTCATTTGTCCATTCATTCCACAAGGTGTTATAAGCGTATTTACATGCATCTTTCAAGGATAGGCTGATTTGAATTTGACTGCCCATGTTGACAGCATGTTTAGCAAAAGTGTCTGCAGTTTCGTTTATATGAATTCCCACATGAGCCGGAGTCCACACTAGTACTATTTCAGTTAAGCAGGAGTCGTCAATCTTGTTGAGAATAGTTCCAACTAAATGATTATATGAAGAATTTTTTTTAAATAAAATACATGCGTTTCTGCTGTCTGTGAAAATTACTGCTTTCTGAATGCCATCCTCTATTATAATGTAAATAGCTTTTTCTATCGCCTGTAATTCTCCAGTAAGCGATGAGACTACCGAATCAATTTTAAATAAAAAATTTTGTCCGCATGATATATTACAGGCCGCGCAGCCAGTACTTTCAGTACCAATAGACGCGTCTGTAGCCCATAAAGAGAAACCTTCGCCTTCGAATTGATTTATCCTTTCTAAATATAGTGCTTTTATTATTTCGCGAGGCATATCATTTTTTGAACCTGTGTATAAATTGGTGATGATGTTTACAATTACAACGCCATGACTAGATTTAGAAGAGGGGTTCAAAGTGAGACTGTTGTACGTATCTGTGTTGAAGATTTTTAACTTGAGAAGCTCTTTGAAAGCAAGATATTGAGAACGATATTTTGGAGGCATAATTTGTGCTAGCGCATATATAACATGGGTTGGTGTTGAGGGAGTGAGTCCTAGGCATCTTCGTAAAATTTGGTTTTGAAAACTTGTTATTTTTTTGTTAATATAGGTAGGTGCATGAGCCATTGATGACAGAGCATATTCGGTTTTCGAAAAGATTATCGATTTGACAAGATTTATTGCAATTTTTGGAGCTAATCCACCTTGAATAGAGGTAACCATCTTCACTGCGTTTAGAGCCGGTCTGCATTCTGACATGACGATATCATAGTGAACGTTTATCGATAGGCTGTTTTTAATATATCTACCAAGAAATTTTATGCATTTTACATGTTGGATTTTCCTGCCTTGAATCGAGACATCTGCTTCTTTACGGGCTCCCTTGGCAACATACATGGAGACTGTTTTTTCTACATTTGGCATAAGATTTAGAGTTTGTAAGATGTTGCAAAATTGGTTCGTTTTATTTTGTAGATTTTGATTTGAAAGTTTGAAATCTTTGTTGATGGACACCATAACAAAATCATCAGCAAACTGAAATATATGCGTGTTGGAATCTGCAAGGCCATGTAAACCCATTGTAGTTTTTCTTTTGCATTATGAACAGTCATGCCCAAAAGGCAACCAAAAAAGGCAAAAGAGCATAAATGAGATAAGTTCGTGTGTGTATATATGTTTTTTTCAATGCAAATCACAAACCAGTTTCTGACCGAAAAAAAATCGTGTGAGTGCTCAGATTTAAAAGCAATGCTGAACGAGTAGGACGTGTGTCGCATGTGAATAATGTCTGCCGAAAAAGAATTTAGCGAGGTTTTTCAAACATATTTCTGTGAAAACGAAGAGAATGATGATGATTCTTTCGATGATGTTGGTATCAATTACGAGGACGAACTACAAGCATTGTTTCAAGCTGAAGATCAAATTGAAGTGGAGGAAAATATTTTTACAGTGGACTTGTGTATTACAGATAACGAAGAAAAGGAATTGTTAAATAAATTTATTTCGCAAGATTGCTGTAATAATAAATGCCAAAAAATTATACCGCGAAAGATGATAGAAACTGCAAGAAATAACTATCTAGAATTATCAAAACATGAACTTGATTTGATTATACTGAGCCATATCGAATCAGCAATGATGTGCACGGACAAACTTAGAGATGCTTACACAGAAATGACGAAATGGAGGAAACATGGAAGGCAAAGATGTTGAAAGGCATAAATTGATGTTCACTTTATATCACTACCTGTTTGCCGTTCATTTTTCCTTTTTTTGCATGCGTGTGGAAGAAAACGTTTTTAAAATTTACTTCGACATTTTCATACACATGGTGCCATAACACGGGTACATGGGTTAGCAAATAAACCATCTACACATGCGAGAGCGTTTCAACCATCTGACATCCAAAAAGCTGTTAAATTTATTGAGTATACAGCCGATCTATTGGCTCTTCCACTGCCAGGACGTTTACCCAAATTCAAAGATTATCGCGTCATGAAGCTGCCATCTAATGAGACAAAGGCTTCAGTATATCGTAAATACATTTCTTCACTCGGTAATGATGAACTTAAAATGAGTATTCGTACCTTCCGACGCATATGGGCCAAATACATACCATATGTGACAGTTATGAAACCAGCAGATGATCTCTGTGATTACTGTCGTAGTAAGTACGCCATTGTTTACTTTTTTCAAAGTTGTATCTATTGTAATTAAAATTGTCGTTTTCTTTAACAGTAAACTCAATATCAATTACGCAAGCCAAAAACGTTCCTGAACTTGAAGGTGAAGAAAAACTACATCTTTTTCTTGATTACTTATAAAGAGCTCGAAATCAACGTGCATACTACCAAGAATGGTGTGACAATACTTATGATACTGTAAAGGTCTTATCATTCGATTTTGCGCAAACGGTCCATTATCCAGTGTCTCCTCAACAACCATGTACAGCCTACTTCCAAGCAACGAAAAAGTGCGCAGTCTTTGGAATTACAGACGAAAGAGGAAAAATACAGGTTAGGATTTCATCGTACAAATTCAAATCACTTGTTTTGAAAGTATCTTGATTATTTTTTTTTTCGACAGTATAATTACATGATAGATGAGGAACATGATATTGGCAAAGGTCCAAACACCGTTGTGAGCATCCTACATTATCATTTGGAAACGTATTGCAAAAATGTCCACACAATTGTACTTTTCTGCGATTATTGTGTTGGACAAAATAAGAATAATGTTATGATATCATATCTGCAATGGCGGCTGGTTCGAGGACTCAACACTACCATTTTATTAAATTTCCTATTGACGGGGCAAACAGATCGGTTTTTCGGTATTTTCAAAGCCTGGTATGCTATCACTAATATTGATACATATAAAGAGTTGCTGCAGTGCGTCGTACAATCGTCACCAGGTGGCCATAATACAGCTGTTTCGTCGAAAAAAGTCGTTTGGTATGAATGGGATAGTTATTTTAAACTATTCTTCAAGCCACTTAAAGGTATTACACAATTCCACCATTTTATAATGGGCAAAAACTCTTTGAAAACCAAAAAATATGATGACATCATGCCCGAAATTATTCAACCAGTCGGTTTATTTCTGCAGCGTCAGTGGTACATTTATCAGAGTCTCAGAAGCTTGGTTTCAGACCCGACGAATGCGGATATTTTGGCTCCATTGCCATCGAAAAAAATGCCATCCAAAAAATCTGAGGATGCTTCACCAGCTACCAAAGTGGCATCGAAGGAACCAAAGGCTTCATCGTCAAAACCTAAACCGAAGAAGTGCTGTAGCTTTATCTGCAAATCAAGATCCAAAAAAGAAAGAACTGAAGAAACCTGCGACTTCAACTGCAATAAAAAAATCAAGAAAACGTAAGGCCTCATCTCCAGAAGGAGATTCGAAAAAACGAGCAACTTCAAAGGTTTCAACAAGGATAGCGACGAAGAAAACTACTTAATACTGCTAAATAAATATTTTTTGTGCAAAACAGCTTTTTTTTTGGTAAAATCGTTTTTGCAGCGTTCAATCCTGTTTTTAAATTTTTCAATTTCATTTATTATCTTGATTCTGGATTTTCAATAAAATTCTGTTTTTCTTTCGTTTGTGCTCTTCTTTCTCTACATTTTTAGTACACTTCTAAGCAAGTTAGGACTTTCTAGTTTTCACCGCGTGAAAGAGCGTCTCAAAAACTATCGAAACCAAAAAAAAAAGTGGAAAAATTTTTTTTTGAGTCATAAGCCACCTTTTCATAAACCGGGTCACATATAATATTTAACCCTAGAAGGGTACGCTTAAATTGTAGGCTCTTATAGGTACCGATGAGTAAATTTTACTCACTAACTTTTTTTAAATTGTCCACAAGCGCGATAAATCAAACAACACCATTCAATGCTTGCGGCAGCCGACTAATAACAGAGTGGGACAAGCACTGCTAGTGGCTTGACTTTCAATGTGGCCAACCTGCTGATTTACGAACAAATCTATTCCTTATGTGAGTAAATTTTACTCACAGTACCCTTCTAGGGTTAAAAGAATAAATAAAACTGTTTGAAATAACTATTAAAATTAATTTGACAGAGTTTTTTTTATTATAGAATTAAAAAGGATTTCAATAGCAAGAACAATTAATATCGGTTGGCACAACCCCGTTTTATTTTTAATTCGGTTGTCACAACCCCACTTACCGGTTGCCACAACAGAATTCGGTTGTCATAACCTCAAAATTCGGTTGGAGCAACCCCAAAAATACGGTTGCCACAACCGAATTCGGTTGTAACAACTTTAAAATTCGGTCGTGACAACCCCATTAATGGGGTTGAGGCAACCTCGTAAATTCGGTTGGAATCTAATTCGGTTGGGACAACAAAATTTTTTGCTGGGTGTATGTATTCTTATATGTAATAGTATGTCAAAACCTCTAAATTCGGCTGCCACAACCTAATTCAGTTGTTGCAACTTTAAAATTCGGTTGTGACAACCCCACTAATGGGGTTGTTGCAACCTCGTCAATTCGGTTGGGACAACAAATTTTTTTGCTGGGTGTGGTTAATAAACCAAAAATTCATTCTTTCGAAAGTATTTCGGATCAAAAGTATCGAAATTTCTCTGCGATAGATGAAATAATAAAACATACCTTCTACGAATACATTGATGGAATTTTAAATATTTCGATGGCAAAAGCAAGGAGATTATATTATAGGAGACACAAACCGCTTCAAACACAACATCAAACAAAACATTAGGGATGTAGGAACCCGGGTCACGGTGTAACGAAAAAAACTGAAAAGTGGAGAAGCAAAAATGGTGAAAAATGAAAAAAGCTTATAATTTAAATGAAAAACAGAAAAAGTAAATGAAATAGAATTAGAAAATAATAATAGAATGTTTTTATTTTGCTTTTTACGCTCTATGTTTTTCGTTTCGTTAACCTTCGGGTGTGTACGTGTAAAAAGCCGATTAATCTTCGTCGACAACAAATAAAAAAAGTAGGTTTAAATTGAATCCACCTAATTAGGTAAATATCTCACACATAGTTGTATTTTGTACTCAGCTAGAATGATCAAACATATAAGAAACCCGATCAAACAACGCATCAAACATTAAAGATATCGGGGGATGTAGATGACGTTTTCGAATTAATTTGATTAATTTACAAAGTGTTTCATTAAATAATAATAATATATTGAATTATAATAAAACATTGTTTTCAAAATAATAATAGTGAGGAAATATTGCATTTTTGTAACAAGAAAATTATTAAAATTCAAAAAAATAATTCAAAACTAAAAACTAAAATTTATTATGGACAAAAGTATACAATATTAAATAATTTTCTTTAAAAAAAAAAGTTCGATCCGAACGCACGACCACTCAAGCAGATAACAAAAGTTGGTCAATTGCAGGTGATATAACACAGAGATTTTATGAGGTGAATTGGGTAAAAATTTTACTTTTTCTTCATCCAAAGTGCGGTCTCGTTTTTCTGTGCATAGTATGCGTTTTAACCCGGGTCGTGCAAATGTTTTGTTTGATATTTTGTTTGATGTTGTGTTTGAAGCGGTTTGTATCTCCTATAATATAATCTCCTTGGCTTAAATATCTGAAGTTTTAGTACGTTAGTACCATAAAAAGTTTTATATTTTCAACAATTTTTTGGATTTCTTTTTGAATGTATGTAGTTAACAGTATACCTTCCAATATCAACGTTCTACCATTTTCAGCAAATATTTTAGTTGATTTTACCATAAAATTTTTTTTTTTCATTAAACTAAATTTAACTTGAATAAAACTATAATTTTTAGGATGACTGACTCAGCAGGGCAATTTGCTATTTGCAATTTACTACAATACAAATAAAAATTTGTAGATTTAAAAGACTCTCTTGCTGTTTCTTTTACTAATATTCAGCAAATATATTCTGATGCTGATTTTAACAGATTTTGCCGTAGGTTCCTTTTTAACAAACTTTCAGCAAATTTTTCTGCTACCTACCTATTTCCACCATTGTAATTGTAAAAAATAGATTAAAAAGAAATAAAAAAAAATAAAAGCTGAACTTTTATAAGGATTTTTTTTAAATACGTGCAGGATTTACGTATGCGAAAAATTTGTTTCGATAAAAATTGCGCGGAAACACCCCTTTCATAAAATTTGTTTAAGGAAAAGTTTCCAAATTTAAAAAGTTTTTAAAAGGAAAATATACTTAGGTGGCACTGGTCAAATTTTTACAAAAACATTTGACTGTTTTTGGCACGCAACGAATAAAGGCTTGCCACCCCTGCCCTAGATTATGAATTTAAAAAAACCGCAATAAAAAAATTGTAAAATAATGGAACGCGAAAAAGACTTTTTTTACAAACTAACCACCAAAGAAACTTTGGTGTATGAAATGTGTGTTATAGAACCTAGATTATAAATTTAAAACAACCGCTCTTAAAAAATTGCAAAACAATGGCGGAATGAGAAAAAAGGCATTATGATACAGAAAATGAATAAAGAAACTTAATCAGCGATTCTACAAACAAATATACTGATGGAAAAAATTTTCGTTTTTGGAAAAAAAATTTTTCCCTTTTTTTTTTGTAAACTAACCACCAAAACAAACTTTGGCGTTTGAAATGTGTATTATAGTCCCTAGATTTATAAATTTAAAAAAACTTGCAAAATAATGGTGTAACGCGAAAAAAGACTTTGTGGTACAAAAAATTAATTAAAAAACATAATCAGCGATTTACATTCTGCAAACAAATATACTAAAGGAAAAATTTTCCGTTTTGTAAAATTTTTTTTCGCGATTTTTTTTTTTTGTGCAAACTAACATCAAACAAACTTTGGCATATAAAATGTGTATTATAGTCCCTAGATTATAAATTTAAAACAACCGCTCTTAAAAAATTGAGAAATAATGGCGGAACTCGAAAAAAGGCATTATGATATAGAAAATGAATTAAAAAACTTAATCAGCGATATACATTCTGCAAACAAATATACTGATGGAAAAAATTTTCGCTTTTGTAAAAATTTTTTTTCGCGTTTTTTTTCCAAACTAACTATTAAACAAACTGGCATATAAATGTGTATTATAGTCCCTAGATTATAAATTTAAAACAACCGCACTTAAAAAATTGCAAAATAATGGCCGAACTCCAAAAAAATTCTTTATGGCCCAAAAAATTAATTAAAAAACTTAATCAGCGACTAACATTCTGCAAACGAATATAATGATGCAAAAATATTACTTTTTAGAAAGTTTTCGCAATTTTTTTTTTATCTAACCACCAAACTTTGATATGAGATAAAGGTATTATAGTCCCTAGATTATGAATTGACAAGAACGACTTGCAAAAAATTGCAAAATAATGGCGGAATGCGAAAAAAAGTCTTTGTGGTACAAAAAATTAGTTAAAAAACTTAATCAGCGATTCAAATTCTGCAAACGAATATATTGATGAAAGATTTTCAGCCTTACTATCAATATTTTCTAAATGTATATTTTAGTTAAAGTCTACTTTAGTTAAAATATTGGGTGGCAGTATGCCTTGACTTGGTTTTATTTTGGAGCATTCTGATTGGTTAATTTGTTTTCAACCAATCAAAATGTTTGAAAATATAAATATTTTTGTAGGGTTTTCATACACAAAATGAACAGAACCGTACACTCAGATAAAAAAGTTTGTAAAATAATTTGTAAACAGTTTCCAATCGCACTATACTATTTTTATAATGATTATTAGTAAAATTTTTATTTTTAGTAATCATTTTTGCTATTCTCTTATTACAAATTACGGATTTTTTACTAACTTTCGCTGCTGATTTCAGCAAAACATTTTACTAATTTTTCAAAACCGAGTGCTAAATTTAGCAGAAAAATATACTAATTTAAAAATTTTTTTTTTGATTTTTTACAATTCTTGTTTAGTTTATACCCTACGGGGAATGAGGAGTCAATTACCCTCCAAGGGCCTATCCCGTGACCGGTCAACCGAAGGCATATTACTAAATTAGTACAAATATGAACAAAAGAAAATGAATTAATTTTCTAAGTATTTTCTGGTCCGTTATTTTCACTGTTGCTTTTAAAAAAACTTGACCGATACCGAAATAAAAACAAAATTCGCGGCATATTTTTAAAAATATTTTTTATTTATTTTACTCTTTTATTTATTTTTAACTTTATTTTTTCACGATTTGCTTATTTTAGCTCTTATTTTAAATTTGTATAATGTTTTGCTAAGAAATTTTAAGTTTTGTATTTTCAACGTTTTTTTAATGTTAAAGCTGTTTTAGTTTTAACAATTGATATTTCATTTAACTTTTCTTTGTAACTTAAGGGGAATTTTATAAATTTTTATTTATATTATCAGAGGTTTTGAGGTAATTTTCTAATTTTTAATTGATTTTTTAATTTAATTTTGGCCAACGAAAAAAACAAGTCAACTGCCATTAAGGGACCTATCCCATGACCGGTCAATCGGGGGCATATTCAAGGCACTTCCACCATATTTGTGTGTGTGTTAATGTTGTTTTCTTTTCTATTTTTTTCTTTGCCATGTTTTTTTTATTTGCTGTGTGTGTGTGTTTATTTTTCATTCTCTTTTTTATTTGAACAGAAACGAAAAACATAACTTAACCATCAGCCAGCCATCACGCATAAGCAACGTTAGCTCAAACGGTAGAGCATTTGCCTTACAAGCAGAAGGTTGTGTTATCGAGCCCTACTTCGACGCCAAGTAGATTATTTTTAATTCTTAATTTTTTATTAGTTTATTTGAAAAGCTATTTTTAGACACACCACCTTACTGCCACAATGTGTCTAAACTGTGGCAATTGGTCATTTCCAATGACAACGCCATGTTAAAGTGATATGTCTCTTTCAAACAAAAAGACCGATCAGCGACCGGTCTCCGCCCCCTTGAGACCTACCCTGCATGTCATCTGGGACCGCTCCCTTTCTCCGTACGGTATTTGTTACTATTGATATATTCTTAGTTTAGAAATAACACCCAGAAAATCTTATTGCATCTCCAATGCATAAAACGGCAATAACTGGAGAACCGTTTGCAATTTTGACTCGAAATTTCAAGTACGATGAAGTAATTATACGCTTGTTACTATCGAAAGAAAAAAATTGTTTTTTTAGATTTTACAGTTTTTTTATTTTTTAGTACAATTTTTTGCTAATTTCAGCAGATTGATTTTAAATTACAGTTTACAGCAATTTACTGAAATTTAGTAGCTGCAACTAATTATTTATACTAATTTCATTGTACTAAAATTATGATACATATTTAGTAAGTTTTTTAACTGATTTGCTAAAATCAGATTTTGAATTGCATTTTACAAAAATTTTACTAAAATTTAGTAACGGCTACTAATTTTTTCTACTAATTTTATTGTACTACAGATCAGCAGACATGTGTTGCTAAATTTAGCAAAAAATATCGCTGGCCTCAAAACAGTTAAATTTCCCGCAAAATTTTCAGTAGCCATTACAGACTTTTTTGATTAAGTGTATGATTAAAAATAAAGTCGACTTTAAATTTAAAATACTCTTTTGTAGTAAAAGGGCCTTTCTTTTTAAGCAAATTCTTTTTACAAATTAATCAACAAACTTTGGTACAAGAAATGGGTATTATAGCCCTTGGATTATGAATTTTAAAAAACAACACTTAATAATAATTTACTGAATAATTATTTTTCTGGTTACATACAATTTTTAAATGTGCATCAGCTTGAGCTAGAAATTTCCAACCCTGATTTCAGCGAATTTTCTCCACTTTTACGTTTTTCGAAAAGCTTATCTGTCAATGGTAATTATTTTTTTTAATTGATACATTATCAATGGTAATGAAATTGAAAACCATTCTCATTATTCAATGAAATTAAACTCCGAAATCATTAACATTAATATGAAACAATGCACTATAAGTAAAATGACCCCATTTTCTGGCCAAAACTATAAGGAAACACTGAATAAGGATGAAAATCTATATATGGGGTTTTCGAGGTTGCTGATTTCGAATCTGAGATAAAAATTGTCAAATTCTAAATGGCGGATCCAATGTGGCGGCGTAAATTTTAGAATTTCTTCAGATTTACATGAAAATCGGTATACGGGGGTCTTCAAAGTTGCTGATTTCGAATCTGAGGTAAAATTCTTCAAATTCAAAATGTCGAATTTTCAGCTAAATTATTCATTGAGGTGTAGCTGAAAAATTCTATACGTTTTATAGTTTGTTGAACAAAATTAAAAAAAACTCAAAATTTCGAGTTTTGCTAAATTTACGAAAAAAAGTTCCTATTTTTGGCCATACCTGGGACTAGGTTAGTATAATCCAAGACAGACAAAACTTTATACCTGAATATTACTTGATCTTAGAAATGAAACTAGGGTATAACATTGCAAGTTTTTTTTTTTTTAATATTTAACCCCCCAATGCACTATAGGTAAAATGACCCCATTTTCTGGCCAAAACTATAAGGAATCACTGTATAAGGACGAAAATCTATATACGGGGGTTTTCAAGGTTGCTGATTTCGAATCTGAGGTAAAATTTTTCAAATTCAAACTGGCGAATCCAATATGGCGGCGTAAATTTTAAAATTTCTTCTGATTTGCATGAAAATTGGTATACGGGGATTTTCAAGGTTGCTGATTTCAAGTCTGAGGTAAAATTTTTCAAATTCAAAATGGCGGATCCAATATGGCGGCGTAAATTTTAAAATTTCTTCTGATTTGTTTGGGTAAAAATGTTAACTGTGTAAAATGCAAACTTTTTTGTCCAAAATCTCAAAAAAGAAAATAAAAAATATTTTTTTTTTAATCTGGGCATATTATATCAGAAAATTGAATAAGTAGAAACTTTTGTAGAAACTATTTTTTTTAATAAAGCTATTTAAAATTTTGCTGTACATTTTATTATCTACAGTAATTTCATTTAATTTTTAATTTAATTTTTATTGTTTAATAAAGCTATTTAAAATTTCCTCTTTGTTCGTTCAGATCTCTCAGGATCTTTCTTTGGAAGCCCTATTGAAGCTGCAGTTCGCTTAGTTTTAATTGCTAAAATAAATTCAGCGTTTAGCCAAAGTTCGTTTTGCATCTCAAATATGTTTATCTTCCTATGAGAACTCTCCCATCTAACTGAGATATTCTTACAAAAAATTTGCACTTTCTCCTCCCCATAAGCCGATTCCTCATTCAAAACATTGACGCATTCAGCTTTACCAACAATAAAATTGTGAACAGTAGTATTCTTCTCCTCTTTCTTTTGCTCATCCAACCAAATTTCCGCAAGTTCGCTATTTTGCAAGTTGCAAAATATCGCAACATGAAATTGACAAGTTAAACTCAAAATTCTTTATTTAAAACGTTTCTGATTGTTTAAACACAGCCGAATTCGGCGAACTTTTTAAAAGCTTATCCAAAGTTCATTTTTCAGAAAAAAAACTTGAATTAAAAGTTATGTCAGAAGTATGAGTTTTTTCGCCAAAAAAACTTTTTTTAATAAAATCTTTCTCTTGAACCATTAAGCACTTACTATCACTTTTGTTTTCGACATTTAGTTTGAATGTATGTTTTTTTTTAACTATTTAAGAAATTTAAAAATTCAACCAAATTGCACTGTGTATACTGCGTTCAACACTTTGCTCACAAACAATGCCTTTGACCACTTGCTAAGCAGTCGTTGTTAATTTTTTACAAAAACAAAACTTGCCTTTATTTGCTTTGATGTGTTTTTAATTGAATACCAACAAAAAAACTTCATTCTTGAATGTGCGAAAAATGACTTTTTGCCACAAAAATGGGTCAAATTACCTATAGGGCAATGGTAACGAAAATAATTTCATTACCATTTATATCAATCAATGTTAATGAAATCGTTAATTAATTAGTCCACCTAATTCATTAGTCCCAAGTATGACTTAATGTTATGATTTATTTATAGTTTAAATGGTTACTATTAAGACCTGTTAACTTATCTAAAACTAAACTGAGTTTAGTGCTTAACCATAGTTATGAATGTCAAATTTATATGGAAATATCTCTGGTTAACGTTTAACCATGGTTATGTTGGAAATAAGTTACTCGCCATAAGTCTTAAATTTATTGTTTTGGTTTGGTTTATTAAAAAAAATATTTATTTACTAGTTTCTTGTTTAAATCTTTTCTATTTAGCGACACGGAACTTCACACGTCTATTCATATCATCTTTCACACTACGATTAATTCTCTCCATTCGTAAAAAGACAATATGTCCGTCTTTTCCAATTCTGTGAGAACAATCTGTTAAATTTATACTATACGTCCCTTATCCCTAACAGATCATCTTAACCCTTCATATCACATATTTATATCATATTTTTGGATTTTTAGATTTTCTTATTCTTATTCCTTATATAAATACTTCGTCCCATAGTACAATACACATACGAAATTTTAAAACTATTATTCAAGATGTCGAAAGGACAAGGCAGAAAAAATTATTTTGTAAAGTTGTAACTTTAACTATAAATACAACTAGTTTTATATACTAAGAATAGTATTTAAATTTTTTATATCCTTCTTCTTCCGGTTGTCCCTATTACAAACAAAAAAATAATATAAAAAACTTTTCATGCTGAGAGGCTCTTTAAGTGAATCTCGTAATGTTGTTGAATTTATTGAGATTACAAACTTTGCCGGTTTCAATTCTCTTCTGTTTTTTTATGTAGTAATTTATTGCAAACGCTTTATTTAATTGTATTTGTATTGTACGAATGTCAAATT
The DNA here is from genome assembly GCA_949987735.1 of Leucophora obtusa. NCBI lineage: Eukaryota > Metazoa > Arthropoda > Insecta > Diptera > Anthomyiidae > Leucophora > Leucophora obtusa. The sequence continues at coordinate 170,340,468 of OX465295.1, read as the reverse complement.
GTTTTCTTCCCAGCAAAACCTTGGTAATGACTGGTCATTACTACATGCATTACTTAGATCTCATATCTCATTACCCGTTGAATTACTTTTAAACTGAATGTAATGAGTTACCGATAATTATACCCCACACATTACTATTTCACAATAGCTGAAACCAATAATATATGTTCTAAATCATTAAAAACCATAACTATGGCGTAGCCTAGTGGTTATCGTTTTTGCCTGACAGACATGAGGATCGCTGCTCAACTCGTGTTAGCTTCCATTGTTGTTTTTTTTTGTAATTTATATTAAACATCTATTTATAGAAATGTTGATGTTCATTAAGCAGTATTTAATAACAAGTTTTGTGAAAAATAGACATGTATAACAGTTGCCACAATAAATGTGTACATAAGTTAAAGCAATAAAAATGATAGTGATGTCGTGGTCTAATGGTTAGAGTGTTTGCCTGACAATCGTGGGGTACGCTGATCAATACGTGTCAGCTCCTATTGGTTTTTAAATTTTTATACTTTTTTAAATCTATATTCAACATCTGTTTATAGAACAGCTGATAAACTACTTACAGGTAACATCAGTGTAATGACTTTCCTCCAATGACATCACCATGTTAAAATAAGTAGTTTAGTAATTAAAAGGTAACTAGTGAACACTTAAGATTTCAATACCTAAAACTCATTACATGGTAATGAAAGGTTTTGCTGGGTTATTTTATAACATTTCGAAATGTGAAGGTAAGTACCATGTTTGTTTATACAGTTGCGAGCATAAAAAATGCAACACTACGCTAAATCATCTAAGTATGTATTTATTTCTTCTAATGGTTTTTTATTTGCGCTTATCTTTTGCTATTATATTCGTTGACTCGTAGTTTCATATTTTAAGTGGTTTGATTTGAATTTATTTATGTGAATTAGTTTTTACGAACTTTTTTTTTGAAACTAGTGCCTATTTTGTGCGAGCAAAAAAACTGCAACGAAAGAATAATATGTATCAGGTAAGTATAAAAATTTTATTTATTCAAGAAATTTGAACTGAATTAACCAAAATTAACTAAATTGCTTATTCTTTACAAAATATAACTATCAAGTGATAGCAGTGCTGCTATTATTACAGTGCTTTGGGAAGGCAAACCTTTACTTGAGATCGGAACTATGTTTCAAGAAAGAAGTCCACTGTGTCACGAATTGCAACTCGGCATTAGGCTAGCGGTTATATTCATAGGAAAATTGGAAGTGGAAGACCCTGAAAATCAATTAAAAGACAGGACAGAAATATGATCTATATTGTTAAAGCGATCCCAATAGGACCGCCGTAGATGTTCTGCAGTATGCTTCAGAACATTTGGGCGCAACCACCTGAGTTCATACCGCACATGGACGCTTAAAGGAAGCAAACTTGTTAGCAAGACGTCCAGAAAAGAAACCCTTCGTAAGTAAAGGGAATATAAAGAAGCGTCTCGATTTTGGAAAGCGCCATAGGCACTGGGCCAAAGAACAATGGGCAAAGGTTTTATTTAGTGACGAAAGAAAATCAAATTTATTTGGATCCGATGGATTGAAGTTCAAAATTGAGAACATAATAAACACAGAGGGTTACTACAAGAGCACGTGCTTCCTCACATGCAGGAAGAAATGGCTGCTGGAAGAATATTGCAATACGACAATGACCTTAAGCACCCCAGTCGCTTAGCTAGGCCATTTCTAAGTAACAATGATGTGAAAGTTTTACAGTGGCAAGCACAGTCACCCGATTTAAACCCCATAGAGAATCTATGGGATCTTGTACACAGCGAAATACGTAAGAAAAAGCGTTCAAATTTAAGGGATTTCGAAATTGTTGCCAAACAGGTGTAGGAAGGCATACCTTCACAAAATTGGTTGCGCTCGTAGGTTCTATGCCTTCACGAATGAAAGGAGTATTTAAAAATAATGGCTATTCCACTAAGTAATAAAAATCTAATCAATACGCTGAATTTTTTAAAAAATAAAATCGATTAAATGAAAAATACATTAAAGTTGCATTTCTTTTGCTCGAACAAATAGGCAATAGTTTCATAAAAATGTTCGTAAAAACTAATTCACTAAATAAAAGCAAATTAAACCACTTGAAATATGAAACTACACATCAACGAATATAAAAGATAAGCGCAATTAAAAAATCATTAGAAGAAATCAAAGAATACTTAGATGATTTAGCGTAGTGTTGCATTTTTTATGCTCGCAACTGTATGTTAAACTATTCTAGTATTATGAAAAAAGATTTATCATTTGTGTTTCTTAAGATTTAGAAAATTGTTTTCAATTTGAAAACTAAAATAAAAAAGTGGAATTTGATATACTATGGCCTATGGTAGTAAATTTTTTTTTAAATAGCTACTAGGGGGCTTATAATGGCGATAAAAAATTGCCAATAAAATGGTTATGCTATTTATTTCATTGTTTTTTTCTTTAAGTATTTATATAATGTTTCTGATTTATCTATAATGATCAAAGAGGCGGTGTTTGGTAAACTGTACTTACTTTTAATATTATCTTCTGTTTTTTCATCGTCCTCGAAATCATCATATGTCATAGTTGTTCCTTGATGTTCATTTTCATTCCCAGCATCACTGTTGTTGTCCTGAAAAAGAAATTAAACCATGTTAAATAGGCGTACACACATAAAAGAATTGTCTCTACCAAATTAGGTTCCAACCGAACTTACGAGGCAACCCATTAATGTGGTTGTCACAACCGAATTTTGAGATTTGAACAACCGGATTTGATTCTGGCAGCCGAATTTGGAAGTTGTACCAACCGAATTTGGCTATTATTTGAAAAAAACAAAAAGCATTTATTTTTTATTGAATTTCTGTCAAGAATAACCTTATTCTACCCCAACGTTCGGTATGTATTAGAGTGGTCCTTATTATCTTAACTTGCGAATTTTTTCCCCATTTGTGAGTTTGACTTCCAAGAAAATCGATGTAACAGTTTCCAATTCCAAAAAAAAAAAAAAAAATTAAAAAAAAATCCGAAAATAAAAAAATAAAAAATTAAACCGTTGATAATTTTTCAAACTTTTAGAATAAAAGTAATACTTATATATTTTGTCAAAATAATTCAGTCACTGCTTTCTGATATGGACTAAAAGTTACAATTAAAACTAAATTTCGGACGAAAATCCGATTTTCTTCAAAATCCTCAGAAATCATTTTTCTGCTTTTGCCAAATTAAGAGGATTTCCGTAATATTTAGTTTTTTAAATTAATTAGGTGTAGTTAACAAAACCATAAAGTTCACTCTTTAAATTTTGTTGAAGTTAGTTTCCAGAAATTTTAAATTGGAATTTTGGTATTAACTTTTAACGGGTTAACGATTATTTTAGGATAAAAGTTTTCTACCTGAGTATTTACGAATTTAGGGAGCATAAAACTACACAAAGAATTTCTTTAGACGAGTTTTAATGAATTTTTTCAGTAAACTAAAGAAGTTTTTTTCACAAAGCGAGTGAAAAATTTCTTCATTTTAACGAAAACGCTTAATAGTTTTTATGAAGCTAGTTTTTACTGAAGCCCTTTCATTGAATGTATTCTGAACCAAAAGTCGTAAGTGAAATTAACATAAAAATTTGTTACTTTTTGATGAAACGAATTGTTAAAACAATATATTTTTTATTCAAACTAATGTGTGTTTTTTTTAAATCAACTATTTTTTTTTTAAATGAACATACTTATTTCCGTCAATAACACTATGCGACAGTCAAAATCGGGATGGGATGAAATGTTATATCGGTCAAAAACAAGTTATACGTGTCCCGGCGTTTCGCTGGGTCATCCCTAGGAATCGAGATATATCTTTTTTTTGACATAACTCGAGAACCACTAATCCGATTTTGCTCAAACAATTTTAAAAAAATTAAAAATTACAATTCGTTTAATCTGTTCATATAACGTTTTTCTATATACTCAACAGGTTTGCCGGTAAAAATAAATGTTTGTTACCGCTACCATAAAAATCAATAACCTTTTGTTTATTACTTTTTTTTAATATTTTAGCCAAGAAATATTTTTTTTTTCATACATTTATTTTTACCGGCAAAACTGTTGAGTATATAGAAAAACGTTATATGAACAGATTAAAGGAATTGTAATTTTTAATTTTTTTAAAATTGTTTGAGCAAAATCGGACTAGTGGTTCTCGAGTTATGTCAAAAAATACCACCAAAGGTCAAATCGATATATATCGATTCCTAGAGGTGACCCAGCGAAACGCCGGGACACGTATAACTTCTTTTTTACCGATATAACTTTCCCCGGTAGTTTGAACCCTTCCCGATCACTGACCCCTACCATTTGTCTCACAGTGTAATTCTCCACAAAACAATTGTTGTTTAATAATTTTTTGTCCATTTTTTAACAAAATTTAATTTGTTAACTCTTAAAAAATATTGTAAAAAGGCAGTAAAGTAAATTTTATATAATTTTTCTTCAATTTTAAAAAAAAAAAGTATTAAACCTGTGGAAAAAGTTCAGTGAGGTAAGTTTTGTCGCGTCATTACTCGTGCTAGCATGTGTATTTATAATTGTCGGAAATATCAATAAATTGACATTAAGGTTTTTGTTTTTCAAAGTATAGATAACTAACAAATTCAGTGACTTGAAGTGAATTGCTAATTGAAGATTTATTAATTTTAATTTAAATAAATTTATATAATTTTGAACATTCTCATATAAATCGTACATATAAATTTCTGTCATTAATTTTGATATTCTCTATCTTGTTGTTATTTTGTTTAAGGCAAACTATTAATGAAAGTTATGTAATGTATTTGAATTATTAATTTAAATAAAATAAGTTATATGTTTTTGTATATAAAATGGTTCATGTGTTTTAAATAAAGAGTTTTTAGTATTAGTTCGGGAGGCAGCAACATTTTGAGGTTGTCATTTTGTTACTGCTGAAATTTTGTATGCTTATAGACAATATAGTAAGCAAACAGAATAAAGTAGTCTGCCGCCCCAAAGTGGTTGCTTAAGGCGTCCGTCACCCAAATAAACATGTCAAATTTCACGAAAATCAAAGTCATTTTGTTACTGCTGAAATTTTATATGATAATAGCCAATATAGTAAACAAACAGAAAAAAGTAGTCTGCCGCCCCAAAGTGGTTGCCTAAGGCGTCCGTCACCCCCATAAACATGTCAAAATTCACGAAAATCAAAGTCATTTTGTTACTACTGAAATTTTGTATGATAATACCCAATATAGTAAAAAAACAGAAAAAAGTAGTCTGCCGCCCCAAAGTGGTTGCTTAAGGCGTCCGTCACCAGTGTGAAAATTATGCGAAAAATCCAAAACAAGCACCACAACTGCTCCGGGGTCGTCCCTAGATGGGTAGAATGTTAGACCGACCCCACTTAATTTTCCTCACGTAACATTTTTTCCGAACATACATACCTCCTATCTCCACTCACTAAGGGGGCTCCCATATAAGCACATTTTTATAATCTGCCCCCACCACTCTAACTGTTCCAGGGTTGCCACTAGAGGAGTCAAATGTATGACCAACCCCCAATACTTTTTCAACCCCAACATTTTTTCAGAACATACCCATCCCCGATCTTCACTCCTTGGGGTTGAAAAAGTATTGGGGTCAGTCATACATTTGACTCCTCTAGTGGCAACCCTGGAACAGTTAGAGCGGTGGGAAGAAATTTTATGAAATGAGTTTTGTATGGGAGCTCCCTTAAGGAGTGAATATCGGGGATGGGTATGTTCTGAAAAAATGTTGGGGTTGAAAAAGTATTGGGGGTTGGTCATACATTTGACTCCTCTAGTGGCAACCCTGGAACAGTTAGAGCGGTGGGAAGAAATTTTATGAAATGAGTTTTGTATGGGAGCTCCCTTAAGGAGTGAAGATCGGGGATGGGTATGTTCTGAAAAAATGTTGGGGTTGAAAAAGTATTGGGGGTTGGTCATACATTTGACTCCTCTAGTGGCAACCCTGGAACAGTTAGAGTGGTGGGGGCAAAGATTATAAAAATGTGCTTATATGGGAGCCCCCTTAGTGAGTGGAGATAGGAGGTATGTATGTTCGGAAAAAATGTTACGTGAGGAAAATTAAGTGGGGTCGGTCTAACATTCTACCCATCTAGGGACGACCCCGGAGCAGTTGTGGTGCTTATTTTGGATTTTTCGCCTAATTTTCACACTGGTGACGGACGCCTTAAACAACCACTTTGGGGCGGCAGACTACTTTTTTCTGTTTGTTTACTATATTGGCTATTATCATATAAAATTTCAGCAGTAACAAAATTACTTTGATTTTCGTGAAATTTGACATGTTTATGGGGGTGACGGACGCCTTAAGCAACCACTTTGGGGCGGCAGACTACTTTATTCTGTTTGTTTACTATATTGGCTATTATTATACAAAATTTCAGCAGTAACAAAAAGACTCTGATTTTACTGAAAATTTACACACTTGAAGGGCTCCAGGGGCTAAAAGCAACCGGGGTGCGCCGGCTGACCACTGGTTTATGCATGTACAAACAATTGTCTACAATATTAGTGTTAATGATGACTTACACTATGAGTCACAAAAACATGTCGCTGCCTCCCGGACTATATGTGCTATATTATAATTTCAATTTTATATTTCCCCGAGTAAAAATAGTTATATAGGAAATTATATAATTTAATATGGACTAATATGTTTATATATAGTCAAATGTGACACTATATCTTTGTGGATATAATTATGTATAGCTTTGAGTTTCCCACAAATTTCTTATATAATGTCATATATAGATCAGTATAAATATATATGTCGCCATATATATTAATATATACCATATTTAGTTACATATGCTATGGCGATTTTAATACAGCGTCATACATAATTAAAAACGGCTTTATCGGTAAACATATAAAGTCTTATATAGCTCAATGTTAATTTTTTTTTTAAGTTTTAGATATGTTTAAGTATAGCTCATTTAAAAAAAATTATATGTTTTTCTGAGTTATATTTATGTATGTACGATTTCAAAATATAAAAGGCGTACTCATTATAAGTCCTAAATTCCTTGTAAACCTTGTATAAATACAAGCCATATTTTTTATGTATGGAATTTGACATTAAACTCATAAACATACAAGGATTACAGTTTACGGGTAGAATACAAGTTTATATTAGAAGGCTTAAAATGCTTGGTTACAATTATGTACAACTTCTTCTAAATACTTATGTGTAAATTCATAAATGCTTCGTAAAGTTATAGGATGCTTATGAAACAAATTTTGTATGGAAAATTTGTTTTGTAAACCTCCTATAATGATATCTAATTTAATATAATTGGAGATATGCTATGATCCGAAAAATGGTGGATAAAATTATATCGGATAAGTTCTAAATATACTAAATCATATAGAATCTTATCCGGATTTTGACCCGATATAATCATATCTAATTTGATGTAGAAAGACATAATTATACAACGCATTATATTAAAAACTACTAAAAAGTAACACCCTTAAGTTAAGAATTCAAAATTTAAATAAAACTTTAATGTATAAATTCATAAATGTTTTATAAAATTATAGGAGGTTTACAAAACAAATTTTGCATACAAAATTTGTTTCATAAGCATCCTATAACTTTACAAAGCATTTATGAATTAACACATAAGTATTTAGAAGAAGTTGTACATAATTGTAACCAAGCATTTTAAGCCTTCTAATATAAACTTGTATTCTACCCTTAACTGTAATCCTGGTATGTTTATGAGTTTAATGTCAAATTCCATACATAAAAAATATGGCTTGTATTTATACAAGGTTTACAAGGAATTTAGGAGTTATAATGAGTACGCCTTTTATATTTTGAAATCGTACATACATAAATATAACTCAGAAAAACATAGAATTTTTTTTAAATGAGCTATACTTAAACATATCTAAAACTTAAAAAAAAATTAACATTGAGCTATATAAGACTTTATATGTTTACCGATAAAGCCATTTTTAATTATATATGACGCTGTATTAAAATTGTCATAGCATATGTAACTAAATATGGTATATATTAATATATGATCTATATATGACATTATATAAGAAATTTGTGGGAAATTCAAAGCTATACATAATTATATCCACAAAGATATAGTGTCACATTTGACTATATATAAACATATTAGTCCATATTAAATTATATAATTTCCTATATAACTATTTTTACTCGGGAACTTAAGGGTGTTATTTTTCAGTAGTTTTTAATATAATGCGTTGTATAATTATGTCTTTCTACATCAAATTAGATATGATTATATCGGGTTAAAATCCGGATAAGATTCTATATGATTTAATATATTTAGAACTTATCCGATATAATTTTATCCACCATTTTTCGGATCATAGCATATCTCCAATTATATTAAATTAGATATCATTACATATGACATCATATTATTTTTTTTACTCGGGTCATTATCTTTTTCTATATATAAAAGAATAACGTGAATGACTGACTGACTGACTGACTCAACATCGCCCAGCCCAAACCGCTGAAGCTAGGAAGTTGAAATTTGGTATGTAGGTTCCTCTTTCGGCGTAGACGTCCGCTAAGACGGGATTTTTGGAAATTCCTACCGGAACGGACAAAAACGGGAAAAGTCTCCCCCTTGGCGGCCTGGCAAAACCCCTTTGGCTAGAAAGGTGAAATTTAAGATATGTGTTCCTTGGAGTATGGGCTAACTTTTCTGGAAAGTACTTTCTGGAATTTTGGACAGGGACGTTGTAAAAATGAGGGTTAAAAAGGGGAAAAAGGCCCCCCTTGACGGCCTGCCCAAACCGCTTGAGGTAGGAAGTTGAAATTTGGTATAAAGGTTCCTCCACTATCGTAGACATCCCCCAAGACGGGATTTTTTGAAATTTTTACAGGGAGGGGCAAAAAGGGGAAAAAGTCTCCCCCTTGACGGCCTGCTCAAACTGCTGGAGCTATGAAGTTGAAATTTGATATGTAGGTTCCTCGACCGGTGTAGACGTCCGTTGAGACGGCATTTTTGGAAATTCTTATCGGGAGGGGCAAAAAGGGGACAAAAAAAGTACCTTTTTCCAAAAAAGTTCCTTATTCCAAAAAAAGTACCTTTTTCCAAAAAAAGCACCTTTTTCCAAAAAAAGTACCTTTTTCCAAAAAAAAGTACCATTTTCCAAAAAAAGTACCTTTTTCCAAAAAAAGTACCTTTTTCCAAAAAAAGTACCTATTTCCAAAAAAAGTACCTTTTTCCAAAAAAAGTACCTTTTTCCAAAAAAGTACCTTTTTCCAAAAAAAAGTACCTTTTTCCGAAAAAAAGTACCTTTTTCCAAAAAAAGTACCTTTTTCCAAAACAAGTACCTTTTACCAAAAAAACTACCTTTTCCCAAAAAAAGTACCTTTTACCAAAAAAAGTACCTTTTTCCAACAAAAGTACCTTTTTCCAAAACAGTACCTTTTTCCAAAAAAAGTACCTTTTTCCAAAAAAAGTACCTTTTCCAAAAAAAGTATCTTTTCAAAAAAAGTATCTTTTCAAAAAAAGTATCTTTCCAAAAAAAGTACCTTTTTCCAAAAAAAGTACCTTTTTCCAAAAAAAGTACCTTTTTCCAAAAAAATTACCTTTTTCAAAAAAAAAGTACCTTTTTCCAAAAAAAAGTACCTTTTTCCAAAAAAAGTACCTTTTCCCAAAAAAAGTACTTTTTCCAAAAAAAAGTAGCTTTTTCCAAAAAAAGTACCTTTTTCCAAAAAAAGTACCTTTTTCCAAAAAAATTACCTTTTTCCAAAAAAAAGTACCTTTTTCCAAAAAAAGTACTTTTTCCAAAAAAAGTATCTTTCCAAAAAAAGTATCTTTCCAAAAAAAGTACATTTTTCCAAAAAAAGTACCTTTTTCCAAAAAAAAGTACCTTTTTCCAAAAAAAAGTACCTTTTTCCAAAAAAAAGTACCTTTTTCCAAAAAAAAGTACCTTTTTCCAAAAAAAGTACCTTTTTCCAAAAAAAGTACCTTTTTCCAAAAAAGTACCTTTTTCCAAAAAAGTACCTTTTTCCAAAAAAAAGTACCTTTTTCCAAAAAAAGTAACTTTTTCCAAAAAAAAGTACCTTTTTCCAAAAAAAGTATCTTTTCAAAAAAAGTATCTTTTCATAAAAAGTATCTTTCCAAAAAGGTACATTTTTCCAAAAAAAGTACCTTTTTCCATAAAAAGTACCTTTTTCCAAAAAAAGTACCTTTTTCCAAAAAAAAGTAACTTTTTCCAAAAAAAGTACCTTTTTCCAAAAACATTACCTTTTTCCAAAAAAAAGTACCTTTTTCCAAAAAAAGTACCTTTTTCCAAAAAAAGTACCTTTTTCCAAAAAAAGTACCTTTTTGCAAAAAAAGTATCTTTCCAAAAAAAGTATCTTTCCAAAAAAAGTACCTTTTTCCAAAAAAAGTACCTCTTTCCAAAAAAAGTACTTTTTTCCAAAAAAAAGTACCGTTTTCAAAAAGGTACCGTTTGCCAAAAAAAAAGTACCTCTTTGAGAGTAGCCTTTTCCAAAATAAGTGCCTTTTTCCAAAAAAGCACTTTTTTCCAAAAAAAGTACCTTTTCCAAAAAAAAGTACCTTTTTCCAAAAAACATACATTTTTCCAAAAAAAATACCTTTTTAAAAAAAAATACCTTTTCCAAAAAAAGTACAAATAAAGTATCTAAAAATTTCGTTTTTCCAAAAAGTACCATTTAAAATAATATATAATTTCAAAAAAACTACTTTTTTCCTCCCCCGACGGATATCTCCACTAAAACAAGGTTTCTTGATATTCGGCATAGACGTGCGCTAAGACGGGATTTTTGGAAATTCCTAACGGAACGGGCAAAAAGGTGAAAAGTCTCCCCATAAACAGTCTCACAAATTGGAAAAGTGCCTGCCCAAACCACTGGAGGTAAGAAGTTGAATTTTGGTGTAAAGGTACCTCCAGGTAGTAGGTAGTAGACATCGACTAATTTCCTACAGGATATCCCAAAAGCAAATTCGGATTGTGAGTTCTTCCTTCTGTGCAGGCGTCCGCTTAGACGGAATTTTTGAAATTCCTATCGGGAGGGGAAATAAGGGGAACATTTTTCTATTTTGGAACAGGAACATAGTAAAAATGATGGTTGAAAGGGAAAAATGTCCCCACTAACGGCCTGCCCAAACCGCTTAGGCAATGCAGTTGAAATTTGGTATGAATGTTCCTCATTCATCGCAGATAGCCGCGAAGATGGAATTTTTGTAAATTCCTAAAAAGAGGGGCAAGAAGAAGAAAAGCCTCACCTTGGGGGCCTGTAAAAACCCCTTCGGCTAGAAACCTGAAACTTAAAATGTGGTCCCTGGAGTAAGGGCTAACTTATTAGAAAGATACTTTTTTGAATTTTGGACAGGGTCGTTATAGAATGGGGGCTCAAAAAGGGAAAGTGGCCCCTTAACGACCTGTCCAAACTGCTGGAACTAGGAAGCTGAAATTCGGTACTTTGGTTCCTCTTCCAGCCTAATTCCAACCGAGAGGGACAAAAAAAGAAAAAGTGTCCCCCTTGACAGCCTGCTCAAACTGCTGGAACTAGGAAGCTGAAATTCCCTGTCGATGGATTTTCGGAAATTCCTACCGAGAGGGGCACAAATAGTAAAAGTTGGCTAGAAACCTGAAATATAAAACATATGTTACTTGGAGTATGGGCTCACTTACCGGGAAGGTGCTTTTTGGACAGGGACATTGCAAAAATAGGGATTAATGAAGCGAAAAGTGCCGCTTAAAGGCCTGCCCAAACCGCTGGAGATAGGAAGTTGAAATTTGGTATTAAAGTTCCTCCTCTATTGTAGACATCCGCTAGGATGAGATTTTTGGAAATTTCCACAGGTAGGGTCAAAACAGGAAAAGTCTCCCCCTTAACGGCCTGGCCAAACTGCTGGATCTAGGGAGCTTAAATTGGGTATTTGGGTTCCTTCTCCAACGTAGACGTCCCCTAAGACGGTATTTTTGGAAATTCATACCGCGAGGGGTAAAAAGGGAAAAAACTTCCCCCTCGATGGCCTGGCCAAACTGCTGGATATAGAGACCTAAAATTATGTATGTAGTAGGAGCCTCGTCCAACGCAGACGTCCTCTAAGACGGAATTTTTGGAAATTCCTACCGAGAGGGGTAAAAACGGAATAATACTCCACCTTGATGGCCTAACCGAACCCTTCGGCTAGAAACCTGTAATATATAATATGTTTTCCTTGGAGTATGGGCTAACTTATCGACACGGCATTTCTAGGACTTTGGACAGGAACGTGGTAAAAATGGTGGTTTAAAAGGGGAAAATTGCCCCCCCCCCTTAACGTTTGCGTCTTTAGCTAGAAACCTAAAACTTAAAGAACAAGTGTATATAGAACACTAAACTTAAGAATGGATATAAACGTTGAACGAGTGGAATAGAAATTATAGACAATGGAAATGGATTAGAAGAGGGAATTACCTGTTCAAACACTATCCACGGAATATGAAACTTATGTAGCATTGAAACATACTCTCCAAAAAGTTAAACAAAGTTTCTAAAAGAGAAAAAACCTTAGAAAAGGAATGGAACTTATATATTCCGATATTTAAACTTCATGTAACGAAGCACCGGTGGAAGAAACCGACGCAGTAAATTTTCCAACTGAATTTGTGAATTTACTTGAATTGCCAGGTCTACCTTTACATAAACTGGAATTACAAAAAAAAACTTTAAGGCACGCTAACACCGTAGCGGGCTTTGCCCGCTATTTTTAATATTATAAAATGCTTTCCAACCCTGCTTTACGTTATTTATTTTCATTCAAAACACATTTCATTCGCACTTTACCAAATTATCTTAACATATACACGTATATTGCAATTTATTATGGATTCATTACTAGCAATCCACTTTCATGAGAAAAAGTGATCAAATATTTATTTATTTTAAACCCATTGTTGTGCAGAATTATTTATTTGTGGTGGCTGGGTTAAGGCTTTTATTATAAAAACTGTACTTTAAATAAAAAGTGAATTTAAAAAAAATTTCAGTGTATGAAATATTTAATAAAAAAAATTTAATTTTTGATATAGTTTTATCCAAACTTTATTAATTTAATGAAAAGTTTCAATGGACGAGTTCCAGTGAAACTCATGCAGATAATTTTCTCAGTGTAGTGTTTCAATAAAGAATTTTTAAGCATTTAAAAACTGCCTTCGGAACATTGCTATGATTTGATTATTTTTCAACCTAACATCATCTTTATGGCATTGTATGAAAGCTAATTTAATGTAGTTTGGAAGTTATTTATTCCGAAATTTAAAAAAGTGATAAATATCAAAATTTTCATAAAATAAAAAAAGACAATTTTCTCCATAGAACCACGTTTTCTAACTGTAGGCCGATTTTGCGCCGATTTTTCTCAATGTGTTTTTACATATAAAATAACATTTCATGGGAAGCTAAGTCGAAATTTACCACGCACATCATATCATTTGGAAACTTTTTGAAAATACATTGTAAAACTCAAAAAAAGAAAATATTTCAAATGTATTTTCAAAAAAATTATTCCTTAAGTAGAAATTCCCAAAATATAGAACATAGATTAAAAAATAAAATGTTTTAAGGATTTTAGCACGCTTAATCCATTGAATAAAAATTTTTTAATTTTTTGCCTCGACTCTGTTTGGGTTTTTACTTCTAACTTTTTAATACGTGTTCGATTTTAATTTAAAGCATTCGATATTTTCAAAAATGGCCAGTGGGCCGAACCAATAATAATGCGACGAATTGGAAAACAATTGGGAAAGAGAGACAGAACTAGTTGTAATATATTTGTTTCTCTCGCACTTACGTTTTTGATGCAGCTCTGCTAGTAAGTTGCAGAGTTGCAAATTTCAGTAGTTCCAAAAACGTCTGCCCGCAGCGCTAGTGTGTGTCTTCACTGGTATACTCTTTGGAGTAAGTCAAAGTGCATAAGAAAATTGTAGGAACTGGAGGAGTTTGCTTTTTTTTACAATTTTCTTATACCATCCCGTGCTTATTTAGAGTTCAGTAGTTAGTCCCGTAGTAGTGAGAACTGGACGAGTTTGCTTTTCTTACTACTACCTTATTTTGTAGTTTAGTCTGTCCCGTAGTAGTGAGAAGTGGACGAGTTTGCTTTTCTTACTGCTACCCTCTTTTTGGTAGTTTAGTCTGTCCCGTAGCAGTGAGAACTGGACGAGTTTACTTTTCTTACTGCTACCCCTTTTCTGTCCCGTATTAGTCTGAGCTGTTCATTTAACCTCCTTGCCACTAGTTTTAGACTGTAGGCTGTCCCGTAATAACCGAACTCTACCCGAAAGATAAGCATATTAGTGTATTGTATCGCTGTGATCGTCGTTAGCCGTGTGTCGTGATAAAACCCGGAAATTTTGTAATCGTCTATTATAGTAGGAGAATATTTTAAATAACATTTTAAATTTACCGCAATTAAGTTTTGTTTTAGAATAAGAACATTTTGTTTGAATAAAGTACACTTATTATAACGTGTTGGAAAAAAAATTAAATTTGTGTGTTTTCCTTTGGTCTCTGGATCAAATAAATTATTCTGTAACGGACCTTGGACTCGACTGAGCATATCCCGGCAACCGGTGGAAAAACACGTCGTTACAGTGGCGCCCGTGAGGAAAGCCAAACAAAAAAAATTTTATTATAAAAATTTTATGAAATAAAAAAATTAGCTATTAAAATATATCAATGATTAAACAAGAAATAAAAGTGACATTTGCAAAGAGGAAAAAAAAAATTTTATAAAGTGGAACGCAAAACAAAAATGAATGAGAATAAAGTGACTACGGTAAACGTGAAAAAAAATTATAAATAAATAATTAAAAATTTGTAAACGCTTCACACAAAGATACCAATCTATACATTTCGTGGAAAAAGTCATTTCTGTTAGAAAACTCTTAAATGAGCCGTCGGGAAATATTTTATCGAGAAAACGTACAACATATATTGCTAAAGCTTTAAAAATCAAAAAAATTATAGATCTACGAAAATTGTTTTAATGAAACACATTATTTTTTTTATATATAAAAGAAAAAATTTTTTTTTCATATAAAGTAAATGAATGACTTAAGAATAGGTTTGCAAAGTGAAACTCGAAAAAAAAGATAAATTTTAATTTAGTCGTCGGAATGGAAAATATGGTACAAAATTTTTGGAATAGAAATAAGAATTATATATAGAATGTGCAAAAATCGCGAAACAAATAAAATTGTGAAAGAAAGATAAATGTAAATAAAATTTTAAATTCGCGAAAAAAAAATCTATGAATGGTCGTGGAATTTTAAAATGCTGAAAATTGTATTTCATTTCATATGGCTACTGTTGGGAAAATGGAATACGTGGAATTCTTTTAAATCAGATTTTCTAAAGTTCTGTCTTTTAGCCCGTTATTTTCAAAAACTACCTAGCAAAAAAAAGTGGTATTCATTCTTTGGTTATAACTGCTTTCATTGCTTCCTTAGTTTCAGTTAGTATGCTTTAAGTGATTTTTGGAAGTTATTTCGGAAGTATTCATGCGTTCATGTTCCAAATGTAGTGATTTGGATATAAACCTATGATAATCTTAAAAAATCACCATTTTAATTGCTTCTGAACATGCGCGGTTCCAGCAATTAATATAAGTGGAAAAATCATACGCCTCAGTGGCCAACTCAATGTATTTGTCTACTGTGGCGTATGATTTTTCCCCTTATATTAATTGCTTTTATTTTTTTATATTTCTATAGTTTTTCGAACCATAGTACAAAATATTTTCTAATCATTCAAATCAAAAATTGTTATAGAAAACTGTTTTAATGAACTTTTATTTTTTATAAAATCTTATTTTATACTTTTGTGAAAACTTTTATGCGAGATCCACTTATACAGTTTTACAATTTTTTCAGTTTGATAAGTTTCTTTGAAATTTCATTTTGTTTCAAATAATTCTCAAAACCTTTTGACAATTTATATTTAGTTTACATATCTTTTACAACTGTAATTCAGAAAATATCAATTGAAATTATTTTTTTTTTTAATTAAAAAAAATAGGATGATATTCAGAATTTGCATTAGAAATTTCGAAAACGTCATTTGAAGTTCAGAAAAACAGGACTTGTAATTCGGGAAATATCAATTGATTTTCAGAATACATCAATTGTAATTCAGAAATCATCAGTTAAAATTCAGAGAATATAAAAAATAAAATTCAAAAAATATAAAATCTACTACAATTCATAATTTCTGAATTTGAAATGATAATTTTTTTACTTTTTTAAATTCAAAACGAAAATATTTTTCTTCTTATTAATAAATCTCAAAATGAATATTTACGCAAATAAAAAACAAAAATGATAATCCCACTAATATAGAAAAAGAACAAAAATATTTTTACAGTGTAAAATACATCCCTGGCCTCACTGATAATCTCTATATATAAAAGAATAACGTGACTGACTGACTGATTGACTGACTGACTCAACATCGCCCAGCCCAAACCGCTGAAGCTAGGAAGTTGAAATTTGGTAAGTAGGTTCCTCTTTCGGCGTAGACATCCGCTAAGACGGGATTTTTGGAAATTCCTACCGGAACGGACAAAAAGGGGAAAAGTCTCCCCCTTGGCGGCCTGGCAAAACCCCTTTGGCTAGAAAGGTGAAATTTAAGATATGTGTTCCTTGGAGTATGGGCTAACTTTTCTGGAAAGTACTTTCTGGAATTTTGGACAGGGACGTTGTAAAAATGAGGGTTAAAAATGGGAAAAAGGCCCCCCTTGACGGCCTGCCCAAACCGCTGGAGGTAGGAAGTTGAAATTTGGTATAAAGGTTCCTCCACTATCGTAGACATCCACCAAGCCGGGATTTTTGGAAATTTTTACAGGGAGGGGCAAAAAGGGGAAAAAGTCTCCCCCTTGACGGCCTGCTCAAACTGCTGGAGCTATGAAGTTGAAATTTGGTATGTAGGTTCCTCGACCGGTGTAGACGTCTGTTGAGACGGCATTTTTGGAAATTCTTATCGGGAGGGGCAAAAAGGGGACAAAAAAAGTACCTTTTTCCAAAAAAAGTACCTTTTTCCAAAAAAAGTACCTTTTTCCAAAAAAAGTACCTTTTTCCAAAAAAAAGTACGTTTTTCCAAAAAAAGTACCTTTTTCCAAAAAAAAGTACCTTTTTCCAAAAATAAGTACCTTTTTCCAAAAAAAGTACCTTTTTCCAAAAAAGTACCTTTTTCCAAAAAAAGTACCTTTTTCCACAAAAAAGTACCTTTTTCCACAAAAAAGTACCTTTTTCCAAAAAAAGTACCTTTTTCCAAAAAAAGTACCTTTTTCCAAAAAAGTACCTTTTTCCAAAAAGTACCTTTTACCAACAAAAGTACCTTTTTCCAAAAAAAGTACCTTTTTCCCAAAAAAGTACCTTTTTCCAAAAAAAGTACCTTTTTCCAAAAAAAAGTAACTTTTCCAAAAAAAGTACCTTTTTCCAAAAAGAGTATCTTTTCAAAAAAAGTATCTTTTCAAAAAAAGTATCTTTCCAAAAAAAGTACCTTTTTCCAAAAAAAGTACCTTTTTCCAAAAAAAAGTACCTTTTTCCAAAAAAAGTACCTTTTCCAAAAAAAGTACCTTTTTCCAAAAAAGTACCTTTTTCCCAAAAAAGTACCTCTTTCCAAACAAAAGTACCTTTTTCCAAAAAAAGTACCTTTTTCCAAAAAAAGTACCTTTTTCCAAAAAAAGTACCTTTTTCCAAAAAAAGTATCTTTCCAAAAAAAGTATCTTTCCAAAAAAAGTACCTTTTTCCAAAAAAAAGTACCTTTTTCCAAAAAAAGTACCTCTTTCCAAAAAAAGTACCTTTTTCCAAAAAAAGTACCGTTTTCAAAAAAGGTACCGTTTGCCAAAAAAAAAAGAGTAGCCTTTTCCAAAATAAGTGCCTTTTTCCAAAAAAGCACTTTTTTCCAAAAAAAAGTACCTTTTCCAAAAAATGTACCTTTTTCCAAAAAACATAAATTTTTCCAAAAAACATACCTTTTTAAAAAAAAATACCTTTTCCAAAAAAAGTACAAATAAAGTATCTTTTTCCAAAAAATTTCGTTTTTCCAAAAAGTACCATTTAAAATAATATATAATTTCAAAAAAACTACTTTTTTCCTCCCCCGACGGATATCTCCACTAAAACAAGGTTTCTTGATATTCGGCATAGACGTGCGCTAAGACGGGATTTTTGGAAATTCCTACCGGAACGGGCAGAAAGGGGAAAAGTCTCCCCATAAACAGTCTCACAAATTGGAAAAGTGCCTGCCCAAACCACTGGAGGTAAGAAGTTGAATTTTGGTGTAAAGGTTCCTCCACTGTAGTAGACATCGACTAATTCCCTACAGGATATCCCCAAAGCAAATTCGGATTGTGAGTTCTTCCTTCTGTGCAGGCGTCCGCTTAGTCGGAATTTTTGAAATTCTTATCGGGAGGGGAAATAAGGGGAAAAGTCTTCTCCTTGACGGCCTGCCCAATCCCTTTTGGCCAACCTAAAATTTTAAATAGGTATTTCTTGGAGTAGGACTAACTCACCGGTAACGTAATTTTTCTATTTTGGAACAGGAACATAGTAAAAATGGTGGTTGAAAGGGAAAAATGTCCCCACTAACGGCCTGCCCAAACCGCTTAGGCAATGCAGTTGAAATTTGGTATGAATGTTCCTCATCCATCGTAGATAGCCGCGAAGATGGAATTTTTGTAAATTCCTAAAGGGAGGGGCAAGAGGAAGAAAAGCCTCACCTTGGGGGCCTGTAAAAACCCCTTCGGCTAGAAACCTGAAACTAAAATGTGGGTCCCTGGAGTAAGGGCTAACTTATTAGAAAGATACTTTTTTGAATTTTGGAAAGGGTCGTTATAAAATGGGGGCTCAAAAAGGGAAAGTGGCCCCTTAACGACCTGTCCAAACTGCTGGAACTAGGAAGCTGAAATTCGGTACTTTGGTTCCTCTTCCAGCCTAATTCCAACCGAGAGGGAAAAAAAAAGAAAAAGTGTCCCCCTTGACAGCCTGCTCAAACTGCTGGAACTAGGAAGCTGAAATTCCCTGTCGATGGATTTTCGGAAATTCCTACCCAGAGGGGCACAAATAGTAAAAGTTGCCTAGAAACCTGAAATATAAAACGTATGTTACTTGGAGTATGGGCTCACTTACCGGGAAGGTGCTTTTTGGACAGGGACATTGCAAAAATGGGGATTAATGAAGCGAAAAGTGCCGCTTAAAGGCCTGCCCAAACCGCTGGAGGTAGGAAGTTGAAATTTGGTATTAAAGTTCCTCCTCTATTGTAGACATCCGCTAAGATGATATTCTTGGAAATTTCCACAGGTAGGGTCAAAACAGGAAAAGTCTCCCCCTTAACGGCCTGGCCAAACTGCTGGATCTAAGGAGCTTAAATTGGGTATTTGGGTGCCGTCTCCAACGTAGACGTCCCCTAAGACGGTATTTTTGGAAATTCATACCGGGAGGGGTAAAAAGGGAAAATACTTCGCCCTCGATGGCCTGGCCAAACTGCTGGATATAGAGACCTAAAATTATGTATGTAGTAGGTTCCTCCTCCAACGCAGACGTCCTCTAAGACGAAATTTTTGCAAATTCCTACCGGGAGGGGTAAAAACGGAATAATACTCCACCTTGATGGCCTAACCGAACCCTTCGGCTAGAAACCTGTAATATATAATATGTTTTCCTTGGGGTATGGGCTAACTTATCGACAAGGCATTTCTAGGACTTTGGACAGGAACGTGGTAAAAATGGTGGTTCAAAAGGGGAAAATTGCCCCCCCTCCCCTTAACGTCTGCGTCTTTAGCTAGAAACCTAAAACTTAAAGAACAAGTATATATGGAACACTAAAATTAAGAAACTAAATAGGAAACGAGTGGAATTGAAACACTACACAAGTGGAATGGCACGCTAACAACGTAGCGGGCTGCGCCCGCTAGTAAAAACATACGAACGTCAATAGAAACAAATAATATAAGCTTTGCTTATAAACCCAATACAACACTTAGCACTATATTCTCTGCAATAAAAGCTCCAATAGACAAACAACAACAAAACAACATTGTGTACGAATTACAATGTAAAGGGAATAACGAACAAAGTTGCGAACTCATATACATTGGAACAACAAAACGATCCCTTGAAACTAGAATGGGAGAACATATGATGGATATACAAAGGAAAAAAGAAACGACATCATTATCAACACACATTTTAAATACACAACATAAAATTGATTTTGAGGGGGTGCGAATACTGGATAAAGTAAGGGGGGATAAGAAGAGATTTACAATTGAAAGTCTAAGGATACAAGAAAACATAAAGAAAACGATGAATGTCAAAGAAGACACTAACAATATTAGCGCAAATTATAGGGTTGCAATTACTAAATCGTTACAGTAATACTTGTTTTGATATGTGTTAAACTTTAAATTTATGTTTTGTGTTTAATGTTACATGTAAAGGGAGAAATTTAATTTAATGTGAAAAGCTCATATTGTAAGTTTAACTTTTTTAATGTTAATTTATATATTTTTTGAAATTTTGAATAGACGATCCCTTGAAAAAGTCGACAAAAAATCGACGAAATGTCGGGAAAACTGTAATAAAAAATTGCTTTTTATTTACATTAATTAACCTTAGGCCCTATTAGCTTAAATAAAGAACAAATCGAATATTTTTTAAGTTTATCTTCATTTCATATTCGTAAAAGCAATGTATGTGTGAAATTCATCAACCGAGCTTATGTACATTTGTTTGTTTATAATTTAACAATTTACTTCTTGAAAACCTTATAATTTATTTGATTATCTTTTGAAGTATAATATCTTTTTTAACTATTTAATTTTTTAAATAAAAAACTAAAAATAACGAAAATAATTTTTTATTAAATCTGTGAGGGGGCAAAAATCGGTATCTTACTACAATGGAGTAAAGTAAAAATTAGAATCAGGTGGCAACTCTTTGTTTCACACCAACCTGTCAAAATTGTTATATTCTGCTTTGTCTCATTATCTGATAGTTAACTATAAAGTAATAACATATGTTTTATGATATTAAACAAAAAGTTGTAAACTTATAAAAATTTTGTAAAATGGAAAATACTCGTATAGGTACATATGTAAATTTAAATATTATAAATAATAAAAAAAAATGTTATTGTAGTTAATAATTTATTGTGTCAAATTGTGTCGTATTTTTCGTGTAGTTTTGGTTGCCGTCCTTATGTTTCGTGGATTAGAACTTTCTTTATCGGGGCGTATCCGTCGAAAAATATATATGTGGAGTGTAATGTGTTGGTAAAATGATCTGCATCAAGGCGCACTAAATTATGAAAATATCCACCCGTTTCCAGATTGCATAAAAATTAAAAATGCGGATTTTGTAAAGATTTAGTTGGAAAATATTAGAAAATCGATAAGTGTTATCCAATGGATTTTTGGCAAATTTAACAACGACGTCAGTTGCAGAGGGTTAATAAAAAAGTTATGAGCAATAACGTAATATTGTATAAAAGAATAACGTGAGATACTGACTGTCTCAACATCGCCCAGCCCAAACCGCTGAAGCTAGGAAGCTAAAATTTGGTACGTCGGTTCGTCCCACGGCGTTAACGTCCACTAAAAGGGAATTTTTGGAAATTCCTACCGGAACGGGCAAAAAGGTAAAAAATCTTCCCCTTGACCGCCTGTCAAAACCCCTTTGCCTAGAAAGCTGAAATTTAAAATATGTATTCCTTGGAATATGGGCTAACTTATCTGGAAAGTACCTTTTCGAATTTTGGACAGGGACGTTGTAAAACAATCGCTGTTTTGTCCGTCGTGCTATTAACACGTATCTGTCGTCGCTGTGTTACGCAGTCTTTTGTTTTTTTAACTGTTTAATTTTTTTTTTAAATAATTGTGTCGTCCGTTTCCTGTGTCAACAAAATAAATAAAAAATATAAAAAAACTAACTCCAACTAACAATAAACAAAAAATGCAATAAATTCAAAAATATATAAATAAAAACCAAAATTCCAAACCAATAACAAAACTCAATATACAAAAAAAATAGAAAAAAAAACTAGCTCCAATTAACAATAAATAAACAAGCACAAGACAAAATAGAAAAAAACAATAATAACAACACAAACAAAAAAAAATAAGCACACTGAATACATAACAACATACATCTTAACAACCAGTGAACGAAGCCGATCAGCATATAGGCGCGGCTAAGCCGCCGCCGATAATTTTTCAGTTTTTTTTTAATATATTTTTTTTCTGCTATACAATGGCCAAACAAAGGGATTTTATGCTTGCCTTTGTTAGTGTCGTTGTTGTTGTCTCCTCCTTTTTTTTAATATATTTATGCAGTGCAAGTAGTTTGGTGTTTTGTTTGTTGTTGGCTTAGTTAGTGATGAAGGCATAGCACTGGTCACTAATTAACCAAAACAGCAACAAACCGAATACCCGGCACTTGTACATGCGTTAGAAAGATTTGATTTTTAATTTCAATTCGTTGTAATAGCAGGAAGTTTCCGCATCGACTTCTGCAATATACGGGGACTGAGGGCGAATTTCTTCTCCGTATTTGCTCACATTCGTTTTCATCGGCCGGATGTTTTCGCCTTATGTGAGACCCAGGTATGTGGGGATGCTGATCCACAGGATTTCTATATACCTGGTTATCAACTCCTATCCCTTTTTATCTTTCACCGGGGCCTTGCTATGTACATTCGCAATGATGTTGTGTACCAGTATCAGCAACATTTAAACTGTAATGATACGGAATTTAACTCACTTTGAGTTAAATTTAAAATCAGGACACACATATTGCATTTCGGGTTCTTGTACAGAAGCCCAAACATGGAGAGGACGAATACCCTTAATGGCTTCGACGTCCTTTCTGATTCCATTTCTAAAATTTTGGAGAGTTGCCCGAGTAGTGAAATCGTTGTTGCTGGCGATTTCAATATTCACAACTCTGCATGGCTTCGCCATTCCATCCATACAACTCCCGAGGGCCTTTATGTTGAGCTTTTTGCCGCGCATAACCACATAGCGCAATTAGTGAATGAACCAACGCACATTCCGTGCGTTGAAGGTGAACACCAGAATACTCTTGACCTTTTCCTTACTTCACATCCAGACAAATATGAAGTAAGAACACTTGCACCTCTCGGCAATTCGGATCATTGTACCATTTCCGCATCTTTTTCGTTCTCCGTCCTTCGAAACGTTTCGACAACAGCTGCGAAACGTTCAGTTTTTATTGTTTTTATTTACGAAAAAGCACGTTGGGATGAGCTCAACGATTTTTTCCGGCATTTTAATTGGAAACTCTGTTTCCTTGACGACAACGTAGATGCCGCGGCGATAATGGTTGAACAGGTTATATTGCTTGGAATGAAATCTTTCATTCCTTCGAAGCTAATTTCGGTTAAACCAAAAGATAAATGTTGGTTTAATCAGACTTGCAGGAACGCAGTCAGATCCAGAGAGTTAGCGTTCAATAATTGGCGGGATAATAAGAACGCCAATACTGATCTGCTTCGCAAACGGGCGAGATATGAGTGTTCCAAAGTACTTAGTCGTGAAAAGTTTCTTTACGAGCAACGTCTTCGTACTAAAGTTCTTTCTGCTCCACGGGGTAGTAAGAGCTTTTGGTCATTCGTTAAAAGAGTAAAAGATAATGCTAGTTCAACTATCCCAACTCTTATAAAGGATGACCAAATATTCACTGAACCGATTGATAAAGCTAACCTTCTAGCTGAGATGTTTGCAGGTAATTCATTCCTGCCGGAAAGCGATCAACCACTGCCCGAGCTTGAAAGAGTGTCGAGTACTATGCCTAAGATATTCTTTCGAGATCCAGCAGTTAAAAGGGTTCTTGCTGACCTCAACGTAAATAAGTCATCGGGGCCAGATGGTATACCAGCACTGGTGCTGAAACAGTGTTCTTCGACGCTAGCTCGTCCATTGGCTAGCCTTTTTAGTGCTTCGTATTATGCAGGAGTTTTCCCCTCGTGCTGGATGGTTGCCAATGTCCAGCCAATCCCTAAAAAGGGTGCGGCTAACAACCCTGAAAATTACCGCCCGATCGCAATATGCTCTGCGCTCTCAAAGGCGATGGAGAGTATGGTTAATTACCATCTTGTGAATTATTTAGAGTCCAACTCACTTCTTAATGACCGACAGTATGGCTTCCGCAGACGTCGTTCTACGGGAGACCTGTTAGCGTTCCTCTCGGAGCGTTGGAGTCGGTCCATCTACCGTTTTGGTGAGAGCAAAGTGGTTGCTCTGGATATTTCAAAGGCCTTTGATCGTGTATGGCACGAGGCGCTTATTTCAAAGCTTATTGCGTTTGGTGTGGGTAATGACTTCGCTCGTTTTATTTCGAGCTTTCTCAGAGATCGCACTATTCGTGTTGTTATAGATGGGGTCTCATCCGACGAGTTTCAGCTGAATTCAGGCGTACCGCAGGGTTCTGTTCTTTCTCCTTCCCTATTTCTTATCTTTCTCAATGATCTTCTTGGTCGAACTTTCAACCCTATCTACTCTTTCGCAGATGACAGCAACATTTGTCATTCATTTTCCTTCGATCGTAGGCCAAGCCCTGAGGAGATTGGGGGCAAAAGGTAGATTATGAATGACACACTGAATCGTGACCTTTCTACAATCTCTGAGTGGGGTCGTGCGAATAAGGTCGACTTTAATGCATGCAAGACCCAATGTTGTATGTTGACCCATAGGGCTGTGAGGTCAACACTGTCATCTGTACATATGGGTGATATTGATATTGAGGAATCGGATACTCTTGATGTTCTGGGCATGAAAATTCAGTGTGATGTCAGTTGGAATAAACATGTTTTTCAAGTGTCGAAGGAAGCATTCAAGTGTCTAGGTTTTTTACGTCGGTGCAAGAAGTACTTCACTCCATCCGATTTACTCACTATTTATACCACCTATATCCGACCGAAGATGGAATACAACTCCCATATATGGGCAGGAGCTTCGAAGTCTATTTTGGAGCTTCTGGACCGTGTGCAAAGGAGGGCGTCGGCGCTTATCAATAACAATAGGGTATCCAGCTCTATTGACTCATTGGAGCATTGTCGGAATGTAGGTTGTGTGACCCTGTTCTATCGATATTATCATGGGAAGTGCTCAGCTGAGATAAGTGAACTTGTCCCCAAAGCCCAAGTTTTTATTCGTAATACTCGCTTATCAAGTAGAGCGCATCCGTTTGTAGTCGATTGTCCAGTGGATCGCATGACGCATTATAGAGAGAATTCGTTTATCAGTCGCACTAGCCGTATGTGGAATAAACTCCCCGCAGAAGTCTTCCCTGTTACTTACAATGTTGAGAAATTTAAATCAAATATTCACAAACACTACTCCCTCTTTCCTCCTCCTCATAACCTATTTTCCTAATACCAACACAATGCACTGCGTTAATAGGGGGGCATCCCCTGAGTGTTGGTCCATCAAAAAAAAAAAAAAAAAAAACTGGGGTATCAAAAGGGAAAGAGTGTAACTCTTAACGGCCTGCCCAAACCGCTGGAGCTACGAAGTTGAAATTTGGTATGAAGGTTCCTCCTCTGTGGTAGACATCCACTAAGAAGGGATTTTTGGAACTTCCTACAGGTAGGGGCAAAAAGGGGACAAGAAAAAAGACCTTTTTCCAAAAAAAAGTACCTTTCTCCAAAAAAGTACCATTTTCAAAAAAAAGTACCTTCTACCAAAAAAGTACTTTGTCCACAAAAAAGTACCTTTTTCCCAAAAAAATACCATTTAAAAAAAAGGACCATTTAAAAAAAATACCATTTAAAAAAAATAGATTTTGAAAATAGTATTTTTTTCCTCCCTCCACTAAGACAAGATTTCTGGATCTTCGGCGTAGGCGTCCGCTAAAAAAAACTTTAGAAATTCCTACTGGAACGAGCAAAAGAAGGGAAAATATCCGCCTAGACGGCCTGACAAAACCCCTTTGGCTGGAAACCGGAAAATTAAAATATTTCTTCCCTTATCTGGGAGTAATTTTTGGGATCGTCGGCAGGGATGTTGTTAAAATGGGGGTACAAAATTGGAAGATGGCCCCCTCAATGGCCTGCCCAAACCGCTGGAGGTAGGAAGTTGAAATTTGGTGTATAGGTTCCTCCTCTGTCGTAGACATCCACTAAAACTGGATTTCTGGTAATCCCTACAGGTAGGACCAAAAGGCGACTTTGGACAGGAGCTTGGTAAAAATGGGGGTTTAAAATGGGAAAATTGACCCCCTTAACGCCTGCCTCTTTGGCTAGAAACCTAAAATCTAAAGAACGCGTGTATTTAAAACACTAAAATTAAGAAACGAAATGGGAAACGAGTGGAACTGAAACACTACACAAGTGGAACGGAATGGAAATGAACGGATACCGAGTGGAAGTGAAACAATAGACAATGGAATAGGGAACGAAATGGAATAGAATATGGAACAAAATGGAATGGGCAGCGAGATGGCATGGAATGAGGAACGAGTGCAATTAAAACACTACAATTAAAAAAGGAATGGAACGGAGCAAGTGCAAAGAAATAAAATTGGAAGAAGAACGACTGACATCAGTATGATACACAAGACAGTGGGAACGAAATGGAATGTAACTGGAAACAAGTGGAATTGGAACAATAGATATTGGAAACGAAATGCAATGGAATGGTGAAAGAAATAGAATCTAGGAACGAGTTGCACTGGAAACTAAAATTGTTAAACGCAATGAAATGGAACGGGAAACGAGTGAAATTCACATCCATTGAATGGAATTGGAATGACTCAAACTTCTAGAGATTGACACTTGAAATTTCGCATGTGATTGAGACAAGATTATATATATTTGGGTATTTTGCTGGGAAGAACAAAAAGGGGTGAAGAACCTCTTTAATTACCTGTTCAAACATTCTATGCAAGGAATACGAAACATACTTTACAAAAATGCTAAACAAATTTATTAAAAGAGGAAAAACCTTAGAGAAAGAATGCACTTTATATATTCCCATATTTAAACTGCAGGTAACGAAGCATCGGTGCAGGAAACCGGCGTAGTAAATTTTCCAGTTGAATTTGTAAATGTACTTGAATTATCCGGTGTACTTTTACATAAACTGGAACTTAAGCAATTTTAAGGCACGCTAACAAAGTAGCAGACTTGCCCGATACGACAAAATTCGTTTTCGATTTAACTGAGATCCCAAAAACTAGGCCTAAAGCACGCCGTTAAATCTAGCGGGCTTGCCCGCTGGTTTACAACATAAAACTAATCTCAAAAAATACATCTACAAATTTTATTTTACAGAAAAAATTAAAAAAATTGCATTTTTTCTATTCAGGAGTTAAATCTTTGTATTATAAATCGACTATATCTTGGGTGCTCGCTGACGATATTATACAGAACATTGTGGTTCACACTGTGGTCGACGAAAATGTAGGATATATTATCGTCAACGATAATACAACCAAAAAGTCTCCTATATATTAATCGAAGACAGCATATTGCATATTGATGCATATTGTCGCTCATGTGATCGTCAACGACATTGTGAGCGATAATGTCGCCCAGATCGTCGTGTACGATTTCGCGGACATTTGTGTGAAAAAGTCGTCGACGATTTACATGGACGGTCGCCAAAGTGTCGTTTACGATTTACTATTGTCGTGCACGCGTCTTCAAGGATGTCTTGCAGACATGGCCAACAGGGTTCTAGTATATGATGTACGAGTATTAAGAAAATAATGCAAAATAATGGGACAAAAGCAACGCAAGGAGCAAAAAAAAGTGTAAGAAACAATGTAAAAATATTCAGTTGATTCTTGAAAGTGCGGGTGAATTTCATATTTCTTATCATATGTCAATGATGATAATTCTACGAATAACACAAGTAATAACAACGCTAATGCTTACTTGACTAATAATCATACAATACCTTCACCACGCTATGTTAACAACAGTGCGACTCAACCAAATTCGTTTTATTTTGATTTTATTCATTTTACCCAGGAAGACGTTCTAGAATCAGTTCTCGGCATCAGATCTAACTCTATTGGACATGATGGAATTCATCCCAAGTTCATAAAACTGATTTTGACTTATACCCTATCACATATAACATATTTGTTTAATACGATTATAACAACATCGACTTTCCCATCAGCGTGGAAACACGCTTAGATTATTCTTATACCCAAAAATGACAACACCTACCGACCAATAGCAATATTACCCTATTTATCAAAAGTTTTTGAACGTCTTATTCATAAACAAATGAGCAAGTTTTTTTTATGATAATTGCCTACTTTCAGATAGACAATCTGGTTTCAGACCAAAGCATAGCTGTATAACTGCTCTAATAGATGTTACTGAAGAGTTAAGAATGAATATTGAGAAAAATATGGTATCTTTTCTAATTTTGCTTGATCACTCAAAAGCGTTTGACACAGTTGAACACGCTATTCTCTGCTTCAAACTGGAACGCATGTTCCGTTTCTCCGCCGCTTCTGTAAAGTTAATTTCTTCTTATCTGAGCGATAGGAGTCAAGCAGTATACCAAGGATCCGATAGATCTAACAGTTGCTCAATTTTGAGAGGTGTGCCTCAGGGCTCTATACTTGGCCCACTTTTGTATACAATATATTCTAATGATCTACCCTCCAGGCTAAGTTACTGTGGCATTCAAATGTATGCAGATGATGTGCAACTCTATATAAGTTGCAGGCCGTCGAATGTCGATGATTGCATTAGAAAAATCAATTATGACCTAAGTTGTATTGGAGAATGGGCGTTAGCAAACGGTCTGAGTTTGAACGCAAGAAAATCTAAAGCCATAATAATTGGTAAAATGGAATCTGATATCTTACCACCAATCCTAATTGCTAACTCGGAAATTGAGCTAGCAGGTACTGCCAAAAACCTGGGTGTTATTTTCAATTAAAAATTTGACTGGTCGGATCATATTAATGTATTATGTGGTAAAACATACGGAATGTTAAGAAATTTATTTATGACGCAATATTATACACCTTTTAATGTTAGAATGTTACTTGCAAAGACACTTATTTGCCAACACTTATGTACGGGTGTGAGCTTTTCACTAACTGTGATTCGTTAAGTATGAAAAGGCTTAATGTTACTTATAACAATGTTGCTAGATACGTATATGGCCGCAATAGACGGAGCCGGATTTCAGAGTACTCGAAACAGATGTGTGGTATGCCGTTTGAAAATTTATTAAAATGCCGAACACTTTTGTTTTTTCATAAAGTCATATATACAAAGGAGCCAGACTACCTATATAAAAGGATACACTTTTCAATGTCGTAAAGAGGCAATAGAATAAACTCAGTCTTTCACCGTAAACTTATATCGGAAAGACACTTTTTCTTAAATGCAATTCGTCTTTGGACCACTCTTCCCCCAAATATTCAAAATATTAGCAATGCAAAACATTTTAAATCTGCAATTGTTAACCGTTTAGGATAACAAAATCTTCATATGTACTATTATTTATTATTGTTAGTTTTTGCCAATTTGTTAAAATTAATTAATTTATTTAATGATTTTAAAATTGTATGTTGTAGTATTAAGTATTATAATATTTTTATTTTAACAAACGCATACTGTAACTTTATCTTCCCAGTACATTAATATAAGACCAGCGCTTGTTGTACTGCATTGTTCAAATAAATAAATAAATAAAAAATAAATAAATGTGCGTATACGTAAATATTTTATAATTAATAGCTGTCATATTAAATGCTCTTTACGGTAAGTAACTATAAAGAATTTAATTTTGCTTTTATGATTTTCAGGCAAACTCAAAACTTAATCTTATATCGTGCCTTAATAACAGAATCCACAAAAAAAAAAAGAATAACTTATGAAGCCTATATAAACGAATTTCGTTCTGTATACCATCGTTTCAAAACTACTATTAATAGAGTAAATGGCAAAAATGAAAGTAATGGCTCATTTAGCCATACGTAACGTGACGAATCAGCTGATTCAATCTAAAATAATGAGTAAAAAAGAAATAGACTGTCAGCTATGCTCTTTTAACTCATTCGATTTTCCATAAGGAGACTCGGGACATTACGTCCACGTATAGCTAATTCTACCTTAATAAATACATCGAAGTTGGGCAATTAAAGAAAACGAGCAAAATGCAGAAATCAAATAAATGCTTATTACTAAAATAATTGTTTTAAAATGTAATTTTCAAAATAATTCGATAAATTAATTATAAATTTATTAATTCAGTTCGAGGGCAGTTTACTTATTATGAATTAACATAAGTACTTTTTTCAAAAACTGCTATTTTTCTTCATCGGGATACTCTCCTAACAAATACTTCACAGAGTTTTTGCTTTCAAAAACTTCTTCACTTTCAGAAATAAAAATTTAGAGGTTATTTTCATTCCTGAAAGTGTAAACGTTTTTGAAAGCAAAAACTCTGTGAAGTATTTGTTAGGAGAGTATCCTGATGAAGAAAAATACCAGTTTTTGAAAAAAGTACTTATTATGTTAATTCCAGAGTTTCGAACGACTGCTAAGAGCAGTCGTAATTTAGTTAAATTTTCATATTTTGTAAGCAACGTGCTTAAAAAAAAGCACTCGCTTTCATTTTATATTATAAACTTGCTTATTTCATTCTAACTGTGTAAGTAAATTTCAAATACACACACAGTCATCATTTACGTTTTTTAAGTTTTCAAACTAAGCGCAGCGTAACTGTGTGAGTTCAGCAACAAAACAAATTGTGTTTCTTCTGCTTGCTGCGTTTTGAGTTACTGGTTAATGTGTTTTTACTTGACTGAGTAACGAAAAAAAACTGCATAGTAGACTGTGGATAGCAGACTGGATAGTAGACTGGGGACAGCAAACTATGTAGTTGGAACTTAAAGAGTTTTGTATATGCAAACAAAACAAAAAAGAAACACTAGCAGCTTTAAAAAGAAAATACAATTAAACTTATCATATTTCCTATTTTATTTATTATTTTGTTAATTAATTTATATATTAATTAATTTCACACTTTATCGTAAATATGTATGTATAATACTTTATTCTGATCAATTGTGGTACATAGTACATATGATTTGATTTTTTAAAATTGTCATTAATATGACACTAACTTACAACAATTGATTTTTTGGACAAATTGCTACACCCAAAGAATACATAGTAGCTGATAATTATTTTTTCAATTGTGTCATATGTTGGCTGAATAAAAAAATTTGGTAGGTTTGAGGTTAAGAAGAAGAATAAACCCTCCTCAAAAGTTATAAACACATTAAATTTGCAAATCAGACTAGATCTAGTTTCTGCCTTTTTATGGACAGGCTTCATCAGTGATCTTCCATTAAATTGTATTATTGTTTATATTTTTATTGTCAGATTGTCTCTATATGAATAATTTCAGAAGTGATCAAACAGACATATACAAACATTCTACTTCAGATTTTCTCTGTTTATCTTCTTATTTCCTCCGTGTCACCTTTTCACAAATATTGCCACATTGACGTATGGTTTGTACGTACAAGTGCAGGCAATTTGTGTATATTGGAGACGGACAGCCAACAGGGCATTGTTTATTTTTTATAGTAAAGTGTTGTTTTTTCAAACGCGTCTTATAGACCAAATACAATTAATATTGTCATTAATATGTATTTTTATTAATTCTAATTTAGTAGGTTTGAGGTTAAGAAGAAGAATAAACCCTCCTCAAAAGTTATAAACACATTAAATTTGCAAATCAGACTAGATCTAGTTTCTGCCTTTTTATGGACAGGCTTCATCAGTGATCTTCCATTAAATTGTATTATTGTTTATATTTTTATTGTCAGATTGTCTCTATATGAATAATTTCAGAAGTGATCAAACAGACATATACAAACATTCTACTTCAGATTTTCTCTGTTTATCTTCTTATTTCCTCCGTGTCACCTTTTCACAAATATTGCCACATTGACGTATGGTTTGTACGTACAAGTGCAGGCAATTTGTGTATATTGGAGACGGACAGCCAACAGGGCATTGTTTATTTTTTATAGTAAAGTGTTGTTTTTTCAAACGCGTCTTATAGACCAAATACAATTAATATTGTCATTAATATGTATTTTTATTAATTCTAATTTAGTAGGTTTGAGGTTAAGAAGAAGAATAAACCCTCCTCAAAAGTTATAAACACATTAAATTTGCAAATCAGACTAGATCTAGTTTCTGCCTTTTTATGGACAGGCTTCATCAGTGATCTTCCATTAAATTGTATTATTGTTTATATTTTTATTGTCAGATTGTCTCTATATGAATAATTTCAGAAGTGATCAAACAGACATATACAAACATTCTACTTCAGATTTTCTCTGTTTATCTTCTTATTTCCTCCGTGTCACCTTTTCACAAATATTGCCACATTGACGTATGGTTTGTACGTACAAGTGCAGGCAATTTGTGTATATTGGAGACGGACAGCCAACAGGGCATTGTTTATTTTTTATAGTAAAGTGTTGTTTTTTCAAACGCGTCTTATAGACCAAATACAATTAATATTGTCATTAATATGTATTTTTATTAATTCTAATTTAGTAGGTTTGAGGTTAAGAAGAAGAATAAACCCTCCTCAAAAGTTATAAACACATTAAATTTGCAAATCAGACTAGATCTAAGACGCGTTTGAAAAAACAACACTTTACTATAAAAAATAAACAATGCCCTGTTGGCTGTCCGTCTCCAATATACACAAATTGCCTGCACTTGTACGTACAAACCATACGTCAATGTGGCAATATTTGTGAAAAGGTGACACGGAGGAAATAAGAAGATAAACAGAGAAAATCTGAAGTAGAATGTTTGTATATGTCTGTTTGATCACTTCTGAAATTATTCATATAGAGACAATCTGACAATAAAAATATAAACAATAATACAATTTAATGGAAGATCACTGATGAAGCCTGTCCATAAAAAGGCAGAAACTAGATCTAGTCTGATTTGCAAATTTAATGTGTTTATAACTTTTGAGGAGGGTTTATTCTTCTTCTTAACCTCAAACCTACTAAATTAGAATTAATAAAAATACATATTAATGACAATATTAATTGTATTTGGTCTATAAGACGCGTTTGAAAAAACAACACTTTACTATAAAAAATTTGTTATTTTAACAAAGTTTATTCCTGTTTTTTAGCTTAAAATAAAATCTGTTAATTTTAAAACATTTTTTGTTAAATTTAAAAAATCTAAATTTAAGTAAACTTTATTTATTTATTACTATTCTTTTGTTTTTGTTAATTAATTCATATATTAATTAATTTAACACTTTATCGTACATATCGGTACATATAATTTGCAGGTTTTTTTTTAATTAATCCACTCTGATATACATATGTATGTAGGGTTATGTAAAAAATATGTCGTTTAGATAACACTACCTTACAACAATTAATTTTTTGGAGAAATTACTACACCTAAAAAAATACATAGTTGTTGATCACTATTCAGTTATGTCATATGTACTACATATCTTTTTTTGTTTGGCATAATACTAACCCGTAGAGTATATACATATAGGTATACTTTGAATTAATGCATTTTCCCGATAAAATTTTATGGAATTTAGTACCAGAGATGGGCCAAAATAAATTTTCATTTGCATTGCAACAAGAAGTGATCATATGCACGTGGGCTTTTTTAATTTGCATTTTATTTTAATTTGCATTCCCCATTTATTACAATTAAGTATTAGAAATGCAAAATTTTGAATTAATAAATAGATTGGCAACATAATTAATTTTTTTAAATGGTTGTTGAATTTGTGGCAATTGCAATAAATTCAATTTTGATTTTGAGTTTAAAATTTAATTTGTAACTTTTTATATTTTGTTTGATTTTTTATTTTATGTTGACATTTCATTTAATATCCAGTGTATTCGTTTACTCGAAATTCTTACTAATTTTACTACAATTGGAAAGTTTTGTTTATTTTTTTAATTGAAGTTTTCCTGTTGTAGTAAAAGTAGCAATTTGTAGTAAGTAAACGAACACGCCTATCGATATATTGGTTTAAGAACCTATACAATATATACACCGAACATTCTATAAATATCACCTACAGGCAATTAAAAAAAAAAAAAAGAAAACACATAAAATATATGGGTACTACTAAAATTTCGGAGTAGCTGTATTTGACATTAGATTTTTGTAAAGATTAACAAAAAAAATAATTAAAATTTTGGATTCAATTTTCCGGCGTTTTTGGAGGGTGACACTTATAGAATTATGACACATAAAGCATATGACAATAAGTGCGTTCCCGTACGTTCCCAAAAATTTAATTCAATTCTTTAATTCAAGGAATGAATTCATCAATAAGACATAAGCAGGAATTAATTCCTGTGAATGAATTCAAAGAATTCAAATTTATAGAATGAATTCCCTGACCAAAGCGTAAAGAATTAAAATTAAATAATTCATTCACTAAAGAATTCATTCAACACTCTTTAATTCAATTTGAAGTCAAGGAATTCACTCAATTCTAGTTAATTCAACTTTTGGCTAAGGAGAGAACTGTGCACTTAATTCAACTTTTGATCAAGGAATTCATTAAATTCTAGTTAATTTACTTTTGGTCAAGGAATTCATTCAATTCTAGTTAATTCAACTTTTGGTCAAGGAATTCATTCAATTCTAGTTAATTCAACTTTTATTCAAGAATTCATTCAATTCTAGTTAATTCAACTTTTAGTCAAGGAATTAAATTTATTTCGTTTAATTCCCTAAGGAATTAAATTTTTTTCGTTTAATTCCCTAGGAATTAAATTTATTTTGTTTAATTCCCTAGGAATTGAAAACTTAATTCAGGGAATTAAACGAAAACAATTTAATTCCTAGGGAATTAAACGAAAAAAATGAATTCCTTAGGGAATTAAACGAAATAAATTTAATTCCTTGACTAGAAGTTGAATTAACTAGAATTGAATGAATTCCTTGACTAAAAGTTGAATTAACTAGAATTGAATGAATTCCTTGACCAAAAGTTGAATTAACTTGAATGAATTCCTTGACCAAAAGCTGAATTAACTAGAATTGAATGAATTCCTTGACCAAAAGTTGAATTAACTCGAATTGAATGAATTCCTTGACCAAAAGTTGAATTAACTAGAATTGAATTAATTCCTTTACCAAAAGTTGAATTAACTAGAATTGAATGAATTGCTTGTTGAATGAATTCATAAAATTTTATGAAGGCATTAGAAAAAAATGAATGAATTCCTTTAATATAAATCGAATGAAAAAAAGGAATTCATTCAATTCCTTAAGTTTGGTCAGGGAATTCATTCCCAAAATATAAATTCAGTTCAAAAAAAGGGAATTAGGGAATTAATTCTTCGAAGCTCTGACTGAAATTATACGCATTTGCACATCAGTGATGGGATTTGTGGCACAATCTAAGATTGATTGGTACAATGGCACAACCGATACTATTTTGGCACATTTTCGTTATCTACAAAATTTAATAGAAAATGGATTTAAAATATAACGATTCTTTAAAAATTCTTGAATTTTTAGTTTCTGAGCATTTATTCGTATTAAAATACATTTGCAAACAAAGCAAAACTAAAAACGTCATCGAAGATGAATATAATATAACAAATAACCCATAGAATTTTAAAAATTCAAATGATTTAAATTTAGCTCAGAGTTTCGAAAGAATTAATTTAAGTTTAATTCATGAAAAATTTAATTCAGGTTTAGAAAATGTTTCAATGTACACCATTACGAGTAACCATTCCTAAATAATTCATTCATTGGCTGCATTCCCAAATCTTTAATAAGAATCGAATGAATTTCATTTATCATTTTAATTGAACGAATTCTAGAAAATTTTAATTCATTAGGTTAGAATTCATTCAAAATAGAATTAATTCCATAAGAATGCGATTGCGAAATGAAATTAAAGTTGAATTACACGAAATGAAATTAAAGTTGAAAACACGGGCACATTTTAGTCACTCACTTGGCACAAAACAAAATTTTTCAAGTCCCATCACTGTTTCACATTATTCTTTGAAATAATAGTATATTTAGACTAGGCAAAAACTAGTAGTTTTTGGCCATTTTTAGTTTTTGAGCCGAAAACTACAAAATTAATTTAATTTTTCCATACAATTTTCATACAAACTGAAAACCAGATTCTAGCTGGTTTTTGCCAAAAACCAAGTAAAAATATCTGAAATGTGCATTTTTGATACACCCGGTATCATTTATAGTTAATTTTCGATACACCCTATTGCAACGAATATAGGAGTAAAGCAAGTGTCAAAAAA
This sequence comes from Leucophora obtusa, assembly GCA_949987735.1. Taxonomy (NCBI): domain Eukaryota; kingdom Metazoa; phylum Arthropoda; class Insecta; order Diptera; family Anthomyiidae; genus Leucophora; species Leucophora obtusa. Next base: position 170,304,084 of record OX465295.1, on the reverse strand, counting down.
AATTTTTTTTAATTTTTTAAGTTTATTTTTAAATTGTGTGTTGTTATTCTTTTTTAAATATATTAATAATTTTTTTACATTAATTTAACAATAAAAAAAGAAAGAAAAGTGTGTAATAAAAAAGTGTTGTGACAAAGAAAAACTAAATAACCAGTGTAAATGACTTGGTTTTTGCAATTTAGTTTTGTACAAAAACCAGCTGGTTTTTGCTCAGTCTAAATTCAGTATAAGATTTTGGGCTAGAAAAGTGGTTTTTTGTGTTCCCGTACTATTGGGTAATTTTGTCATTTTGTGAGAGGATATTGTGCTTACTCTCATTTTACCGAACTTTACCCAAAAAGTAAAGAAACACACCTAATTAAATTATTATTCTTTATTCAGTCTATGGAACATCATTTCCTTACAGACTATGATTAAACTATAAAATAATTATAAATAGTAATTATTATTGTACATGTTTTAAGATATAGGCTTTTGAAAGAACAAGAACGGACGCACTTTTACATTAGTAGGCCACAAGGAAGGCTCAAATAGATTATCATATAATTCAGCGGAGATCCCAATTTTAAAAGAAACACTCCTCAATGTGTTCGGCTCAGTCAGAGCTTTAAAGAATTAATTCCTTTTTGGAATGAATTCCCAAAAATTTAATTCAATTCTTTAGTTCAAGGAATGAATTCATCAATAAGCAGGAATTAATTCCTGTGAATGAATTCAAAGAATTCAAATTTATAGAATGAATTCCCTGACCAAAGCGTAAAGAATTAAAATTAAATAATTCATTCACTAAAGAATTCATTCAACACTAGTTAATTCAATTTGAAATCAAGGAATTCATTCAATTCAAGTTAATTCAACTTTTGGCTAAGGAATTCATTCAAGTGTGCACTTAATTCAACTTTTGATCAAGGAATTCATTCAATTCTAGTTAATTCAACTTTTGGTCAAGGAATTCATTCAATTCTAGTTAATTCAACTTTTAGTCAAGAAATTCATTCAATTCTAGTTAATTCAACTTTTAGTCAAGGAATTAAATTTATTTCGTTTAATTCCCTAAGGAATTAAATTTTTTTTTGTTTAATTCCATAGGAATTAAATTTTTTTCGTTTAATTCCCTGAATTAAGTTTTCAATTCCTTGAATTAAACAAAATAAATTTAATTCCTTGACTAAAAGTTGAATTAACTAGAATTGAATGAATTCCTTGACTAGAAGTTGAATTAACTAGAATTGAATGAATTCCTTGACCAAAAGTTGATTTAACTAGAATTGAATGAATTCCTTTACCAAAAGTTGAATTAACTAGAATTGAATGAATTCCTTGTTGAATGAATTCATAAAATTTTATGAAGGCATTAGAAAAAAAATGAATGAATTCCTTTAATATAAATCGAATGAAAAAAAAGGAATTCATTCAATTCCTTAAGTTTGGTCATGGAATTCATTCCAAAAATATAAATTCAGTTCAAAAAAAGGGAATTAGGGAATTAATTCTTCGAAGTTCTGGGCTCAGTTTCCTTTCTAACCAATATAAAACATTTTAGATGGGTTTTTGCCAATATTAGCACCTTTTGCAACATAATTCAGGATTTGTTCTGCTGTTACGCTGGGCTTAAATGAGGAAATATGCGCCCATTTTTTATTAGCGATAACTTCTAACTCCTTGGAATTATTTTCTCCAAACACCACAGGCTTACGTTTCTTTTTTTTGTAGTTAACATTAGTCCCTCCAGTATTGTTAACTGGGATATTACTTTCTGCTTGAGAGTATGCAGTTGAAGCTGATCTAACAGTATTGTCAGAGTTTTGAGAACAACAGATGCTAGCTCTCTGTACACGCACATTAGAATTTAATATATCATTTGGCTCAGTAGCAGCAATAACATCATTTGGTTTAATATTTAGTAGCAATCAGGGTTACCGCTGAGAATTTTGAAAAAGTAGCACAAAAAGTCGTTTTTTCAAAATAAAGTCGCACAAAAAAGTAATTTTTCAAAAAAAAAGTAGCACACTTTTTTTAACGGTTTTTATTTAAACAAAACACATCCAACGAAAAGAAATAACAATTTAAATAAGAAATCCACGAAAAATTTATTATTTTGAAAATTTGTGTCTGTGTTTTTTACAAGTTCGTTAATAGGAACTCAGTCTTCTATTTCGGTATCTAGCAAATTCGGAGTTGATAGCATCGAGTCACTTTTAACTTATTAATTAAATTAATTTTCATTAAAAATGCGTTCTTATTCCATTGAACAAATTTTTATGTTATTTTGTCTTAAAATTAAGGATTAAACTATATTAAGTTTTAAATTAACATTTGTCGTAAATTTGTCATTTTTCTATGGATTTAACTTAAAAAATCTTACTACACTGAGAGAATTATCTGCATGATATCAATGAATTTTTGCATTAGATCTATGAATTGTCACTGAAATTCGTCCATTGAAAGTTGTCATTAAATTAATGCAATTTTTCATAAAAGTTAATGAAAAATTTCATATTATTTATTAAAAATTTAATACGACTAATGAAAAAGTTTCATTAAAAATATTTTCATTAAAACTATGAAGCTTTTTCATAGAGTTTTTCATTAGTTTAGTGAAAAATTTCATTAAAACTCGTCCAAGGAATTCTCTCTGTGTATTTTAAAACGATAGCACATTAACACTTAAACTTTGAATTCCTTTATTATATTTTCATGTCTTTGCTATCAGGGACACATATGGGTGGGGCTATTTCCCATATTTTTAATTTCATAATCAGAAAATACATTATTTCTCGGAAGCTAAGCGAGATACAGCACAGTGGCCAAAAATTCGTCCCTCCGTACCTATCAGAGAACGGTTTGAGTGCCTTATTTTATGCTTTTGAATGCAATCCAGTGTTGCCACTTTTTCAATAATTATTCAAAAACGGGACTGTTTACACATTCGTTGGATAATTTTTGAATAATGACATTTTTGTGTAGTTTTTGTGTAATTTCACTTTTTACAGAAATTTCTGCAAATTTTTAAAAGTTCCGTAAATTTTTGAAAGTTAATAAAAATTTTAGTTTTAAAATGAAAATAACTTTTGCACATTGCAGATGATAAAATGCTAAGTCTTTAAAAATCGGTTTATAAATAGAAAAAATGCAAAATTATTTTTATTCTTCCCCAATGTGCTCAGGAGAGTTTATTTTGAAATTATATAAGAAATTATAATTTTTTGTGTAATTTCATACGGTTTTGGATAATTTTTGACCTACAGCTGTGTAATTTTTTCTTTTACTGGTGGCAACACTGATGCAATCACAAAAAATGTGCATATTGTTGTCAATACATATCATTTCAGTAAAGCAATACAGACACAATTGAAAAAAAATGAGTATGACGAAAGCCATGCATCTGTTAATCTTACCTAACACTCACAAAAGCAACGAATATAAAATGATTGGTATGAATACAAACCGATTGTTACGAATGGTCTCAATCTTGGTTGTATAAAAATTGAAAATTTTTTTCTGTCAAATATTTTAGTATATTTTTGGTGTTTATTTTTTTCAATTAAACATTAACAAAATGAGAAAATATATGCATATTTCATATTTAAATAAAAAAAAATGGAAATTTCTTCACACTCCATTTTTCAAAATACTGCAACAGGTCAACGAATACTAAATGAATGTTGTGATTGATTTTACTTTTTTAATGCGTCATCTCTTCATTTCGTTGCTTGACATGTAGTGGCAATATAAAAATAATGCGTAAAAACCACTCATCAAAAACAATGAATACATGGCAAAAGCAATGATTGGTAAGACTGCACAATAAAACCGAATGTACTCAAACCGTTCTCTGGTACCTATAAATTTCTCCTTAAACTACATTTACACACGAGAGAAAACTGCTAGAGATAGAGCAAAAAACACCAATAACTTGCTTAAATCATTGACAATAGAGATATTTCGAAGTGTATTTTGCTATATCTCCAGTCGTTTTTTCTCGCGTGCAAAAGTGTCTTTATAATCTACAACTCTCTCTCCGGAGTGTCCAAAAATCCACATTTTAAGCGATATTTTACTAGAATTTTTTTACACCAAGTAAAATTTCTCTTGAATTTAGCCTAAATTTTTTTCTTAAATTGTCCATATATTTAGCAGCTTGCAAAAATTTTGTCTACACGTGTGAAAAAGGTTAGATTTGACTTGATCTGTTAGATCTAATTAAATAACATTCTATATAATTATTTTATTACTGACTTTACAAAAAAGGGGGAAAAAGTCGCACAAAGTTAGGAAAAGTGGCAAAATTAGGCTAGTTTGAAAAAGTCGCACATAAAGTCAAAGGCCGTCAAAAAGGTTGCAAATTGCAACTTTAGTCGCACAACGGTAACACTGGTAGCAATAACATCATTTGGTTTAATAGTAGCAATAACATCATTAGGAATATCATCAAGACTAATGCTAGCTCTTCGCATTCGCTTATTAGAATTTAAAACATTATTACTTGGTTCAGTAGTATAAACAACATTATTACGAAAAGCAGAACTTGAAGAAAAGGAATCACTCAGAGTTGAACGACCTTTTTGTTGTTAATCATTATTTTTTGAATTTAAGCTTGACTCAGCATGTATTTTTTTAATTTTAAAAGAAGCACTCTCAACTGCATTGTTTTTGTATATACAGGCATTGAATAACGTTTTTAATTCTCTTACTTCGTTTGACAAATTTGTTATCATAGCAATTAAATTATTAGATCCTTTATCGCACTTATTGCAGTTATAAACAATATTATTTGATGAAATTAAAACATTAAAATCACGATCACTATTGACACCAGAACACCCTTTATGAAATAGACCACTGCATGTTATGCATCTAATAAATATACTACCAACAGCTCTAAAGCAACTAACACAAGCAGTATTAGACTGCATAAGGAAGAAAAAATAAAAATGAACTTGTTTAAACGACAATCACTACTGAACTGAATTATAGAACTTTTAGTCAGGGTTGGCAGGCAATACCGCTAAAATACCGTTATCGATTTAAAAGCCTTTCAACTGACTACCATTACCCCCAAAGTACCGTTACCGAAATACCCGGAATACCGTTATCCTTAAAATACCGTTACAGAAATAACTGAATTAATGTTATCCTTACAATACCGATTCTAAAATAAATGAAATATCAATACCCTTAAAATACCGTTGCAGAAACAAATGAAATATTGTTATCCCTAAATACCGTTATTTTTAATTTTCTGCTTTTGCTAATTTCACGTGGTTATTGAGAATTTTTTTGTACATTAAGTTGATAAATTGGTTCTATTTTTAATCTCGTTTGTTTTTTGTAAAAAAAATTGCGGCCTGCATCGAAATATCTGACTACCGTTACCCTTAAAATACTTATTTCCGTCAATAATTATCTACAAAACAATTGTTGTTTTGATAATTTTTTGTCCATTTTTTAACAAAATTTAATTTGATAACTCTAAAAAATTTTGTAAAAAGGTAGTAATGTAAATTTTATATAATTTTTCTTCAATTTGAAAAAAATATTATTAAATCTGTGGAAAAAAGTTTGGTGAGGTTAGTTTTGTCGCATCATTACTCGTGCTAGCATGTGTATTTGTAATTGTCGGAAATATCAATAAATTGACATTAAGTGTTTTTGTTTTTAAAAGTATAGATAACACTGTGAGACAAATGGTAGGGGTCAGTGATCGGGAAGGGTTCAAACTACAGGGGAAAGTTATATCGGTAAAAAAGAAGTTATACGTGTCCAGGCGTTTCGCTGTGTCAAGTCTAGGAATCGAGATATATCGATTTGAAGTAAGTAACTATCATATAGGGGAAATTATCACCTTTGGTGGTAACTCGAGAACCACTAGTCCGATTTTGCTCAAACAATTTTAAAAAAATTAAAAATTACAATTCCTTTAATCTGTTCATATAACGTTTTTCTATATACTCAACAGTTTTGCCGGTAAAAATAAATGTATGAAGAAAAAAATATTTTTTGCCTAAAATATTAAAAAAAAGTAATAAACAAAAGGTTATTGATTTTTGTGCTAGCGGTAACAAACTAAAAAACGGTCATATATGTGCGTGGACAATTAAAAGGAAAAAAGGAAAGTGCACTTTTTTAATTATTTGGGTTTTTTCCGTTGGCTACCTGCATGATTTTGTTACACAAATTGCACCCACAATTTGATTTTTATGGTAGCGGTAACAAACTAAAAAACGCTCATAAATGTGCGTGGACAATTAAAAGGAAAAAAGGAAAGTGCACTTTTTAATTATTTGGGTTTTTTCCGTTGGCTACCTGCATGACTTTGTTACAAAAATGGCACCCTCATTTATGAGTGGTCATGTTTTAGAACGTTTCGAAAAATTTAAAACGCACACGAATCAGGTATATAGCCACCCTTAAAAGATGAGCCAATTCATAAGTACCTCTCAGTAAAATATTGAAACTTACGTAGTTTTTATAGGTGTTCATTGATCGATTTTTGTCATTCAACAAGTGTTTCCGAACGCGTAAAGTACGATTCTTTTAAAGTGACGAAAAAGTAATAAAAGTATAAAACCGAAATGAGTGCAAATTGTCCAGAAAATATCAATTTATTTTGTTACGTTTGTGGCAAAAGAGCTTTTTCAACAAATACTGCATTACTCACTGAGCAAGTGGAGCGTGCTTTTAAACTTTATTTTGATTCCGAAATAATTCGCGGCGTTTCGTGGGCCCCAGACAAAATTTGTAAAATGTGCTACAATGCTCTTAACATGTGGATCCAAGGGAAACGCAGTTCACTTTCATTTGGTGTACCAATGATTTGGACTGATCCAGGATAGCACAATTCCGATAACTGTTACGCTTGCGCAAACAAAATATGTGGAGTAAATCGTAAAGGCCTTAAACGAAGAGTTTAAATATCTGTTAGAAGTGCACAAATACCTCTACAAATACCTTGAAACAATGGATCAGTCGGATTTCACCTATAAACCAACACCAGAAGCCGGCCCATCGAACAAAATAATTCCAATATCACAAGCAAGAATGGACAAGATTGTTGCAGAATTAAAGCTTTCTCAACGTGAAGCAGAAAAACGAAGGGAACACATTTGTTTACTGCCACGATATAAAGGGACTGATGGAGGCGATGGCCATTAATTATGTCGCAGCTGATTGGTGAATGTTCATCGATTCTTCGAAATCAAGCCTGAAAGTCGTTTTGCTACATAAATATAATAAAAAACCAAGCATTCCCATTGGCTACAGCCCAGACATGATCCGCTACACTGATCACATGTGGCGGATCAGTTGTGATCTGAAAGTCGTGGCGATGCTAAGAGGTCTCCAAGGAGGCTATACGAAAAACATGTGTTTCTTGTGTCTTTGGGATACCCGATTTAAAGGAAACCAATACGAAACGCATGACTGGCTTCCTCGAGATCCAACGGAGAAAGGACACAACTGCGTAAATGATCCACTGGTGCCAATGGAGAACGTCCTCATGCCCCCTCTCCATATCAAACTGGAAATCGTAAAAAATTTCATCAAGGCCATTGTGAAGCAACCGAAAATTCTTGATTGTTTGAATAATATTTTCCCACGAATCAGCGAAGCAAAATTGAAGGAAGGTGTTCTGAATGGGCCGGATATACGAAAGCTCATGAAATCAAAGGAATTTAAAGGTGCTTTAGACGGTAATGATTACTTTGCGTGGAGGGCAGTAAAGAAAGTCATACGATATTTTTTGGGAAGTAAGCGAGCACACAATTACCCCGCTCTTGTGTAATGACTTACCCTCGGGAGTTTCCTCCGAGGGTAAGTCACAAAAATGATGTTAACTGACTGATTAAAAACAATTGATTTTTTCCAGATGAAGACAGATCCTCATCCGATACAGACTCTGAACAAGTGGGCGAACCACCACGCAAGAAAGTAAAGGGCGCAAACAAACGAAAATAAGTTTTGCGTTCATCGATTTTTATAACCTATGTATCTATGTAATAACCTAATAATTACCTGTAATAATTTTTAATTTTACGTGTTAATAATAAATAATATATAATAAATATTATCCAAACTCATTAAAACATAAAATCAATATTCTTGTCAAAATGAGATACCTTCACTTAATTGTGAATAAAAGCGAAACGCGTCCATCGATTTTCATGATCTATGTCTCATTTTGTTTAAAGGTTATGTGACTTTGCGTGAAAGTAATACGACTTGCCTTTTTTTCCGTTTTGGATTTTTTATGAATTTAAAAAATAAAAAAATTTAATATTTTAGGCAAAAAATATTTTTTTTTCTTCATACATTTATTTTTACCGGCAAAACTGTTGAGTATATAGAAAAACGTTATATGAACAGATTAAAGGAATTGTAATTTTTAATTTTTTTAAAATTGTTTGAGCTAAATCGGACAAGTGGTTCTCGAGTTATGTCAAAAAAAAGACCACCAAAGGTGACAATTTCCCCTATATGATAGTTACTAACTTCAAATCGATATATCTCGATTCCTAGACGTGACCCAGCGAAATGCCGGGACACATATAACTTGTTTTAGACCGATATAACATTTCCAGTTGGTTTCATCCCATCCCGATTTTGACTGTCGCAAAGTGTAATTAACAAATTCAGTGACTTGAAGTGAATTGCTAATTGAAGATTTATAAATTTTAATTTAAATAAATTTATATAATTTTGAAGGTTCTCAATTAAATCGTACATTTAAATTTCTGTCATTAATTTTGATATTCTCTATCTTTTTGTTATTTTGTTTAAGGCAAACTATTAATGAAAGTTGTATATTGTATTTGAATTAATAATTTAAATAAATTAAGTTATATGTTTTTGTATATAAAATGGTTCATGTGTTTTAAATAAAGTGTTTTTAGTATGTGCTAAATTATAATTTTAATTTTATATTTCATTATTTTTTATATTTTATCAAATTCATTATAAAAAAGACATAGTATGTATTGGGGAATCCAATCGGGATTGATATTTGAAAATCCCGGGATTCGGGATTTTGCATGAATTTTCGGGATCCCGGGATTTAAATTTTCCTTTATTTGTAAAAATTTTTATGTTATGTAACTAATTTTTTTATAGAATAAAGCGTTTTATAATTATTTAATAGTTGTTAATTAATAATGTGGTACATTTTATGAATATTGAAACATCTCAGTCAGAAATTGACAGTGGTACAAAAAATCAAGTACTTGCATACCACTGGGTAACCGCGATGGGATTTGGGACGCTTTGTCAGCGTTTGCAAAAATCGTTTTGCCAGAATTTGTTTTACAAAACATCACGGCAGGGCAAAAAAAAGATACATATGAACTTTTTTTAAATTTTATTTTGGAAAATATAATTCCAAACCATTTATTGGTTTTGGCAGCGTTTTGCCAAAGTTAAAAATTTTGTTTCTCCAGTACTTTTCCGGCGCTTTTTGAACTGCCGGTCCTTTCGTCTATTGACGTTATCATATTGGAAATGGGAAAGCAATTTTTGTCAGTACTTGTACCACCTGTTAAAATACCTTGCCATCGCTTTCCCGTTTGTATTTTTCTGGCTGGGATAATATATGAAGGCCTGTCATTAAGTACACTTGCGCTCAGTATTTTGTAAGCAGATTTAAAACGGATTCGTTGCGATAACCTTGCCCACTAAATCGAGTAATTACTGCAACAAAGTTATTTGGTTATCGTTATCAAATGTTTTTATGGAAGAATTCAAATTTACAGTCCCAGCCAAAACTTACAGTCCCAGTTTCAGAAATCGAATTTCGCTTGGAAGAATAAATCGGTAAAATAACAAACTTGATTTTTCGCATGTATTACTCAAAAACTTAATATTGTTTACCAAAATGTCAAATTTTTCTGCAAAGTCTTTGCATAGTTTACTCAAATAATCTACTTAATTTATAATTTTACCAATATCTTGGCATCAATTTCTTGTCAATATGAGAAAATTCAAGAAAAAATGTAGGTAATCTAAAATTGCTCATTTTGTTTATTTGCGTTTATATTAATATTAAAAAATAAGAAAATCCCGGGATTTTTGAGAAATAATCCCGGGATTCGGGATTTTGCCAATCCCGAAAATCCCGGGATTTCGGGATTCGGGATTTCCCGTTTGGCATCCCTAGTATGTATATTGCTTAAAAAAATTTGAAATTGGTGAAATATAAAAAATAATGAAATATAAGTCTAAAAATTAGTAATAAATCGATAAAAAATTAATTAATTAAATAAAATGCATTATCGAATTGAATAAAATGCATTGGTAAAACAACAAAATCATTATGCAATTTGATTAAATATAATTGTTAAGACAACTAATTTTTATACCCTACACCACTATGTGGTCAGGGTATTATAAGTTTGTGCTGATGTTTGTAACACCAAAAAATATTGGTCCCACCTTATAGTATACCGATCGGCTTAGAATTTTTTTTTATTTCGATTTAACGATGTCCGTCCGTCCGTCTGTCTGTCTGTCCATTCATTCTTGTGCGCACTCTACAGGTCGCAAATATTAAGATATTTTGATGAAACTTGGAAACAAGGACGACGCCTATTGATTTTGGTGAACATCGGTCCATGTTTAGACCTAGTGCCCATATAAGGGTCCTACCAAAATTATATTGTTTATACGCTGCAGGTCGCAAATTTAAGATATTTTGATGAAATATGGTACACTGACTTATGTCGGCCCAAGGACGAAGCCTGTTAATTTTGGTGAACATCGGTCAATGTTTAGACCTAGTGCCCATATAAGGGTCCTACTAAAATTATATGGTTTATACGCTGCAGGTCGCAAATATTAAGATATTTCAATGAAACTTGGTACACCGACTTATGTCGGCCCAAGGACGACGCCTATTGATTTTGGTGAACAGCGGTCCATGTTTAGACCTAGTGCCCATATAAGGGTCCTACCAAAATTATATTGTTTATACGCTGCAGGTCGCAAATATTAAGATATTTTGATGAAATTTGGTACACCGACTTATGTCGGCCCAAGGACGAAGCCTATTGATTTTGGTGAACATCGGTCCATGGTTAGACCTAGTGCCCATATAAGGGTCCTACTAAAATTATATGGTTTATACGCTGCAGGTCGCAAATATTAAGATATTTTGTTGAAATTTGGTACACAGACCTATTTTGGCCCAAGGACGAAGCCTATTGATTTTGGTGAGCATCGGTCCATGTTTAGACCTAGTGCCCATATAAGGGTCCTACCAAAATTATATTGTTTATACGCTGCAGGTCGCAAATATTAAGATATTTTGATGATATTTGGTACACCGACTTATGTCGGCCCAAGGACGCAGCCTATTGATTTTGGTGAACATCGGTCTATGTTTAGACCTAGTGCCCATATAAGGGTCCTACTAAAATTATATGGTTTATACGCTGCAGGTCGCAAATATTAAGATATTTCAATGAAACTTGGTACACCGACTTATGTCGGCCCAAGGACGACGCCTATTGATTTTGGTGAACAGCGGTCCATGTTTAGACCTAGTGCCCATATAAGGGTCCTACCAAAATTATATTGTTTATACGCTGCAGGTCGCAAATATTAAGATATTTTGATGAAATTTGGTACACCGACTTATGTCGGCCCAAGGACGAAGCCTATTGATTTTGGTGAACATCGGTCCATGGTTAGACCTAGTGCCCATATAAGGGTCCTACTAAAATTATATGGTTTATACGCTGCAGGTCGCAAATATTAAGATATTTTGTTGAAATTTGGTACACAGACCTATTTTGGCCCAAGGACGAAGCCTATTGATTTTGGTGAGCATCGGTCCATGTTTAGACCTAGTGCCCATATAAGGGTCCTACCAAAATTATATTGTTTATACGCTGCAGGTCGCAAATATTAAGATATTTTGATGATATTTGGTACACCGACTTATGTCGGCCCAAGGACGCAGCCTATTGATTTTGGTGAACATCGGTCTATGTTTAGACCTAGTGCCCATATAAGGGTCCCCCCAAAATTATATTGTTTATACGCTGCAGGTCGCAAATATTAAGATATTTTGATGAAATTTGGTACACAGACCTCTTTTGGCCCAAGGACGGAGCCTATTGATTTTGGTGAACATCGGTCCATGTTTAGACCTAGTACCCATATAAGGGTCCCCCCAAAATTGGCTTGGTTACAAACTGCAGATCGCAAATATTAAGATATTTTAATGAAATTTGGTGCGCTGACTCACATTATAGAAAATTTTGACACAAGCCCCATTTTAACCCATTCGAATTTCGGATCCAAACATTAGTTGGCTTTTACCCAGACTGGTGTAGGGTATTCTATAGACGGCATGCCCGACTTTAACCTTTTTACTCGTTGTTTATACATTTGACAATATTTTGTCAAAATAATACCACGTTCTTATATGTATACTTCCAATAGTAAAAACTAAAAACTAAAAAAAAAATTGATTAAAAAATCAGGCATAAACAAAGTTTACACTAAAAAAATCAAAAACTTCAATTCGCTTACGCTAACTGGATAATTTTTTTTAGTCCGTTTATAAAAAATTACGGCAAGTGTTTATTCGTATAAATTTTATTCAAAATAATGTACGTGACTCTTTGTTATTTTAAGGCTTTCGATTTTGAGAAGTAATCCTGTTTATCCCGAGTAAAAATTTTAATATGGTGTGTTATATAATTATTTGATGAGCTCCCAAATATAGGCAATACAATATGATCCGAAAATTGCACCAGCACTTGCATGTCTCTAATTATATAAAATTAGATATAATTTTATACAATTTCATCCTCTTCCGAAATTTTAGAAGTGCCCATATATTTTATGTGTTTTCTTTTTTTGAAAAAATTGCCTGTATGCGATATTTATAGAATGTTCGGTGTATATATTTTATAGGTTCTTCAACCAATATCAAATGAAATGTCAACGTAAAATAAAAAATTGCCAAAATCAAACAAAATAGGGGTTTTCATAAAAACTCGTATTCTACTCGTAAACATTTTAAAACTGGTATGTTTATGAGTTTAATGTCAAACTCCATACATAAAAAATGTGATCTTTATTTATACAAGGTTTACAATGAATTTACGAGTTTATATAAAAACCCCTTAAAAAGTTACAAATTAAATTTTAAACTCAGAATCAAAATTGAATTTATTGCAATTGCCACAAATTCAACAACCATTTAAAAAAATTAATTATGTTGCCAAATTATTTATTAATTCAAAATTTTGTATTTCTAATAATTGTAATAAATGGAGAATGCAAATTAAAATACAATGCAAATTAAAAAAGCCCACGTATGATCATTTCTTGTCGCAATGCAAATGAAAATTTATTTTTGCCCATCTCTGGTACTAAATTCCATAAAATTTTATTGGGAAAATGCATTAATTCAAATTATGTATAACCGAAAACAATATATCCCAGCAAAAAATTTTTAGTATTTTGGAAGCAGTAAAAATACGAAGCGCTTAAAAACGCGCTACAAATTCTGCTTTACAGAGTTGCGCCACTTTATGCGTATACAGTACACAAAAAATTTTGCAATTTGATTGTATACCCTGCAAAACTGCCTTAAACGAAGCAAATCGTAAGCAAGTTATTTAAAAAATTATAGTGCTACGCTATTCCCTTACGACGAAGCAGGTTGTAAGGGAGTAAAATAAAATGTAAGTTATCCAAAGATTAATGCGCACGAAATCTGAGTCATCTCAATCGTGTTTTACCCTTCTTTAGTAGAGTTTAATGTATAGACGCCACATAAACATGAGTCAGTCTGCATTTTGAAGTCGGCAAATGAATGCATTTATTTTCATAAGAAGTCGCGTTTAAATGCGCTCAATGAAAATCATGAATTTACTGCATCTTTTCAGCAGCAAAAAAAGCACTTTTCCAAAAAAAAGTGTATGAATTTATTTACGGTTAATTGCACTTACAAAAAACGTGAATTTACTGCAATTTTTCAGCAGCGAATAATGCGCTTTTTCTCACAAAACAACGTGCTTCCAAGCGGGCCCTTTGTATGGAAAAATCATGCCTTCCGTAAGCAGCTTTGTAAGGGATTAATTTTATTTATTACAAAGCTGCATCCAGCGAAGCAGGTTTTTTGCTGGGATAGTATATGTATATATTCCTCGGGTTAGCATGATGCCAAACAAAAAAACAAATTTGCTTACCGAAACGAATAACGTTAAGTGTAACGGTATCAAATTTTGTTTGTTTCGGCAACTGTAAAGGTAATGGCATTTAAGACTGTTTCGGTAACGTACCGGTATTAAAAAAATTTATTCTTTGTAATTTACTTGTGAAAATTGTATCATCTTTCTTTAATTTGAAAAATAATTTAAACAGAAAGTGGTATTAATTTATGATCTAAGGTCAAACTAAAACAAAACTTTCATTTAAGCACCGTAAGTTGTTTTTCACGTGGAAAAATTTCACTCGAAATTTAAATGCCTCAAATTGAAATTTAATTTAAACAAATGAACAATTTTTTAATTTTATAACAAAGACACAATCATAATAAACATAAAATGTCACTTTTTCCCAATAATAATAAAAATAATAGTCTTGTACATTAAATTTGCGTGAAAACCAACTCTAAAGAATTTTCACGTGAAACTGATTGTCGTGAAAAATCATTTTTTTATATGGAGTATAACAGTTTTTTCACGTAATACTCAAACAACTTACGGTGCTTTACCAAATAAAAGATCAACAATACATACCCCTCATTCCATATTTTTACTTTTAATAAGTAAAATTATTATCTATAAATTTTTTTTATAAAAAACTCAAGATTATAAAATAAAAAATTTCAAAAACTGGCATTTTTACATAAATTAAAAAATACCGGGAACTATCTATAAAAATAAAGATATCGGTAACGATAACAATATTTTCAATTTTTTTTAGAGGCATTGGTAACAGTATTCAATTTAAAACGGTATTTTAGCGATAAAGGTGTTATAACGATAACGGTAACCGACCTTGAAAAAAAATATGTAGTACATATGACATAACTGAATAGTGTTCAACAACTATGTATTTTTTTAGGTGTAGTAATTTCTCCAAAAAATTAATTGTTGTAAGGTAGTGTTATCTAAACGACATATTTTTTACATATACCTACATAAATATGTATATCAGAGTGCATTAATTAAAAAAAAACCTGCAAATTATATGTACCAATTGAATCAATGGAGAAATGTACCCGTGAAAAAACGATTAGATTTGATCAAGTTAGGTTTGATCCAATTGTATCTATTCATATTAGAGAGTGAATAACAAAGTATAAAATTAAATATGAGTTTATCTGCGATTCCGATTGCCTTATATAATCATATCTTAAAATATCTTTTCTCTTATATCATTTTATATGCCATATACATATATACTTGATCAAATTATATCTCGTTGAAGATAAATTTGTATATTGCTTCGAACAACACTTTATAAAACTAAATGTGACCCAAGAATATTTTAGATAAAATTATTTACTATCTCGAATCGAACAAAATGTATGTGGATTTAAATACAATTATATACTTAATAATTCAAAACAAAATTAAAAAGCTGAGCTTATACATACAGAGAGGATTAAAGTGGATACATTAATTCAAGATTTTTCGAAATTTGTTATAATTTTTGTTTTATTAAAGAAACTTAAATGATTTTTTTTAAAGCATAAAACGAAAACATTCTTCTTCAATAAAAATCTAAATACACACAGAAAAAAATAGTTCATACATGGAATGAATCTTTTCATAAACTGTATGAATTGAGCATGATATTTTTTCCCCAAAACTTTTTCATTCGGAGTATGACTTTGTTCATACATAGTATGAAAAAAATTTTAGTATATATGAATGAAATTTATTCCATCTATGAATTTTTCTTACCCTAAATAAAAAAAATCTAAAAATTAATTTATTAATGGGAATAATAAGTGCATTTTTGCACTTTTAGAATAAAGAAAAGAAAGAATTTCTAAAATCAATAATTGGATTTATTTTAATATTTTACAAAACATACAAATAAAATGGAGGTACTAAAAATAACATTTAAATTTAATAGAAACGTCGCGACGTAGATTATAATCGTTGACTGTTTGAGAAAATCTTCGCGAAGGCAAATATGCAAGATAAATTTACTTGAATGCTTAAAATTATCTCACAATAAATTTCGTCGTTAGGTCGTATTTACTGCACAAATCTTTAGTTTTTTTGATGTCAAAAAAAGATGCTACACCTCTCCTTAAGCTTTTCACAAATATTGTTGTTGGATGTTAAAATTTAGAGTACGTCAACGGAAACTGAAAATTTTTTAAGAAAGAAAATTAATTTTTTTGCAAATATTTTCGTATGTATAAAACGCGTAAAAATTTACTAACCTCAAGCGGGGCTTTAGCAGTTCGTCCATGTACAATTTATTTACATGCCGATCATTTTGTCGCAGTTGGCTTTTTTATTATTTTAAAATTAAAAATTATATGTTGTCATTTTTTCTTTTGTTTCCAAAACGACTTGATATTTTTTAATTACAAAATATAAAGAAAAGTTCATACATTGAATGAATTTGTTCATACATATTATGAACTAAAATCAATTAAAGCTATTCATACTATTTATGAATAAATTTGGTTCTGTGCAGTAGACTATATCATTAAGAAGTTAATAAAAAAAATAATTGCAAATTGTGACCGCTTTTATCCAATATTGTTCATATTTGAAATTTTCGGCAAGTTCTTACTTTAATATTTTGTCCAAAGTCATTTGTGCTTTAAAACAGATTTTATGCGAGAAGGCATGCATTCCGCGAGATTTTTAATAGTTTGAGGTGGAATATTAGTCCATTCCGCTGAAACTCTTGACCAATGATTATCTAAGTTGGACGGTGCTCGTTCGTATTGGGAGAGTAATTTTTTGATAATTGCCCACAAATTCTAGATGGGATTCAAATCGGGGCTTTGAGGTCTCCACTTCAAAAACTGGAAAAACTACACTTGGATATCACAAATTGGACAAAAGTTATTAATACAGTTTTAAAAAAAATCAAATATGTATCCACTTTAGTCCACTACTGTATGTTATGTTGCATCTAGGGTTTCTAATGACACAAAATTTTTTCATGTTTGGGATAATTGAGACATACCAATGTCGCACTTTTTTAATTATAATATCTAATCTTATATCTAATGAAAGAAATAATAAGAAAAGTAACTACACAGAGAAAAAGCGTCGTCCCCTGACGAATTCCTTAGGCAAGAATGAAATCCGGATAGGGACATGCCTACAGCGGATTTTTTTTCACAATTTGTTAAATACGTTTGGGATTTTAGCATATTTAATTCCTTTAAAGAAAAAATTATAGTTAAATCAATTACTATATCAGATTTTATATAAAATTTGATTTTTTATGAACACTTTATAAATAAAGTATGAATATTAGGGCCAGTGTTATGGTCATCACTTAGTAGGATATTCTATTTTAGTAAGAAACTTTAAAACGAAATTTTATAATTGGTGGCTATAATACTTATCCTTATTAAAGTAAATATGATTCTAGTTAAACTTTTTTATATTTAAGTTAATGTGTTTTCCGATTCTAAAGTAGACAATTTTTTATATAAAAAGAAAACCTGAGATTTGTGTGATTTTTATTTTAATTTTTTTCTTCTGTGTAGTTATTAATAACTGATAATGGATTATATAACCCACACAGAGAGCAGTTTGCTGGACCCGTTTTAATGAAATTTTTCAGTAAAATAATAAAGTTTTTTTATAAATTAAATTAATATTTTGACAACATTTTATCAAAAATTCCATTAATTTAATAAAAAGTTTCAATGGACGAGGCCTAGTGAAATTCATCGGTTTTGTGCAAAAATTTATTAATATCATTCAGATAATTCTCTCAGTTAATTAATTCGTTGTTTTCCTAAATTATACTTATTCATATAAACAAACAAAATTGAATGCAATTGAATAAGACCAAAACTCCGATAAAATTGGATGAAATTATATCCATTCAAATATCTTTTTTATTGGTTTATATACAATTTTATTAATTTTTTTTCACGGGTATATAAAGGGTTTTTCAATAAGAGCGCTACAAAAGTTTTTTTTAAATAAAAAAAAAAACGGTTTTGGATATCAATGAAATTCTTTATTCCTGTGAAAGTACGTTCGATGCCATTATGTATGGAAATCGATCTCTTTTGCATGGCCACCACGGGCACGCTTGCAGAAGTCCGATATTCGTACGAAGTTTGTGAGGATTAAAGTCGTCCCTCGTTTTAACACACACCAAATACACTGAATATTAATACTAACCACTTATTTTGTTTTGTTTTATAATGAATTTGTCCTTTTGTTATATATATACCGTCATTTAATCGAATAACAAATAATTATTTCATATTAAAATTCAAATCTGTGTTGTCCATTAATGTTTAAATCGTTAAGCCATAAAGATATTCTAGTTAAAGTTAAAGCTAATTAGACATCGCTTGAAGTTATGCCCGTCGTGTTGTTTTTATGTTAAATATGGATGAACGTATGTTTGTATGTATGTAGTGAATGTTTGTGATCACAAAATTGTGTATAAAGGCTCAATTAGACGTGCCATAACCATAACCATACAAAACAGCTGTTCAAACCAATATTATGGGCTACAATGTATACGATTATTGGTGACATGCCATAACGCCATAACCGTAACCATAGAAACCAATTGAATTTTGGTTGTCTGCTAAGGCGTTATGGTTACGGCTATGGCGTTATGGCACGTCTAATTTAACCTTAAAAGGAGGCCACTCACAGCAGCGAAAGTTAGTTGGCCTGCGGCTTTCAATTGCAGGAGTTTCCGAATTATATTCAATCTGTCATTCATTTAGGGACTATCGTCATCGTGATCTGTGGAAATAGTGAGTGTCGTGTTGGTCGTCGTACAACGTGTGCCGCAAACTAACCTGAGCTAAAATATTATAAGAACGTCTAAAACAAAACTACTAGCAATCTAATTATACAGTGATAAACAAATTTTAAGATAAGAGATTAATTTAAATAAAGTGATACGTTTTAATGAATAAAATCGAGTTGTATGTGTTTTCCTTTGGTCTCTGGATCAAATAAATGATTCTGTAGTGAACCTTGGACTCGACTGAGTCTATCCCGGCAACCGGTGAAAAACACGTCGTTACAGTGGCGCCCGAGCAGGGACTAAGGAAAACTTAAAATATAAACTCGAGCGGGAAAATTTAATAATTTGAGAAAAAAATAGGAGGAAAACACAAATTGTGCCTGCAAAAGAAAATAGAAACTTTGATTAAGGAAAAGAATAAATTAATCACGTTTTGAAAGGAAAATATTTAATAAAACATTTGAAAAAAAAAGTGACATTAAAGGAGAGTTGATAAAGTGAAAAAAACGCGATAAAATTATAAATAAGCGATAATAGAGAATAGAGAATATAAATAATATAAAAATTCTTCTTTTAACCCATTGATACGGAAGAAAAAAAAGGAGGATCCCCGGCTATTAATTTCAAATTTTTTATTAAAGTGACAACGAATATATAATAACCGGGAAAACGTTTTCGCTGAAACTTTAAATCAGAAAAAGGAATAAATGACAATAATAATTTTTTTTATCGGAAAATAAATATAAATTGACCATTAGTGTTTTTATATATTTTGTTATATTCGAACTTGAGGAAAATTCATCCATGCTCGGAAATAAAGCTACCGAGATATTAATTTCAAAAAAAAAACGAGTAAAAAGGTTAAAGTCGGGCATGCCGACTATACAATACCCTACACCAGT
Organism: Leucophora obtusa; assembly: GCA_949987735.1. NCBI lineage: Eukaryota > Metazoa > Arthropoda > Insecta > Diptera > Anthomyiidae > Leucophora > Leucophora obtusa. Next base: position 170,284,240 of record OX465295.1, on the reverse strand, counting down.
CTGGTGTATTGTTTGAATCCGAAATTCGAATGGGTTAAAATGGGGCTTGTGTCAAAATTTTATATAATGTGAGTCAGCGCACCAAATTTCATTAAAATATCTTAATATTTGCGACCTGCAGCGTATAAACAATATAATTTTGGTGGGACCCTTATATGGGCACTAGGTCTAAACATGGACCGATGTTCACCAAAATCAATAGGCTGCGTTATTGCGCCAACATAGGTCTGTGTACCAAATTTCATCAAAATATCTTAATATTTGCGACCTGCAGCGTATAAACAGTATAATTTTGGTAGGACCCTTATATGGGCACTAGGTCTAAACATGGACCGATGTTCACCAAAATCAATAGGCTGTTCACCAAAATCAATAGGCTGTCTTATTGGGCCAATATAGGTCTGTGTACCAAATTTCATCAAAATATCTTAATATTTGCGACCTGCAGCGTATTAACAGTATAATTTTGGTAGGACCCTTATATGGGCAATAGGTCTAAACATGGACCGATGTTCACCAAAATCAATAGGCTGCGTTATTGGGCCAATATAGATCTGTGTACCAAATTTCATCAAAATATCTTAATATTTACGACCTGCAGCGTATAAAGAGTATAATTTTGGTAGGACCCTTATATGGGCAGTAGGTCTAAACATGGACCGATGTTCACCAAAATCAATAGGCTGCGTTATTGGGCCAATATAGGTCTGTGTACCAAATTTCATCAAAATATCTTAATATTTACGACCTGCAGCGTATAAACAGTATAATTTTGGTAGGACCCTTATATGGGCACTAGGTCTAAACATGGACCGATGGTCACCAAAATCAATAGGCTGAGTTATTGGGCCAATATAGGTCTGTGTACCAAATTTCGTCAAAATATCTTAATATTTACGACCTGCAGCGTATAAACAATATAATTTTGGTAGGACCCTTATATGGGCACTAGGTCTAAACATGGACCGATTTTAACCAAAATCAAACTTGTTCGTCCTTGGGCCAACATAGGTCTGCGTGCCAAATTTCATGAAAATATCTTGATATTTGCGACCTGGAGAGTGCGCACAAGATTGCATGGACAGACGGACGGACGGACAGACGGACATCGTTAAATCGAAATAAAAAAAAAAATCTGAGCCGATCGGTATACTATAAGGTGGGTCTATGACCAATATTTTTTGGTGTTACAAACATCAGTACAAACTTATAAAACCTGACCACATAGTGGTGTAGGGTATAAATACATAGTTGAAAATACCAATAAACCCGCCGGAAAATATTAAAATTTAAAAAAAAAGCAACAAATAAAAATATAAGTTAAATTCAATTCCCGAAAGAAAAAAGTTAATTATGAGTGCCTTGCGTGTATCCTGGGCTTATTCTCTACGTAAGGAAGAGTTGCTGGCCTATTGTACCGAATTTCAACTTAAACCTGCAAACAGTGTAGATGAATTAAGAAAACAAACGGCACAATTAATTGGCGGCGAACATCCACCAGAACGCACAAAGTGACTATTGGAGTTGCAGGAAAAATATGAAAATCCAACCACTCTACCAATTATTACCATCAATGGTGACCGAAGTCCAGTGAAGACTGAGGCCAGCGGAAACATTACAACACCAGCGTCGGGGATAATGGAGAAAGGAGAAACGCAACTGTTAAATATCATAGATGTGGTATGTAAATGGGGTATAAAATACGACGGAGGCAGAGATCCGCTTTTATTTCTCGAACGAGTTGAAGAACTGGCAAACATGAATCATATTAATAAAGATTTGTTGCCCAGTACCATGCCGGAGATTTGTAAGGACAGGGCGCTAAGCTGGTTCCGGAATAATAATAAACATTGGGTAACGTGGGAATCTTTTAAAAATGATTTTATAAAATTTTGCCTTCCAGCTCGATATTTTGAAAAGCTGGAGGATGAGATTAGAAGGAGATGTCAACGAGAGCGAGAACCTTTCAAAGACTTTGTGCTGGCCCTACAAAATCTAATGCGACATACGTAGATGACCGAGGACCAAAAACTAAAACGGATCTTCCGCAATGCACATCCCAATTACCTATGGTACATTCATCGAAGAGACTTCAAAAATCTGGAAGAACTACTCGAGCTGGCAGATGATTTTGAGAGAATACCCAGTAGGGCGGGTCGATTTAATAATCGCCCATGGCTCAGTATTCTAAGGATCAAAATAAGAAACTTTGCCGAAGGAACCATACCTCTAAAACGAACTCTACTACCCCCCAACTGATGACTTTTGTCCCGTAGGGTCAAGTTTTGAAAAATCCCACTTTGACACATTTAGAGTGCCCCAATCGAGTCCAAATGTATGACCGACCCCCACTAACTTTGGAGGGCCGATCCACCCATGCCAGTGGCACACCCCCTGGAACTCCCCTGGGGGGTTCCCCATACAAACATTTTAAAAAATCACCATTTTTGGCACTTTATTTTATTATTTTTTATTTATTTTTATTATTTTATTTATTTTTTCTCTTTAGAAATTTATTTAGTCAGAACATATGTAAATGAAAAAATTAATTTAACTTAGTAATAGAAAAGAAAATAAAAAAAATTACTGTTTGAAGTCTTTTTTGCTTTCAAGTCTGGGCAATTTCGCACGGCTCTCTAATGTCGTCACCATAACAACCTCTACATTTTCCGGTATAACTCGTTTGGAAACCCTAGCTAGCAATTCAACGTGTCGTTCTGTTGCAGGTCGTAAAATAGGTTGTGTGGGTTTTTTAAGCCACCACAAGACACAGCTGCATGTCGTAAACTTACTTAAGCTAAATCGGTTACAGGTAGAATTGAGCATAAAATTATCATAAAGGATTTTCCAGAAGTAATAAAAGGCGCACTTGCTTAACAGAATTTGTGGTCATATTAACGTTTAATTTACATGTAAGTACTTTATGGGCAGTTTTGACAACAAAATCGGTTACAGGTAGAATTGAGCATAAAATTATCATAAAGGATTTTCCAGAAGTAATAAAAGGCGCACTTGCTTAACAGAATTTGTAGTCAGATTAACGTTTAATTTACATGTAAGTACTTTATGGGCAGTTTTGACAACAAAATCGGTTACAGGTAGAATTGAAATTACCATTTCATTCTTATTACCTCGTCTCCTAGACCATATATAACGCAACAGTTTTTGTGAATGCATTAAGTCGTTGTGAAGAACTCGAAGTGTGAAGTGCTAATTTGAGATAAAAAAATATTTAAAAAAAAATCATTCCAAATCAAGAAGTTTACAATGAATCCACCATCCTCTACACCGCAAGATAAAGCAATAACAACATCAACAACTATCGAAAACCCAATGAGTCATATACCCAGGCATGATGTTACTGTTTTTGGTGTGTCTACTGATTTGACTGATCTTAATTTACCAACCCATCTGGATATCTTGAGATATTATTTTTACTTGAGCGAACAAAAAAAGTTGTCCTATAAAGCATTCACTATTCAAGTACAAGATAAGTTGATTGGAATTTGGGAAAAACTTGGTATGGAAATAATGCTGAAAAAAAGTGTATGTAATAAATTGAATAGATTGCTTGACAAATATCAAGAGCTAATCAAGAGAAGAAACAAACCCCAACAATTTACAGAGTATGTAAAATCTCTGGAAACAATTTTTTTTATTGGAATATGTAAATGCGATTTGAAGGCAGCTCCATGTGCATGCGGTTTGGTTCCCGAACGCCTCAAAGAGTTTATGCACGATCAACATAATCAGAGAAGTCTAACAATGGATGGATTTGCGATGGAAATTGAAGAGCAAGGAGCAACGTCTATGTCATCAATGCCAACATACCAAGATCCCGATGATTCAACATACGCACCGCCACCGGTTCAAGAAGATTTGGATATAAGCACAAGTTCACAATACACACAGAGATACGATTGTTTTAACTTTGCCTTGGTATGTGCCAGATTTGGCGTGCCTGATAGAGCAGCATCAGCAATGGGAACAGCTCTTTTCCAAGATTTTAAAATGAAAGATATCCATGGCAAACCTCTCATCATGGATAAATCGAAAGTTCGCCGAGAAAAAGAGAAATGCAGACAAGAAGTGCTTCGCAAACGGTTAGATGATACCAATTTGTTAGCATTTTCATTCGATGGCAGAAAAGATGATACTTTAACGAGAGATACAATTGATGAGAAGTATCATACTAGAATGGTAAAAGAACCTCATCTTGTTATTTTGAGAGAACCGAATTCTGAATTGATTGGTTACGTAAGACTGGAACATGAAACCGCTGAATACAAAACAACCAAATTAAATGATTTTTTCAACGATAAATATATATCACTGGATGCATTAATTGGCATATGCACTGACGGTGAGCCAACAAACACTGACCCAAACGGTGGAATTATACGACGATTCGAATTGCTGTTAAAAAGACCATTGCATTGGTTCGTTTGCCTTCTACACTTCAACGAACTTCCGTTTCGGCATTTGTTTGAAGCTTTGGATAAATCAACCAGCACTGGACCAAGATCGGCAACCGGAAAATTGAGCCGTCAAATCGAAACTTGTGAAACTCTTCCGGTAAGTTATTGCTATCACTCATTTATTATAATTGTCAACCGTTTTTAATTGTTTTATTTTTATATATTTTCAGGTGGTGGACGGCTTTCAGAAAATTGAGTTGAAAAATATGCCCCCTGCTCCAGAAAAAATTGAATTTTCCACCGATTCCAAGTACTTATACGACATGGCCCATGCAATTTCTAGCGGCGTGGTTTCAGTGGATCTGGCAAACATCAAACCAGCAAAAATTGTACATTCTCGGTGGCTCACCAAGGCCGCTAGACTATTACGATTATATGTGACAACGGAAAATCCAGATGCAAATTTAAGAATACTGGTTGAATTTATAATTACATGTTATGTGCCAATGTACTTCAATATCAAGTATTACAGCTCTGTCGTGTACGGTAGTAGATTATTTTTCAAATTCATTAGTTGGTCAAGATTTCTAGAACCTCGTTTACGCAAAATTGTCAATAAAGTAATTACAGATAATTCATATTATGCGCATTCGGAAAATATCTTGTTATCAATGTTGTTTGATGATAGCAAAGAAAAGCACGACTGTGCTATCAAGATAATTCTACGCTATCGAACCGATGTTGACGACCCAACGGGACTTAGAGCTTATAAAAAACCAGATATAAACTTTTATTGCACAAGTTACACGGAAATGATCAATATGAATGACATAAATGACGTATTTGAACCACCATTCACGCGAAGCATTCAATACGATACTTTGAAAGAATATTTAAATCAAGATGATCCACCGTTTAATGATCCAAAAATTCCATCACACATACAAGAAACAGAACGACACGTTCAATTGCTAGCTAGCGTTTCCAAACGAGTTATACCGGAAAATGTAGAGGCTGTTATGGCGACGACATTAGAGAGCCGTGCGAAATTGCCCAGACTTGAAAGCAAAAAAGACTTCAAACAGTAATTTTTTATTTTTTCTTTTCTATTACTAAGTTAAATTAATTCTTTCATTTACATATGTTCTGACTAAATAAATTTCTAAGGAGAAAAAATAAATAAAATAATAAAAATAAATAAAATAAATAAAAAATAATAAAATAAAGTGCCAAAAATGGTGATTTTTTAAAATGTTTGTATGGGGAACCCCCCAGGGGAGTTCCAGGGGGTGTGCCACTGGCATGGGTGGATCGGCCCTCCAAAGTTAGTGGGGGTCGGTCATACATTTGGACTCGATTGGGGCACTCTAAATGGGTCAAAGTGTGATTTTTCAAAACTTGACCCTACGGGACAAAAGTCAACAGTTGGGGGGTAGTATATATAGAATACGATTTTCCCTGAGCCATGGGCGATTTTTTTGCCTCCCCACAAATCGACCCGGCCTAATACCCAGCATTAACAACCTCCAGAATAACCGCAATGAACAACACAGGATGATGGCAACTCGTGGTCCAGTAGATTATCAAGAAGCCCAGGATAGAAATTGCGAGCACATTAATATTAGAGACTCCCTAAACGAACAAATCCCACACAGAATAAAAATTTATGGTGTGACGACAGCAGAATAAGTTCAAACGTAAAAATTGAAAATGCCATCGTTGTCGCAACCATTGATACAGGTGCCACCAGTAACTACATCAGCAACGAACTGGCCGAAACAGTCTACGCCAACTATCCGAGGATTCCCCAAGAACTTGAAGTTGCTTTGGCTGAGAAGTCAACAACAATAATTACCAGTGCCGTCGAGATATGGGTAAAAATTGGCGATGAAGTGAAACAAGCTGTAGTTTTGATAATGCCAGATGCATTGGAACAAATGATCATTTGGTTAAACTTGCTACGTGTCTTCAAAACTAGAGTATCCGTTGGAAATCTATCGCTCCATCTGGATGAATTTTTACCACCGGCTAATCTAAAATGTATGGTTGTTCGTGAACAAGCAGTTGTTAGAACATCTAAGGCAACAACTCTAGAGGAGATCCCCATTTCAACCCCGCCAGGATCCACTGATCAGGATGAAATTCAGGACCCGCCTGCCGCGAAGTTTCAGAATGTGCACGGGCCAACCGATCTGACAGAACATCAGATAGTAATGAAGGATGACCGACCCATAAAAATTCGATACGCAACTCGCAACCCGGCGATGCACAAAATCATTGATATTGAAATCAACAAACTTCTAGCTAAAGGATGTATTGAACCCTCATCCAGCGCTTACAGTTTCCCGATCACTCTTGACAAAAAGAAAAACGGCTCCTGGAGGCTGTGCATGGATTTTCGAAAACTAAACAAATGTTCAGTGCCCGATGCTTATCCCCTACCTCGTATAAATCACATATTGGACAAGCTCCGAGAGGCAATATTCATCAGTTGTCTGGATTTGGAGAATGGTTATTGGCAGATCCCCATGGCTGAAAGCAGCCGGAAATTCACCGCATTTACAGTACCGGGTAGGGGCCTCTACTAATGGAAAGTTATGCCATTTGGGCTCTGCACCGGCAACATTTCAATGTACACTTGATAAAGTCATCGGTCCAGACATGGAACCGCACGCTTTTGCTTACCTAGACGACATTATTATTACCAGCCGAACTTTAGAGGAGCACAAGCGCCATTTGTTGGAAGTTTTCAAGCGTCTTAGACAGGCCAAATTGAGGGTCAACCCCGAGAAGTGTAAATTTTTCAAACGGGAGATAAAATATCTAGGACATGTCGTATGCGGAGAGGGGATTAGAACAAAGTAGCAGCAATCAAGGAAATACAACCGCCGAGAAATGCGCGAGACGTGCGTACATTTTTAGGTGTCGCTTCGTGGTACTGGCGTTTTGTACCGGATTTTGCAAAAGTATCCAAACCTCTTACCACTCTTTTAAAGAAGGGAAAACACTTCAAGTGGGCAACGGAACAACAAACCGCATTCACTGAGGCGCCGGTTTTGGCCTGCCCCGACTTTTCTAAAACATTTACACTGCAAACAGATGCCAGCGATTTTGGACTTGTTGCAGTCCTTACGCAAAACCTCGATGGAGCCGAAAGAGTGATAGCTTACGCTAGCCGCCACTTAAATAACGCCGAGAGAAACTACACCACCACTGAGAAAGAATGCCTTGCTATTATTTGGGGCATAAGGAAAATGAGAATGTACCTGGAAGGTTACGATTTTATTGTCATCACCGACCATTTGGCCTTAAAATGGTTGAATTCAATCGAAACTCCGACAGGTCGTCTAGCACGTTGGGCATTGGAACTTCAACAATACCAATTTACGATTCAGTATCGAAAAGGAGCCCAGAATGTAGTGGCAGATACCTTATCTCGGCAGCCGTTAGAGGTAAATCAACGTATTAGGACCGCGAACCGGCCTTCAGAATGCCCTTGGTTGAATAGGAAAATCAAAGAGGTTCAGGAAAATCCACAAAAATATTCTGATTTCACAATAATTGATGAACAACTTTATCGACATTTTCCCAGAAATCATATTGATGAGGACTGCCATCCCTGGAAGTTGTGTGTCGGATCGGATTTAAGGGAACGGGTACTTCAGGAAAACCACGACGATCCTACAGCTGGCCATCTCGGGATCCGAAAAACCATTAATCGGATCTGTAATCGGTGCTATTGGCCTGGATTGTTCAGAGATGTGAGTCGTTATGTCAGGAGTTGCCAATCGTGTCAAAAATATAAGATAAGTCAACAGAGACCTGTCGGGGAAATGCTAATTCGTTTACCAGAGGAACCATGGGTATCTATTTGTATGGACTTTGTGGGTTCCTTGCCACGAACAAAACACGGCCATACCATGTTATTGGTGATTATGGATAAATTCTCCAAATAGACTGAGCTTATTCCAATGCGAAAGGCCACATCGGAAAGCTTAATCAAAGCCTTCCGGGAACGTATCTTGGCAAGGTTCGGGGTACCAAAAGTGGTGATAACCGACAACGGGTCCCAATTTACCAGTCGGGTGTTCCAGAAATATTTGGAAGAGATCGGTGTCAAGCAACAACTAACCGCGCCATACACCCCTCAGGAGAACCCCACGGAGCGAACGAACCGCACAATAAAAACTATAATTTCACAATTTGTCAAGAATAAACACACTATGTGGGACGATCTGTTGCCAGAAATCTCATTGGCCTTTAACGCGAGTTGCTCTGAATCGACCGGATATTCACCATTTGTAACACAGGGTCGTGAACCCCGACTACTTCGCGCGTTATATGATGAAGTTACAACCGGCACCGGAACTATCCAACAAACTCTGAAAGACCGAGCCATGCAGCTGTCGGAAATATTTCGAATTGTACGAAATAATTTGACTCGAGCCGCACGGGATCAACAGCGCTACTATAATTTGAGAAGACGACCATGGAAACCGACCATTGGTCAGAAGGTTTTGGTCAGACAACACCCATTATCAAAGGCTGTTGACAATTTTGCCGCAAAACTTGCCCCAAAGTACGACGGACCATACACCATCGTTGAATTTCCTTCTCGGGTTATAGTTAGGATTAAGGGTCTGAAGAACGGGGATATTAGGACCGCCCACATTAGCGAAATTAGACCTTTCGTGCCCGATATTTGAAATTTATTAACTTTAACAATATTTTATTTTATATTTTTTTTAAATTCCCGGAACTAAATCTGTATTTTTCTCATCCCTAGATAAACTAATCCTATCACAATAAACGATACTCAGCTGTAATATGGACAACGGTAGATTTAAGGAAGCAAAAGAGAAAGTCCACGCACGGTTAGTAGAAGAACAAGCAAAGGTTAGACGAACAATCCTTCTGGACGGAAAACTGCCCCACCGTTTGCGATCTGTTCATCCACAGCCGATAATATTCAGCGACAGGATACGGAGGTTCCACCGTCAATTGCATTTGAGATTATGGCGGATGGATTGTCACAGTTAGAATGGGAATTGCTCACGCCAATGATCGAGGAAATACGCTCCCAGATGACACATAGAACGGGCGTTGTGTTAGAGTTACCCGATGGAAAAAGAAACCGCGTGCAGTTGCGACAGTCATGGGCGAAGATCAAACGTATTTGTCAACGAAAGGGGGACGTGTTAAGATTAAAGTCGTCCCTCGTTTTAACACACACCAAATACACTGAATATTAATACTAACCACTTATTTTGTTTTATAATGAATTTGTCCTTTTGTTATGTATATACCGTCATTTAATCGAATAACAAATAGTTATTTCATATGAAAATTCAAATCTCTGTTGTCCATTAATGTTTAAATTGTTAAGCCATAAAGATATTCTAGTTAAAGCTAATTAGACATCGCTTGAAGCTATGCCCGTCGTGTCGTGTTTATGTTAAATATGGATGAACGTATGTTTGTATGTATGTAGTGAATGTTTGTGATCACAAAATTGTGTATAAAAGGAGGCCACTCACAGCAGCGAAAGTTAGTTGGCCTGCGGCTTTCAATTGCAGGAGTTTCCGAATTATATTCAATCTGTCATTCATTTAGGGACTATCGTCATCGTGATCTGTGGAAATAGTGAGTGTCGTGTTGGTCGTCGTACAACGTGTGCCGCAAACTAACCTGAGCTAAAATATTATAAGAACGTCTAAAACAAAACTACTAGCAATCTAATTATACAGTGATAAACAAATTTTAAGATAAGAGATTAATTTAAATAAAGTGATACGTTTTAATGAATAAAATCGAGTTGTATGTGTTTTCCTTTGGTCTCTGGATCAAATAAATGATTCTGTAGTGAACCTTGGACTCGACTGAGTCTATCCCGGCAACCGGTGAAAAACACGTCGTTACAAGTTCATCAATCATCGCTGGCTTGTTGGCATAGACCATAGATTTGACGTAGCCCCACAGGAAATAGTCCAACGGCGTCAAATCGCACGCCCGAGGCGGCCAATCGACTGAACCATTTCGTGAGATAACACGTTCTCCAAACTTGGTTTGCAATAAATTGATTGTGGCTTGTGGCGCCGTCCTGTTAGAACCACATGTCCTCCAAGTCCATATTATCCAATTGGGGCCAAAAATATTCGGTTATCATTGAACGGTAGCGATTCCCATTCACAGTAACGTGCCGGTTTTGATCATCACGGAAGAAGTACGGCCCAATGACGCCGCCGGCCCATAAACCGCACCAAACCGTAATTTTTTCGGGATGCAATGATGACTCATGGAGCACGTGTGGATTGCTGTCTGACCAATAACGCATATTTTGTTTATTGACGAAGCCATTCAGCCAGAAATGAGCCTCATCGCTGAAGATGATTTTTCGATGAAAATCCGAATCATTTTCAAGTTGTTGCTCAGCCCAATTCACGAACATACGACGCTTCTAGTGGTCAAGCGGCTTCAGTTCTTGCGTCAGTTTGATCTTGTAAGGATGTAGGCCAAGATCTTTTCGCAAAATTTGCCACAACGACGTCACAGAGATGCCCAACGCTTGAGAACGACGTGTGAGAGACACATTTGGGCTTTCTTCAACTGAAGCCTCAGCGGCAGCAATATTCTCGACACTACGGGCACTTCTTTGTCTCACTGGCACGGGAACATTTTGTACTGTGCCTGTGGATTCAAATTTTTCCACCAGACGCTCAATTGTTGATCTGCTAGGACGATTATGACGACCATAAGTTGGACGTAGCGCTCTTAACGTTGAGGCCACTGACTCCGAATTTCGGTAGTACATTTTAATAATTTCGATTCGTTGTTGGCTCGTATATCTTTCCATCATGAAATGGCAAACCTTACTGAAGAGAAATGTCAAAAGAGCGGCAAGAAATATTGCGTCGTTTGCTGTCCCTCTCTTTCTACTTTTGTAGCGTCCCTGTTGAAAACCCTTTATTTACGATAAAGTGTTAAATTAATTAATATATGAATTAATTAACAAAAACAAAAGAATAGTAATAAATAAATAAAGTTTACTTAAATTTAGATTTTTTAAATTTAACAAAAAATGTTTTAAAATTAACAGATTTTATTTTAAGCTAAAAAACAGGAATAAACTTTGTTAAAATAACAAATTTTTCTATTCAGCCAACATATGACACAATTGAAAAAATAATGATCAACTACTATGTATTTTTTGGGTGTAGTAATTTGTCCACAAAATCAATTGTTGTAAGTTAGTGTCATATTAATTACAATTTAAAAAAATCAAATCATATGTACTATGTACCATAGTCGGGAAGTATTCAGTACCTCAGTACTTAAGTACTAGTAAAGTACAAATATTTGGTACTTGTACTTAAAAAAAATAAGTACAAGTACTTTGAATGTACTTGTACTTAAGTACAATTACTTGGTTAATTACTTGGTACTTTCTAAGTACCAAGGTACTTAACAAGTACTGTGGAACTTGCTAAGTACTACGGGTACTTGCTAAGTTCTGTGGTACTTGCTAAGTAGTATAGGTACTTGCTAAGTTCTATGGTACTTGCTAAGTACCTTTGGTACTTGTTAAGTACCTTTGGTACTTGTTAAATACTATGGTACTTGCTAAGTACCTTTGGTACTTGTTAAGTACCATGGACTTGTTAAGTACCTTTGGTACTTGTTAAGTACCTTTGGTACTTGCTAAGTACCTTTGGTACTTGCTAAGTACCTTTGGTACTTGCTAAGTACTATGGTACTTACTAAGTACTATTGTAGTTTTTGTGGCCCTTTGTTCCCAATGGAACCATAGGATATAATATATATATGTGTGTGAAATTATCCATAAAAAAGTTATCCATAGATTTTTCTCATGTGGAACTTAAGTGGAACACAATTTTATTTAATAAAATAATTAAAATAGTCGAATTTAGTCAATAAAATTACTTAAAAATAAATGAATTTTAATGTTTAAAGCGTTTATTTTAATTTAAATACAATGCAAGTGCTGTTAAGTGTATATTTACTATTTTCCTTTACTTTGCAAATGGAAAATTTACGTGCAAATTTCTTAGCTCCTCCGATGAATTAGATGCTGGGACACATACCCATGAGTCCTAGCATATTTTAAGGTATGTCCCATATTGGCGAATCCAACCTGTGCACTACAAACAGTCTGCCAAAGTTATCCATAGATTTGGATTACGGCCATGTAAGAAAATATTTCAAGATTATTTTCTCGACTCCTCCGATGAATTGGATAACGGGGCATATACCTATGCAATCTGCAGGAGTCCGAGAATATTTGCAATTATGGCCCATATTGGCTAATCGCACCTGTGCACTACAAACAATCCTTCAAAGTCATCCATAAATTTTTGGCAAATTTCGAAATTATGGATGTGCTAATTTCTCCGTTCCTCCGATGAATTGGGTCTGGGCCACATACCCCTGGAATCTACAAGAGTCCTAGCATGTTTTAAGGTAAGTCCCATATTGGCGAATCGAACCTGTGTACTACAAACAGTCTGCCAAAGTCATCCATAGATTTTGATTTTTGGCAAATTTGAAAAATATGGCAGTACAATTTTCTCCGCTCCTCTGATGATTTGGATTATGGGACACATACCCATCGAATCTACAAGAGTCCGAGCAAATTTTAAGGTATGTCCCATATTGGCGAATCGCACCTGTGCAGTACTAACAGTCTTCAAAGTCATCCGTAGATTTGGATTTCGGCCTTATAAAAAAAATATTTTAAGAATATTTTCTCGACTCCTCCGATGAATTGGATGATGGGACACATATCCATAGAATCTACAAGAGTCCGAGAATATTTTAAGGTATGCCCCATACTGGCGAATCGAACCTGTGAATTACAGTCTGCCAAAGTCATCCATAGATTTAAATTTTTAGCAAATTGTATTATGGGACACAAACCCATGGAATCTACAAGAGTCCGAGAATATTTTCAGGTATGTTCAATATTGGCGAATCGCCATGGGGCCTTACAACCGGCCATAAAAGTTGTCCATAAATTTGGTTTTTTATAAAGTAAAAATTTAAAAATAAAAATTTTTCGTGCGCTTTCCAGGAAAATATAGGAATGGTCACGGATTGAACTGTGCATAGAATCGAAGGATAAAAACCGTAGATTCCGAAACTATTTTCTTATCAAATATCGAATGTAGGTTTTAGAGAAAAAAATGGTTTATGTGTTAGAACCCAGATTTCCAAAAACAATTAATTTAATGCCCAATCCAGGTCAAATTAGGAATGGTCAGAAGATACACTATTTCTTCGAAGGACGACCATCATCTGTAAATGGAAAAACACTTTTCGTTTTAAAAATCGAGTGCAGGGTTTGAAATATATTGTAATTTTATAAATTGTACCAAAATGAAAATTTTTAAAAATGTTGCCTTAATTTTCTTAGCTTGTCCGATCATTTGGAAAATGAGTCACATACCAACGAACTCTACTTGACTCCAAGAGTATTTTAAGGTATGTCCCATTTTGGCGAATCGCCGTTTTGTACTATAAATGGTCTTTCAAAATCATTCATAAATTTTAATTTTTGACAAATTTGAAAAATATGGCAGTATTATTTTTTCTGCTCCTCCGATGATTTGGAAAATGGAACACATACCTATAGAATCTACTTGACTACAAAAAAATTTTATGTATGTCTAATCTTGGCGAATCGCCTTGCGGCCTTACAACCGGCCATAAAAGCTATCCATAAATTTGGTTTTTTATGTGGTAAAAATTTTGAAATAAAAATTGTACGTGCGCTTTCCAGGAAAATATGGGAATGGTCAGGGCCTTAGTTGTGCCTGAATTTGAAGCATGAAAACCGAGGATTCTTAATCTATTTTTGTTTAAGAAATCGTGTGTAGGTTTTATAGCAAAAATTGGTTTATGTATTGTAACCCAGATTTCTGGAAATATTTAATTTAATACCCACTCCAGGCAAAATTAGGAATGGTCAAAAGATGAACTATTTTCTTGAAGGTCGGCCACCATCTGTAAATACAAATACAATTTTCATTTTTAAAATCGAGTGCAGATTTAAAATTTATTATAATTTTTGAAATTGTATCAAATTGGGAATTTTTAAAAATGTTATCAAAATTTAAAAAAATTTCCAAAAATTAGACAAAATCTCCAAAATTGTAAAATATCGTAAAATTTTTGAAAAAATCGTTTTGAAAAAATTGTCTATATGTGAAAAATTACCAAAATCGTCAAAATTTGGAAAATTGGAAAAAATCGGGAAATTTTGAAAGATTGAAAAAATTAAAAATTTTTAAAAAATTACCAAAATTTCAAAAAGTTGTCAAAATTGGAAAAAATTGCATAAATTGAAAAAATTTAAAAATTTGTGAAAATCGACAAAAATTAGAAAAAATCGCCAAAATTGAAAAAATTGTCCAGGTATTAAAAAACGAAATTTCCAAAATTTATTTCTCGCATTTATTTTTCCTTGTTACAAAACCGTTGTCCGTTTGCATTTAACTAATTTGGTTTTAAAGATACTAGCGATATGACAAATAAAAGCCCTTTTCTCTCTACGAGGCTTAGTTTTTGAGAGAAACGCAATTTTAAAATCTAGCAATGCAAGTCAAAATTTAGTTTCGGTATCGGGGTATTGGTAGTGGGTTTTGACCTTTGGTGCAGTAATTTTTCCTCTAGCTCTTCTAGTTTGGCAGATATGGATGCTTAAAATTTTATTTTAGCGATTTTCGCACTGATTTTTCCACATGTGACGCAAATCGCTAAAATAAAATTTTAAGCATCCATATCTCCCAAACTAGAAGAGCTAGAGGAAAAATGACTGCACCAAAGGTCAAAACCCACTACCAATACCCCGATACCGAAACTAAATTTTGACTTGCATTGCTAGATTTTAAAATTGCTCAAAAACTAAGCCTCGTAGAGAGAAAAGGGCTTTTATTTGTCACATCGCTAGTATCTTTAAAACCAAATTAGTTGAATACAATCGGACAACGGTTTAGTAACAAGGAAAAATAAATGCGAGAAATAAATTTTGGAAATTTCGTTTTTTAATACCCCCGGGTAAAAATCTTAATATGGTGTCATATATAATTATATCTTATTTGATAAGTCCCCATATACAACGACATACAACTAGATCCGAAAAATGGGTCATCTACTTGTGTCTAATTATATCAAATTATATATAATTTGATACAGTTTGATCCGAGATTTGTCCATATCCAGGACATCAAATTACATCTAATTCGATATAAAAACATCTGATTTTATATAATTTTGTCTAATAGTAGGTATACTTTTTATGCATATATATATATATTTGTTCCTTTTACTCCTGCAAGGAGCATAGGGCCGCAAAATACGGTTTCGGTAATCATGTTTGGTTTAAGATGAATGGCTGATTGGGCCAAAGCATCCGATCCTGGTGTTGGGGCTGCCAACATTGCCTCCAGGCCTGCAGTGGTTGCGCAGGGATTTAATCCAAGCGCCAATAGGGTTATACCGCCCATGGTCGGTTGGGATATTGGTTTTTTGGTTGGCGCCAATTGCTCGCCACGACGTTACAAGGATCATAGGCAAACTCGGGACTTAGTGGGAGCTCGAAAGACCCTCCGAGACTCTCCCCTTGTAACCGCTGACTGTCCGCGGCTGCCATTGGCAGCTACTCCACATTTCTGCGGAATCACTATCCGCAACCTGTGACGCGTCCGGTAGCACTCAGCTGTGCTTCCCATAAGCAAATAATATATCATACATCGTCATAAAAATGACAAGGTGTGATATACCATTCGCAAGGGCGGACTTTTTATGCATACGGGCTATTAAATTGTTATTGAAATTTCTATAGCTTGAACAATTTTAAATGCCCAAATTTTATAACATAAAATAAAAATTTTAATGCTTTTGTCTTCTAAATCGTACGCATCATTTTTTAATATAATTTTATATGCAAAAAAATCACGTGAAAATTATATGGCTGTGGAGAAATTAACTCTTAATTTATATTAATTTGTATGAGATCATATAGAAAGTTATATAAAACGAGTAAAAAGGTTAAAGTCGGGCATGCCGACTATACAATACCCTACACCAGTCTGGTGTATTGTTTGGATCCGAAATTCGAATGGGTTAAAATGGGGCTTATGTCAAAATTTTCTATAATGTGAATCAGCGCACCAAATTTCATTAAAATATCTTAATATTTGCGACCTGCAGTTTGTAACCAAGCCAATTTTGGGGGGACCCTTATATGGGCACTAGTTCTAAACATGGACCGATGTTCACCAAAATCAATAGGCTTCGTCCTTGGGCCAACATATGTCTATGTACCAAATTTCATCAAAATATCATAATATTTGCGACCTGCAGCGTATAAACAGTATAATTTTGGTAGGACCCTTATATGGGCACTAGGTCTAAACATAGACCGATGTTCACCAAAATTAATAGGCTGCGTTATTGGGCCAATATAGGTCTGTGTATCAAATTTCATCAAAATATCTTAATATTTGCGACCTGCAGCGTATAAACATTATAATTTTGGTAGGACCCTTATATGGGCACTAGGTCTAAACATGGACCAATGTTCACCAAAATTAATAGGCTGCGTTATTGGCCCAATGTAGGTCTGTGTACCAAATTTCATCAAAATATCTTAATATTTACGACCTGCAGCGTATAAACAGTATAATTTTGATAGGACCCTTATATGGGCACTAGGTCTAAACATGGACCGATGTTCACCAAAATCAATAGGCTGCATTATTGGGCCAATATAGGTCTGTGTACCAAATTTCATCAAAATATCTTAATATTTACGACCTGCAGCATATAAACAGTATAATTTTTGTAGGACCCTTATATGGGCACTAGGTCTAAACATGGACCGATGTTCACGAAAATCAATAGGCTGCGTTATTGGGCCAATATAGGTCTGTGTACCAAATTTCGTCAAAATATCTTAATATTTACGACCTGCAGCGTATAAACAGTATAATTTTGGTAGGACCCTTATATGGGCACTAGGTCTAAACATGGACCGATGTTCAAAAAAATCAAACTTGTTCGTCCTTGGGCCAACATAGGTCTGCGTACCAAATTTCATCAAAATATCTTAATAGTTGCGACCTGTAGAGTGCGCACAAGATTGCATGGACAGACAGACAGACAGACGGACGGACAGACGGACATCGTTAAATCGAAATAAAAAAAAATTCTGAACCGATCGGTATACTATAAGGTGGGTCTACGACCAATATTTTTTGGTGTTACAAACATCAGGACAAACTTATAATACCCTGACCACATAGTGGTGTAGGGTATAATTACAAGAAAATATTTTTAGTATGACGATACATACAGTGTTATATAACTTAGTATCGAACCATATATAATCATATCGGTCACTAGATATATTTTGATTAGTTTGATATGGCTTATGTAATTATATATGGAGTCAGATTTGGGGATATGTAATAACATCAATTACCGTACAAAAAATTCATTGAAAAAATAATATCAGATGTAGTTGTAAATAATGAAATGTGTGTTAATGTGACTCCATTCACCGTCAGATATAACCCAATCACATTATATATAACAATATATAACTATTTTTACTCGGGCCTGGACAATTTTTTTAATTTTGGCGATTTTTTCTAATTTTTGTCGATTTTCACAAATTTTTAAATTTTTTCAATTTATGCAATTTTTGCCAATTTTGACAACTTTTTGAAATTTTGGTAATTTTTTAAAAATTTTTAATTTTTTTCAATTTTTCAAAATTTCCCGATTTTTTCCAATTTTCCAAATTTTGACGATTTGGTAATTTTTCACATCTTGACAATTTTTTCAAAAATTTTACGATATTTTACAATTTTGGAGATTTTGTCTAATTTTTGACAATTTTTTTAAATTTTGACTATTTGGACAATTTTTTCAAATATTGACTATTTTTTCAAGTTATGACGATTTTTTCAAAATTTTTACAGTTTTTTAATTTTGGGAATTTTTCAAAATTTTTCCAAATTTTTGACGACTTTGTGAAATTTTGGTAATTTTTTAAAATATTGACAATTTTATAAATTTTTACGATATTTCGCAATTTTTTCGATTTTGTCTAATTTTTGAAGATTGTTTTTTTAATTTTGATTATTTGGGCAATTTATGCAAATATTGACGATTTTTTGAAGTTATGACGTTTTCAAAATTTTTGCAAAATTTTTCAATTTTGCCAATTTTTCAAAATTTTCCGATTTTTTCCAATTTTTAACGACTTTTTGAAATTTTAACGATTTTGGTAATTTTTTTAAATATTGACGATTTTTCCAAAGTTTTACAACATTTTGCAAATTTGGCGATTTTGTCTAATTTTTGGCGATTTTTTTAAAATTTTTCAAATATTGACAATTTTTTCAAGTTATGACGATTTTTTCAAAATTTTTCAATTTGGGCAATTTTCAAATTTTGGGCGATTTTTTCTAAATTTTAACGATTTTTTTAATTTGGCGATTTTTTTAATTTTTGACGATGTTGAGAAATTTTGAAGATTTTTTAATATTTTGTCGATTTTTTAAATTTTTTTATAAAATTACATGTGATTTGTTTTCCAATTTCTAAGATTTTTTCAATTTTTGCCATTTTTTTTAATTTTTTCCAATTTTGCCGATTTTTTTTTAATTTTTGACGATTTTTTAAAATTTTAGATTTTTTTATTTTGGTGATTTTTTCACTTTTGACGTTGTTTTTAATTTTAAAGTTTTTTTCACTTTTGATGATTTTTTTTTAATTTTGGCCATTTTTTTTTTTGGCGATTTTTTCTGATATTTGAAACTTTTCAATTTCAGCTATGTGTTTTTCAATTTTTAAAATTCAAAATCTAGGGACTATAGCTGCGTTTGTGCGGTATTCCTATCAATGATATCTCGAACAATTTTGACAATAGAAAGCCGGAATACGTTGAAAAACTTTCAAAATCGTTCTTGATAACACTGATAGAGTCACACAAACACAGCTAATATTACTGTTGGATATAGTGTAACTAAGTTACCGTTTTTATTTTTTATAATTACTATATTATTTTAATGGGAGCGAGCTTTTTTAGCGGCTCGATTTCAAAAAACTCAATTAAATTTCGTTAAAGAGCTACTCGATAAAAAAAGGTCTATGAAATTTTTTATACAAACTGCTCGATTTAAAAAACTCATTCAGTTTTGTAAACGAGCCTTTTCATTTTTATAAGCTCTTAATTTTTTTTAGTTGCGAGCTTTTTTCATTTGAGCAGCTCTTTTAATTTTGGCTTCCGAGCTTTTTAAAAAAATGTATATATTTATGGCTCACTCGAGCTTTCTTTCCATCCCTGGTATAAATACAAGGTTTACGCTATGTAACATTAATGTACGACGCTACATGAATCCCACTAATCTTTTCTAGGCTTGTTAACTGGTTCTTCCTGAGTCTTTTATTAAAATTTTTAATTTTTTTTGTATTTTTTTTTAAAGACATAAACAGACAAAATATAGTATCATAGTACTTTGCGAGTACCATAGTACTTGTTAAGTACCTATAGTACTTAGCAAGTACTATAGGTACTTGTTAAGTACTATAAGTGTTAAATATCTTGTGTTAAATATCGAAGTTATTTTGTTTTTGTGTAATTTTCAGATTTTGAATTTTTATGTGTAATCTGACACTGATGAGGGGGTTGGGACCTCCTGGGGTATTGCTAGAGCTAGCTGGCAACCTCATCAGCCCAACAGTTTGCAACATAATGGTACTATGGTACTTGCTAAGTACCTTTGGTACTTGCTAAGTACCTTTGGTACTTGCTAAGTACCAAAGGTACTTAACAAGTACCATAGAACTTAACAAGTACCAAAGGTACTTAACAAGTACCAAAGGTACTTAACAAGTACCAAAGGTACTTAACAAGCAGCAAAGGTACTTAACAAGTACCAAAGGTACTTAGCAAGTACCATAGTACTTAGCAAGTACCAAAGGTACATACATATTTACGATAAAGTGTGAAATTAATTAATATATAAATTAATTAACAAAACTTAACAAGTACCAAAGGTACTTAACAAGTACCAAAGGTACTTAACAAGCACCAAAGGTACTAAGCAAGTACCATAGTACTTAGCAAGTACCAAAGGTACATACATATTTACGATAAAGTGTGAAATTAATTAATATATAAATTAATTAACAAAATAATAAATAAAATAGGAAATATAATAAGTTTAATTGTATTTTTTTTAAAGCTGCTAGTGTTTCTTTTTTCTTTTGTTTGCATATACAAAACTCTTTAAATTCCAACTACATAGTTTGCTGTCCCCAGTCTACTATCCAGTCTGCTACCCAGCAAAATCTTTCATTACCAAATAAGTGGTTATATAATAGAAATTTATAGCTCCGTACAACTTATTTTTTGGCGTCTAAACTCATTATTTTTGTTTATATATATTCCCATCGTTCCTATAAGGAGCATAGGGCCTTAACAAACTTCTTCCATTCAGATCTGTCCATCGCAATATTTTTTACTTCACTCCAGCTTTTATTCATTTTCTTCGTCTCGCTATCAATTTTCCTTCGCCATGTGTGCGCTGGTCGCCCTCTTCTGCGACTTCCCTGGGGATTCCACTCGATAGCATTTCTGGCAATATCGGACATTGGTTTGCGGAGTGTGTGTCCAATCCAGTTCCACTTTCTTCTTTGTATCTCTACACATAGTGGTATTTGACGTGTTTCATCCCACAGACTGTTGTTTGAGATGGTTCGTGGCCAGAAAATTCGTAGAATTCTTCGGAGACATTTATTTACGAAAACTTGCAAAGCATTAATGTCTCGGGAAGCAGCATTCCAAGTTTCACAACCATATAACAATGTTGATTTGACATTGGTGTTGAAAATGTTAATTTTAACACGGCGTGATATTGAAGACGATTTCCATATCTTAGTGAGCTGACCGAAAGATTGTGTTGCCTTCTTTATTCGACCAACAATGTCCCCACTAGATCCACCAGTTTGGTTTATAATAGCTCCAAGATAGCAAAACGTTTCAACTTCGTCTAGTATATGATCATTTACCAAGAAGGGGTTCAAGTTTTCGGAATTAATTCGCATGACCTTGGTTTTCCTGATATTAATTTTCAATCCGGCCTTCTCTGATACATGGATGAGCCGCTCTAGTTGTGCGGCCATGTCACTATAGCTATGAGCAAGGAGGCATATGTCATCGGTATATTCAAGATCCTCCAACCTTTCGCGCAGCCCCCATACGATTCCTCGGTTTCCCATCATTGCTTGATTCATCACGCTATCAAGCACTATATTGAAGAGTAGTGGGGACATCACACATCCTTGGCGAACACCAGTGTTAACTTCAATCTTACGGCTGAGCATACCATCATGTAGAATTCGGCAGCTTGCCCCTGTGTAGAGACATTTAATCATTTGGATGAGTTTAAGTGGGACCCCTTTGCATTCAAGAGCATTCCAAATAACATTATGGGCGAAGGTGTCAAATGCCTTCTCAAAATCAATGAAAATAAGGTACAGGGGAGACCTCCATTCAACTGACTGCTCTACGATGATTCTTAGTGAATTAATGTGGTCCACACAGGACTTGTTGGGACAAAAACCAGCCTCTTGTTTTCTTAAATCTGGCATCAATTCGTCCGATATTCTTTTGGTTATAACGTGAGCTAAGACTTTATTTAACATACTTAATAAGGTGATTCCCCTCCAGTTGTTATGATTTGTTAAGTCACCTTTCTTAGGTATTTTAACAATAATGCCTTCTTTGAGATCGTCTGGAATCCTCTCTGATACCCAGATTTGTTCTATTAGAGGTAGTATCAGTTCCGCGGTCATTCTCGGATTTGCCTTTAGGAGCTCTGAGGATATGTTATCACTGCCTGGGCTTTTGTTTTTCTTAAGCGACTTGATAGCTTGTATAATCTCAGACATTGCTGGTGGGGTAATGCTGATGTTTAGCTGTGTATCGTGATCGATACAGTCGCATATAGCCGGGTTTATTCGAGGACGTGAAGAAAACATTTCAGAGTAGTATGTAGCCCAAAGTTCAAGTTGTTCGTCTTTAGAGGTGATGAGTGTGCCGGAGTTATCCCTAACCGGTTTGGAGGAGACTGATGTGCTGGTATTTGTTAGCTTCTTGATGAGACGGTATAAGTCACTCGTTCGGTTTGTCTCAGCTGCAGCTTGAGCTTCTTGGGCTATGGAATTCGTCCATGCACGTTTGTCTTTACGAGCACTGCGTTTTACATCTCGATCTAAACTAGCATGTTGGTTTTGAAGAGCTGACCCTTCACTTTTGGTTGCGGCAGAATTGAGTGCAGCTTTAAGCTTTTTCCTTTCAATTATAATCCGCCATGTCTCGTCAGATATCCATTCCTTTCGTCTTATTGATTTAAGACCTATATGTTCTGTGGCTGCATTTGAAAACGTGTTCTTTATTAATTGCCAGTCTTTTCGTTGCTCGTGAGTTGTTGATGTCAACGATTCGTTCAAGGCACTTAAATAGTTTGATGAGACCAATGGGATTTTCAGTCTGTTTACATCGAACCTCTTTGATATACGTGGTTCTTTCCTTTTTATCGCCGCTATCTTTATACGCACACTTGCGATGAGTAGGTGGTGATCGCTGGCTATATCAGCACCTCTTTTATTTTGCACATCCAACAGTGAACCACGCCATTTCCTGGAGATAGCTATATGATCTATTTTTGTTTGGCGTGGTCGTTTTGATAAGTAGTCACGCTTACCCGCTCGCTTACGAAAAAATGAGAAATAAGTAGTTATGAGATTTTGAATAATAAGTGGTTACACACATGCTTAAAAAAGTTGAATTATAAGTGGTTATCCGATTGCTTACTTGATTCTTAAAAATAAGGAGTTAAGCAAATACTATTAGCTTAAGGAAATACATTCAGAAAAATTTAAGTTTCCTCTAGTGTGTAATTTTAGGACTCGTCATAAAAATTTAGACATAAAACATATTTATATATAATAAATAAAAATGTATAAAATTTAACTGTGTAAAAAGTACTTATTTAAACTATTACGAGTAAGTCATTATTTTATTTTACAATGAATACAATAGGCAGTTATTAGGAATTCATTATTTTATATTATAAAATAATGCAAAAGGTAATGACATATCATTTTTGGTAATGCAGATATTAATGAGGTATCATTACCAATATTTTGCTGGGAATCCACAGTCTACTATGCAGTTTCGTTACTCAGTCAAGTAAAAACACATTAACCAGTAACTCAAAACGCAGCAAGCAGAAGAAACACAATTTGTTTTGTTGCTGAACTCACACAGTTACGCTGCGCTTATTTTGAAAACTTAAAAAATGTAAATGATGACTGTGTGTGTATTTGAAATTTACTTACACAATTAGAATGAAATAAGCAAGTTAATGGTTGAATATGAAAGTGTGAACTATTTTAAGCACAGTCACCAGTTGAGGCAATTTTTTTTTAAACTTGTTATTAAACACTGGTTAATTCATAATAAGGAAATTGGCCTCGAACTGAATTAATAAATTTCTAATTAATCAATTAAAAAAAGGTCGAAAAAACAATTTTTATTTTTTAAATAAAATTCATGGATGGTAACCGAAACGAATGCGGTTATCGTTAGGGTAACGATATTTTAGGTCATTTCGGTAACGATAGTTTAAGGGTAACGCTATTTCATTTATTCCGGTATCTGTATTTTAAGGATAACGGTATTTGAGTTATTTCGGTAACGGTATTTTAAAGATAACGATATTTGGGTTATTTCGGTAACGGTATTTTAAAGTTAACGGTATTTCAGTTATATCGGTAACGGTTTTTTAAGGGTAACAGTAGTCAGTTACTTCGATGCATCCCGCAATTTTTTTTTCAAAAAGCAAACGAAATTGATAAGATTTATCAACTTAATGTACAAAAAATACTCAATAACCACGTGAAATTACCAAAAGCAAAAAATTAAAAATAACGGTAACGGTATTTTAGGGATAACGGTATTTCATTTGTTTCTGTAAAGGTATTTTAAGGGTATTGATATTTCATTTATTTCGGTGTCGGTATTTTAAGGATAACGGTATTTCAGTTATTTCGGTAACGGTATTTTGAGGATAACGGTATTCCGGGTATTTCGGTATCGGTATTTTAGGGGTAACGGTAGTCAGTTGAAAGATGAATCGATAACGGTATTTTAGCGGTATTGCCTGCCAACCCTGATAAAAATTAAAAAACCAACATTTTAATTCGATAAATTTTTAATTCCTATTTCCTTTTTTAATATAATTTCAGTAACAACGAATAAAATTAATTTAAAACATAAAACTAATCCGGAAAAATATAGCTACAAATTTTATTTTACAGATAAAATTCAAACAATTGTATTTTTACTGTTCAGGAATAGAATCTTTGTATTATAAATTGACTATATTTTAGGTGCGTATCAGAGAACTGCAAAATCAACATTTTTCTTGATTTAATCATACACTAAAATTTTTATTCACAGTTAATTGCCAAACAATATTCAATGTTGAATAAAATCACTATCATGCAGCTGAACGCGTCAGGCACGTAGCTAGGGGGAGGGGGCTTGGGGCTCGAACCCCCCCCCCCCGAAATTATTTAACAAATTTTGAAACGTAATAAAACTGTTGAGTATATAGAAAAACGTTATATAAACAGATTAAAGGAATTGTAATTTTTAATTTTTTTAAAATTGTTTGAGCAAAATCGGACTATTGGTTCTCGAGTTATGTCAAAAAAAAGACCACCAAAGGTCAAATCGATATATCTCGATTCCTAGGGGTGACCCAGCGAAACGCCGGGACAAGTATAACTTCTTTTTTACCGATATAACTTTCCCCGGTAGTTTGAACCCTTCCCGATCACTGACCCCTACCATTTGTCTCACAGTGTTATTAGCAGTTTGGTGTTAAAAATTGTCGAAATCTATTCTATTTTCCTAATTCCAACACAATGCACTGCCATAAGTACCCAGGAAAAAAAAGTAGTAAAAACATAACAACAGATGAATAGGGATTAGTGATAATTTGTGGTTTTCACTGATGAATTTAACAGTGGCTTGTCATAGGAGGGAAGTTGTTCTTTTTTGAATTTGTTTTAATTTAATTAAAAAAAAAAAACATGCATCGTGTGGGGTTTGAACCCACACTCGTTGGCATTTCCAGCAGACGCTCTACCCCTTATGCTATGGCTTGTTATAACTTGCAGCTGACTTTTAGCAGTCTTGTTCAGTAAATTGTTATATTTATTTCTTTCTATTTTTATTAACAAAAATATATAACATATTGGAAAATATATAAAGTTGTTTTTTTTATAAAAATAATACACTCATATAAAGAAATAAAGCTGTAAAAATAGGAGAAAAAGCTATTAAAAATTATGTAATTAAAAATGACCTTGCAAAAAAACTGCTGATATTAGCAGATTGTTTTTTGCTAAATACTAGTAAGATAAGAAGGAAAAATAAAACTGTTAAATTTACAAAATTTTGGTTACATTTAGTTAACTTTTAATACGAATTACCTTGAGAAAATCCCTAAAAAATTTTGCAGCATATTAGTAGATAAAAAATATTTTTTCTGCAAGGTAATTTTTAACTTATTTTTACTAGTTCTAACTAAAATGTTTACAGGATTTTTTTTTCTGTTATATTTAGTTTCTAAATATATTTAGTAAAAATTTGATAAAAATGGATTTTTTAAATTACAATTTTTTATATACAAACAAAATTGTAATATTTACATTTTTCGTATTTTAACAAAAAATATTTGAAGAATTACATATTTATTTAGAACTTTTATATTTCCATAAAATTTCATTAAAAATTAATAGAAAATTAAAAAAAAAATTTAAATCGTTTCAAAAATTTATTTTTGAGTGTACAAAAATAGAAAAAAATAAAAATTTTACAGTGAAAACTCCAAAAAAATTATTAGTTGTGTAAAAAAAGTTACAAAAAATTTTTTTCGACCTGGTGGGATTCGAACCCGCAACCCTCTGATTTCTGTGCTAGCACGTTCCTATGCAACCCCCATACAAAATATTAACTTCTTATCACCCATGAAAAAGAACTTCTGACTAGCATATATTTATTGCAGCATTAGAGATTAATCAGAACTGGGTCGACAACGACATGTGCTTTTTCATATATTTTGTATGGGAAGCAAAATGTCGCCATGTCGTCCGGCGATTTGTCGTCGGAATAGAATCTATTCTATTTTCGTGACGACACACTAATACACACTTAAAAGATTTGTCAAATTGTTGCCATATTTTTAACTAATTAAAGATTGCCATTAGAACAGTGTTGTTAGAAATTCGTATTAGAGCTGCAAAAATTCGTACTTTGTTTACAAAAAATTTATTTTTTTGACAGAAGAAATATAATTGAAATTTAAAATACATAATTTACGGCAAAAAAGCAAAATTAAATACAATAAAATATAAAACAACAAGAATTAGTGAAAGACCAATTGAATTGGTGAAGAATTGTGGTGAAACAAATACAACCATATTCTTGTTTTGCTTTCCTTTTTTTTTCTAAACGTCAACAAATGTCGACGGTCGATTGTCGCTGAATTCAAATTAATCGTGACGACTTTTGCTGTCGTCGGTCGACAATCGACCCAGTTGTGATTAACCTCTTAGATGTTGTTTAAAAACCATTCCTAATGTAATGAAGGAAGTGATTCATTTAGAAGTCATTCCATTTATTTTTGCTGGGTAGTGGGCATCGCCTGAGTGTTAGTCTATCGTAAAAAAAATATAAATGGTCAGTAAAAATGTGAGGACAACCGGAAATTTTCACACAAAATAAAACATTTTGTACAAACAATCAGAATAAAATTGACTATAATTTGGCATTATAGTTCACAATTCATTTCAATCAATTTTGTTTTTCAACTAGCGTGTTCTTCTAGTTCACTAGTTCTTTCGAGAAATTTTTTAGTTGTTCATACACTAATATAAAAGTCTTTAAAAATTCTTGCTGAAAAAATAGCTGAATCCAGTAGAATCTGTTTGCTAAATATTAGAAAGATACAAACAGCAAGAAAAAATCTTTAAAATTTACAAAATTTCAGCTATATTTTAGTTAATCGAAAATGAAAATTTACCCTGCTAAAATCAGCAAAACATTTTCTGGAAATTAGTCTACTAAACCATCACAAAGAATTTTAAATTTTTATTTTTTTTTTTTTTGATTTTCTTAATGCGAATAAAATCTACACTGCAGAAAGCAGTCTACAATTTTCTAGCAAATATTTCTGTTTATTGTAGCTGGAGAGTTCATTTTTTGTATTCAACTCAATTAAATTTAAACAAATTAACTTTTGAATATATAACAATTTTTACTGCTTTTTTATAGTAATATTCAGCAATATTTTTTTAGCCAATATTAGCAAGGTAAATTTGCAATTCAATTAAATGAAATTTAACTCAAATATTACTAAAACAGTTGCATTTTTGCTGTACTTATCTTACTAATATTTAGCAAAAAGTATTTACTAATTTCAAAAGCTTTCACTTTTAACCAATTTTGAGTACCTTTTGTGCTATTTTTTCAGGATTTTTCTATCAGTATAAGATTATATTATGTCAGTGGCGTGTTTGATAATTCCGAATAAAATAAAAGACCGAAAAGAACAGTTGAAATTTAACTTATTCGTGAACGCGAGAGAGCTCCTAACTCTAAAAATGTGCAACATTTTTGGGCTTTCGCGCCGCACAGATATGCAAACAGGTCATAAAATAAAAACCCGAGCTAACTTTGCAAAATGCTCTGGAATTTTACTTTCATTTCGAGTTGGAACCATCGGGCTTGAAATTATTGTTGCGCTTTGAAATTAGTCTAAGATGATATTGGAATGGCGCTCTCCATTGCAAACCAAAATAATAATGATGTAATTTACTTTTAATTTTTAACCTTTCCGATAATCTATAAAATTGTAATAAAACCCCAGCAAAAAAAAGAGATGCCGAAGCAGTAGAAAATCTTGATGATCTAGATGTACTTCTTTTTTAACATAAACACTAATGATTTTAACATTGAGTTGTCATAGGAGAGGAGTACTACAACTTCAAAATTTTTTCAGTACTTTTTGAGCGATATATTTTTTATTTTAAAAAAGTTTTTTATTGCCGCCATCGGGTTCGAACTTGAGACCTCACGATTGCTAGTTTAGCGCTCTACCGCTGAGCTATTCTTTGATATGAAAGTTGACTGACATAAAAACACTTTGTTACTGCAAGATATTGTTCCTTATTCTCTTCAATAAAAGTACTTATTAAACAAGTGTAAAAGGTGCAATCCAATTCAATATTGTTTTCAGTACTATTTTTACAGGTGCATAAAAAGCAAATTCTCACCATTTTTTTTATATATACATATTTTAAAAAATTTTAAATTATAAAAATATTGAATTTAAACAAATTAATTATAAATACCCGAGTAAAAAAAATTGATCTCGCGCAATATCTAATCATATCCAATTTGATATTGTTGAAGATCTGCTGTAATATCTAGGTGATCCAATTAGATATCAAAATTGGGTGTATCCAATCATATCGTATTAGATCCCATTGTATATATATAGGGATAAACAGAGATCAAGTTATATCTCAAAATTGGGAGGTCCAATGATATCTTTGGGGATAAATGTAGATCTAATTTGATCCGAAAATTGTCGGATCCAGCTATATATTTGCGGATAAACTTAGATCTAATTTGATCCGAAAAATGGCGGATCGAATTAGATCCAGCTATATATTTGTGGATAAACTTAAATCTAATTTGATCTCAATTTTGGCAGATCGAATTAGATCCATCAATATATTTGTGGATAAACTTAGATATAATTTGATCCGAAAAAGTGGCAGATCGAATTAGATCCAGCAATATATTTGGGGATAAAATTGGATCTAATTTGATCCGAAAAATGGCAGATCGAATTAGATCCAGCAATATATTTGTGGATAAACTTAGATCTAATTTGATCCGAAAAATGGCAGATCGAATTAAATCCAGCAATATATTTGGGGATAAACTTAGATCTAATTTGATCCGAAAAATGGCAGATCGAAAAAATGGGTTAATCTAATTATATAAAATTAGATTTAATACAAAAAGTTACATTTTATTTGATACCATTAGACAAAAATAATTCCTTCAGATATCGCTCAGATTGAATTAAATTGTCCATTCTATTGAAATTACTTCTTGATTATCATTATGTCACATCCAATTTTATATAATTAGATAAACTCGTTTTTCGGATCGTATTTCATCATATTAGATCCAAGGTGGATCTAAGTTACTGCAGTACGATCCACAATTTTTCGGATAAAATTTTATTTTTTTGCAATATGAATTTCTTTTTATAAAATTATAATTTTTTTTCTATACATTTTTTTATAAAATTATATTTTTTTTATTAAATTTAATTTTTTTAATAAAATAATTTTATTTACATCTTTTTGACGCTCTACTCTATTTCCAATTGTATCAAGATTTATCAATTGTGTTTCAGAAATAATCAATTGTATTTCAGAACTTATCAATTATTTTTCAGATTTATGAATTGCTTTTCAGAACTAGTCAATTGAATTTCAGTTTTATCAATTGAATTTCAGAAATTATTAATTGTATTTCTGAAATTCACAACTGTATTTCAGAAATTCTCAAAATGTATTTCAGAAATTATCAATTGTATTTCAGAAATTATGAAATGTATTTCAGAAATTTTCCTCTATTAACTATGAAATACAATCAACAAATTCTGAAATAGATTTGATTATTTCTGAAATGCAATTAATAATTTCTGAAATACATTCTATAATTTCTGAAATACAATTATAATTTCTGAAATACAATTAATAAATTCTGAGATACAGTTAATATTGTAGTTGCTGATGAGTTATTATATATGACAATACATTGTTTAAATGGTACCGTATATGAAAATATATCGTTTAAATGGTACCATACATGGTATGTTGTTTAAATGATACGATATATCAAAGTATATGGTACTATAAAATATATAGTAGCATATATTATCATATCTGGAACTGTATAAAAAATGTTGTTCATGAGGTACCATATATGACCATATATTGTTGAAATGGCAACATATATCATAATATATGGTTTAAATGTCACCATATATGGTAATATATTGTTTTAATGATATCATATATCAATTTATATTGCACTATATATAGTAGCATATATTATCATATCTGAAACTGTATTAAAAATGTAGTTCATGAGGTCCCATATATGAGCATATATTGTTGAAATGGCACCATATATGATAATATATGGTTTAAGTGGCTCATATATTGTAATATATTGCTTAAATAAATAATTTACGGCCCTATGCTCCTTGCAGGAGTAAAAGGAACGAATATATATATATATATTGCTTAAATAACACCATATATAAATATATATGGCACTATATATAGTATTATATATTATCATATCTGGAATTGTTTTACAAACCCGAGTAAAAAAAATTATATATAATCATATGTGGCATATATTAAAATATATAATTAGACATGTCGTTATGTATATCCATATATAATTATATATGACGTCTTTTTCCAAAATTGTTCCTTATATTATGCCATATATAATTTCATCTAATTAGATATCGGCCTTTATAATATTAGATATGGTATATATGATTATATATTACATAGCATGGCTGACATTATTGCATATATAGTTGTATATAGAGATATATCTTAATATATGTGGCGGCATTTTAGGAATATATAATTATATATGGTATCATTTAAACAATATATAAATATATATGGTGCCAGTTAAACTATATATTATCATATATGGTGGCATTTAAACAATATATGGTCATATATGGTACCTCATGAACAAAATATTTAATACAGTTGCAGATATGATAATATATGCTACTAAATATAGTGCCATATATATTTATATATGGTGTTATTTAAGCAATATATTAGCATATATGGTGCCATTTAAACCATATATTATTATATATGGTGCCATTTAAACAATATATGGCCATATATGGTACCTCATGATCAAAACTTTTAATACAGTTCCAGATATGATAATATATGATTATATATATCGTGCCATATATATTTATATATGTTTTTATTTAAGTAATATATTACTACATATGGTGCCATTTAAACCATATATTACCATATATGGTGCCATTTCAACAATATATGCTCATATATGGTACCTTATGAACAACATTTTTAATACAGTTCCAGTTATGATAATATATGCTATCATATATAGTACCATATACTTTGATATATCGTATCATTTAAACACCCCGAGTAAAAATAGTTACATATAGTCGTATATGTGATTAAGTTATATCTGTATAAATATACAGTTTCAGCCGAAGAATGGCCCGATATATTTTTATCAATTGTTTATCAATTTTTATCTAAATGTATCAGTTTAGATCTGACCTGATTAAATTATGTGTTTAATAAATTATGTGTTTTTGACCTGATACAATTTTATCGGTTTGATCGTAATTGGTTCAATTTTATATAAATAAAATATAATTGTATCCGACATTTACCTTATACAATTGTATCAAAGTTTTAAACTGATATCAGGTCAAAATTGGGATATAACTTTATAATTTTGTATACAAATATATCTATTTGGCTCTAAACTGATACCATGTGATATAAACCAATAAAATTGTATCAGGTCAAACATCTGATACAATTTCATCTGATTAACACATAATGTAATCAGGTCAGATCTAAAACGATGCAATTAGATAAAAACTGATAAACAACTGATACAATTTTATCGGGCCATTTTTCGGATCAAATGGTACATGGATGACTCTAAGTTATATATTACCATATAAAGATCCATATTGTTTTTTTTAAAAGGAACATACCATATATGGTGCCATTTAAACAATATATTGTCATATATGGTAACTCATCAGCAACTACAATATTAACTGTATTTCAGAAGCTATTAATTGTATTTCAGAAATTTTAAATGTATTTCAGAAATTATTGAATCCCGAGTAAAAAAAATTGATCTCGCGCAATATCTAATTATATCCAATTTGATATTGTTTAAGATCTGCTGTAATATCTAGCTGATCCAATTAGATCTCAAAATTGGGTGTATCCAATCATATCGTATTAGATCCCATTGTATATATGGGGATAAACTAAGATCAAGTTATATCTCAAAATTGGGAGGTCCAGTGATATCTTTGGGGATAAACGTAGATCTATTTTGATCCGAAAATTGGCGGATCCAGCTAAATATTTGCGGATATTTTTAGATCTAATTTGATCCGAAAAATGGCGGATCCAATTAGATACAGCTATATGTTTGGGGATAAACTTAGATCTAATTTGATCTCAATTTTGGCAGATCAAATTAGATCCCGCAATATATTTGTGGATAAACGTATATCTAATTTGATCCGAAAAAGTGGCAGATCGAATTAGATGTAGCTATATATTTGGGGATAAACTTAGATCTAATTTGATCCAAAAAATGGCACATCGAATTAGATCCAGCAATATATTTGTGGATAAACTTAGATATAAATTGATCTGAAAAATGGCAGATGAAATTAGATCCAGCAATATATTTGTGGATTAACTTAGATCTAAATTTATCCGAAAAATGGCAGATCGAATTAGATTCAGCAATATATTTGTGGATAAACTTGGATATAAATTGAATAGAAAATTGGCAGATCAAATTAGATCCAGCAATATATTTTGGGATTTAGTAAGACCTAATTTGATCCGAAAAATGGCAGATCGAATTAGATCTAGCTATATATTTGTGGATAAACTTAGATCTAATTTGATCCGAAAAAGTCGCAGATCGAATTAGATCCAGCAATATATTTAGGGATGAACTTGGATGTAAATTTATCCGAAAAATGCCAGATCGAATTAGATCCAGCAATATATATGTGGATAAACTTAGATCTAAATTTAACCGAAAAATGGAAATTAGATCCAGCAATATATTTGGGGATAAACTTGGATCTAAATTTATCAGAAAAATGGCAGATCGAATTAGATCCATCAATTTATTTCGGTATTAAAATGGCAGATCGAATTAGAAACAGCAATATATTTGGGGATTGACATCTAAAAGTATCCATAAAAATGACAGATAAAATTAGATGCCGCATTATATTTGGGTACTACGTAAGATCTCCATTTATTTGGGATTAAATAAGATCCCAGACATATATTGCCAACTGTTCAAAAAATAATAGACTGGCAGAGCACTGATTGTATAAAAATTACAATATTTTGTTAAAATAAGGTTTAAACTCAGAAGGTAACGAGTTCAATATGCATTTCTTTTACAAAATGAATTTCTTTTTATAAAATTAAATTTTTTTTTCTATAAATTATATATTTTTTTATTAAATTGAAATCTTTGAATAAAATAATTTTATTTACATCTTTTTGACGCTCTACACCATTTCCAATTGTATTAATTGTTTTAAGATTTATCAATTGTATTTCAGAAATAATCAATTGAATTTCAGTTTTATCAATTGTGTTTCAGAACTCATCAATTATTTTTCACATTTATGAATTGTATTTCAGAACTAGTCAATTGAAGTTCAGTTTTATCAATTGTGTTTCAGAAATTATTAATTGTATTTCCGAAATTCACAACTGTATTTCAGAAATTATCAAACTGTATTTCAGAAATTATCAATCGTATTTCCGAAATTATGAAATGTATTTGAGAAATTTTTCTCTATTAGCTATGAAATTCTGAAATAGATTTCATTATTTCTGGACACAACTAAATAAATAAAATTAAATTTGCGTAATATTGTAGTTTCTGAAGTGCAAATAATATTTTGTGATATACAATTAAAATTTTCTAAAATACATTTAATAATTTCTGGAATACCTTTTTTCGATGCTTATAAGTTAGCTCGAAATGCTTTTATCATTCATTTAATTTGTAGCTATTACACATCTATAACAAGTCTCGTTAGATTAGAGTGTAGAGGTCTTGGCTGACAATCTGGTGGACTGGGTTAAATTTCATGTTTTTAAAAACAAATATTAAAAAAAGTTTTCTCAATTTTTTCAAAAATGTTTTTTGAAATCTATTTTTTTGCCAAGATAATGCAACGTTCTGACCATCGCCAACGGTTTGCCAGCATTGTGCCGATTATATTTTTCTGTCTGGGATGTTAAACTTAAACCTATTGTATATTAACATTAATTAACACTATATTTTTATTTTTAGGAAATACATTTTTATTTTATTATAACCCTATTAAAAAAAATTAATATGGAGCTCTATATGGTAATATATAACTTAATGTGATCCATATACCATTTCATCCGAAGAATGGCCCGATATAATTGTATCAGTTGGTTATCACTTTTTATCTAATTGTATCAGTTTAGATCTTAAC
Organism: Leucophora obtusa; assembly: GCA_949987735.1. Classification (NCBI taxonomy): domain Eukaryota; kingdom Metazoa; phylum Arthropoda; class Insecta; order Diptera; family Anthomyiidae; genus Leucophora; species Leucophora obtusa. Next base: position 170,249,280 of record OX465295.1, on the reverse strand, counting down.
TGATTAGATTATATATTAAGCATATGAAATTTTATCTGATTTTTGACCTGATACAATTTTATGGGTTTATGTCGCATGGTATTAGTTTAGATCCAAATTGATACAGTACTATACAAACTTATATAGTTATATCTGAATTTTGACCTGATGCAATTAGATCTGCTTTAAAACTTTGATACAATTATATAAATATATTTTATTTATATAAAATTGTACCAACATCGATCTAACCAGATACCATTAGATATAAACCGCTAAAATTGTATCAGGTCAAAAATTGGATATAATTTCATCTGAATAAAGTATAATTTTATTAGTTGAGATCTAAACTAATACAATTAGATAAAAACTGATAAACAACTAATACAATTACATCGGGCCATTTTTCGGATGAAACAGTATATTTATACAGATATAACTTAATCGCATTTTATACGACTATATGTAACTGTTTTTACTCGGGAAGTTAACATTAAATTAAATTTTAGATAATGGCACCAATTTGTAGTTGTAATTATTATATATTAAATCGTATATTCATAAACATTCTATACAGTTAGACGAGGTTTATGGAACTATTTAACTTTATAAAGTGTTTTTAAATTATAACTTAAATGTACATATATATATGTTAAATGTACGTGAACAAATTGTTGATATGGACCCACAAATTGTATCTCAACTGATATTGGAATTATTGTACCATTACCATACATCAATATATATTAAATGATATACATATATTACAATATATGACACTGTATTATAAATATTGTTAATGAAGTAACATATCTGATAATATTTTTTATAGCGTATATGTCTATTAGGGCGGGTCGATTTAATAATCGCCCATGACTCAGTGAAAATCGTATTCTAGGGATCAAAATAAGAAACTTTGCCGAAGGAACCATACCTCTAAAACGAATTCTACTACCCCCAACTGTTGACTTTTGTCCCGTAGGGTCAAGTTTTGAAAAATCCCACTTTGACCCATTTAGAGTGCCCCAATCGAGTCCAAATGTATGACCGACCCCCACTAACTTTGGAGGGCCGATCCACCCATGCCAGTGGCACACCCCCTGGAACTCCCCTGGGGGGTTCCCCATACAAACATTTTAAAAAATCACCATTTTTGGCACTTTATTTTATTATTTTTTATTTATTTTATTTATTTTTATTATTTTATTTATTTTTTCTCTTTAGAAATTTATTTAGTCAGAACATATGTAAATGAAAAAATTAATTTAACTTAGTAATAGAAAAGAAAAAATAAAAATTACTGTTTGAAGTCTTTTTTGCTTTCAAGTCTGGGCATCTTTTCTTTTCTATTACTAAGTTAAATTAATTTTTTTCATTTACATATGTTCTGACTAAATAAATTTCTAAGGAGAAAAAATAAATAAAATAATAAAAATAAATAAAATAAATAAAAAATAATAAAATAAAGTGCCAAAAATGGTGATTTTTTAAAATGTTTGTATGGGGAACCCCCCAGGGGAGTTCCAGGGGGTGTACCACTGGCATGGTGGATCGGCCCTCCAAAGTTAGTGGGGGTCGGTCATACATTTGGACTCGATTGGGGCACTCTAAATGGGTCAAAGTGGGATTTTTCAAAACTTGACCCTACGGGACAAAAAGTCAACAGTTAGGGGTAGTAGAATTCGTTTTAGAGGTATGGTTCCTTCGGCAAAGTTTCTTATTTTGATCCCTAGAATACGATTTTCCCTGAGCCATGGGCGATTTTTTGCCTCCCCACAAATCGACCCAGCCTAATGTCTATATATTAATATTGTTTAAATGACACCATATATCAATATATATGGGACTATATATGGTAGCATATATTATCATATCTGCATCTGTATTAAAAATGTCGTTCATCAGGTACCATATATGAGCTATATTGTTGAAATGGCACCATATATGACAATATATGGTTTAAATGACACCATATATGGTAATATATTGCTTAAATAACACCATATATAAATATATATGGCACTATATATGGTAGCATATATTATCATATGTGGAACTGTATTAAAAATATTGTTCATGAGGTACCATATATGGGCATATATTGTTGAAATTGCACCATATATGATAATATATGGTTTAAATGGTACCCTATATGATAATATATGGTTTGAATGGCACCATATATGATAATATATGGTTTGAATGGCACCATATATGATAATATATAGCTTAAATAACACCATATATAAATATATATCGCACTATATATAGTACCATATATTATCATATCTGGAACTGAATTAAAGATTTGGTTTATGAGGTACTATATATGACCATATATTGTTTAAATGGCACCATATATGATAATATCTATTTAACTGTCACCATATATAATTATATATTGTTTAAATGATACCATATATAATTATATATTTCTTAAATGACACCATATATATTAAGATATAGTTCTATATATAACTATATATGCAATAAGATCAACCATGTTATGTAATATATAATTATATATGCCATATCTAATATTAGGAAGGCCGATATCTAATTAGATGAAATTATATATGGCATAATATAAGGAAAATTTTTCGGAAAAAACATCATATATAATTATATATGGATATACATATTTTATATATATAATGATTTTATACAGTCTTCAATGTTTAATGTAATCACTCTATTGTCATTATGTTTTGTTTTTATTAAATTCTATTCTAAATCTTGTTAATAATTATATATGTATTTAAATAATAATGTATTAATTTATAACAATGTAAATCTAAGAATTATATTTCTATGCTTTAATAATAAGATATAATCTTGTTGCATAGAAAAGGCAATAAATAACATAAATAAATAAATAAATAAATACATAACCGCATGTCTAATTATATATTGTAATATATGCCACATATGTTTATATATAATTTTTTTTACTCGGGTTGTTGATTGTTTATCATAGTTAATAGAGAAAAATTTCTAACTTACATTTCATAATTTCTGAAATACAATTGATAGTTTCTGGAATACAGTTTGATAATTTCTGAAATACAGTTGTGAATTTCGGAAATACAATTAATAATTTATGAAATACAATTGATAAAACTGAAATTCAATTGACTACCCTAGTAAAAATGATTTTTA